>OZ035876.1:65588841-66179841 GCA_964034865.1 Eristalis intricaria | reverse complement strand
GTATTGAGGGTTATGGACTCTTGTTGGTCAAAGGTGGAAGAAATCTATTCTAGAGTATTTTCTCCAAGACAGTTTCACTTGGGAATCTGAGATGTTTCTAGTGACTTAAATTCTTCCTCTGGTAGTAGGTGCTTGCCTGATATCATTGCCTCTTGTGAGCTAGTCCCTCTAAGTGTTCACTTTGCCTGTTCAAGCTACTAGGACAGTGTGCAATTGGCACGTACGCCCAAGAAAAGGAGCAGAAAGAGGATAGCATATGTCACCTCCTATTTCCATTTTTCAAATATTTTAGTAGTAGTTAGCAAGCAATAATGGTTCGATGAGTACGATATTCGAGGGCTGTGTGATTTAGTCAATTACTACACACCGGTTCAATTGGAGACAAGAATTGCTCACCGAGCTCAATTCTCTCTCTCTGGGCCATCGATTCGCCTGTTGTTTGACATGTCTTGCAGAAACCACATATCGACCAGGTATAGCTAGTGCATGTCGATCCAAAGTTAGTTTGAAATAACTGAACAATAGCGGGCGAAATAAGCGGTAACATTGTGTCTCGGTCATCTTTGCAAAAATACTATCCACACACGTTGCCGAATAATAAACCGCAACAAATAGTGCATTTTTTGTAGGTCTTACCTTGCCGTCTTTATCACAATGGACCAACATGGTCTATGTGCTCTGTTGAATTCACTAGCAGCCCCTCCTACCTACTTGTCGTCTTACCTAAGGTTGCTCATCAGATCAAATAAGGTAGTTTCATTTATAATCGATGTGCGCGGAAACATTTTTCACAGATCACGCATCAAGTTCAAGTTTCATATCAAGAGGTTATGGCAATTTCCAGAATGCCTGTTCACTACATGTTAGAGGAGTCTCATTCAAGCATGTGGAGAAGTTTAAGCATCTCGAGGTCTTCTTCAGAAGTAATGGGAAGAGTAATGTTGAGCTTTCCTGAAGGATTGGTCAAGCTGTGTCAGTTTTGACGATTTCGATATGAATTCTGTTAATTCGTTAGATTCTCTACAGAATCTGCAGAGACATTCTTCTGATACACCTAGTGTCCTTAGGTGCTCCTTGAGTCTGCAGTTCCCTAGAAGGAAGCTCATTTCGATACACGTGTCGGCGTAATTTTAACGAATTGAAACAATCAGTTTTTTTCTTAGCTAAATACAACTAAACAGGACGGAACAGGCACCGAACAAGACTCCCCCGATACGCGCGATGTATCTTATTTTTAAAAATCACCCCTTCGATACTCGATACTGCCGTCTAGTTGGCGTCCTTCTTCGTTGACAGATCTGTCGTGGGGTGCGTTCTGCTGACACACGTCTCAACACAATTTCTTGGCCTGCTTCATGCCGTAAACGTTGTTTCAGGTATCTTCGTCTCCTACAAAGCACAATGGTTCGGGGCCTATAAAAGGTTCCCATGCTCCGAGGGAATCGGCCATTTCATTGCATTCTATCGCCGTATGGTATTCAGCACAATTTTATTCTCTTTCTCTCAGCTCTTTACGCTTCTGTAACTTTTCTTGCACAAGCTTGGATTTGATGGTATAGCAGTCTTGTGCCAAGATAGCACGACTGTCCGACATTATTGCTATGTAGCAGTTGATAGAGTCTCCGTCTAGATAGATTTGAACGCATCTGTCTATGGAATAGACTTCTGCGTAAAAGATGCTGATGCGTTTGCCCATGAGATCGTAGTCCTTTGCCCGGGGTTCAAATACTCCTGCCTGTGTTCCTTCATCAGTTCTTGATCCATCTGTTGGATTCATATGGACTATTTTCAGTTCATTGCTCCAGTCCTTCTTGGAATGAGCTAAATGTGAAACTTCTTTTAGAAATTCAACGAACGTGATTCTCCGGAACATCCAAGAGAGGTAGCCTTCTGACTAGGGCATCGAATTGTCTCCATGTAGTGCACCTCTCTTTTCCGTTCTCTTGCCATTCCCACGATCGTTCTGTTTGCACATTCTGCAGCGACTAGATCCAAGTGAGTCAGCTTCAGTAGCACCTCTTTGGCAGCAGTCGGGCAAGTTTTCATATCCCCCAGTATCACAGAGCCTTGCCAACAGAGCCATGATCAGGGTTGTTCTTTTAGTCCATGCAATCCTACGACCCCTCAGAGGAGGCAGAGAAGATGTTATATACGATTTTAAGAAGACTTATCCCTAGTTAGCTCACAGCTTTGTTAGACTTCAATGTTGATACTCCTCTCTTGACCTCATCTAGACCGGGGAACGTAATTCACGTCTCTCATCTTCCAGATTGCATTCTTCATTCAGGAAGTACGTCACAGTTCTTCCTTGTTTCTCGTTGAAATTCATTAAGTGACACACTCTGCCTGATTCCCCAAATCTGAAAATGTCACAGAGACCGCGAAAGTCTTTTTAGAAAATGCCACCACAAACGAACGCCCATCACTCAAACTTCTGAAGCCAATCAAGGTGAACTCACTCACACTCCTTCTCCAATTTAGTCTTCAGAGGAAGCCCCAATTGAGAGTGTTTCAAAACGAAGAAGTTTCAGGCGTCAAACTGCATCAACCACCCACCCACAAAACCACCTGCCTAGGCCCACTCCGGCTTCCATTAGAACAGAAGATGATGATGCAACCAGCAGAAGCCGGCTGCAAAGCACTTAACCTTCAGCTTTTTATCAGACGCATTCTATGCACTTAGGGTTGATGGCGTTGATGGCGTGCCACTGCCTGATGATGGAAGGCCATTCGTGCTGCATCAGTGTCAAGCAGCGCACTTCAAGTATCTCAAAGAACCAATTATCTGTGGGAGTACCCTCGCCGAGCGCGTTGTGTTGATGATGAAAACGAGACCAGAAGTTATTTGCTGGCAGTTACCCACTCGTTTCAATCAGCTGCGAACGCATTTCAATAAAAAGAACCGCTGCTGTGTCTCGCTTGATTAGAGGGAGCTTTGGCGCGACAATGTCTTTCATTTTTATGTGCCTGCGAGGGAGGGCGTGTCTTGTCATGTGGTGGGTGGTTGGTGAGACTGGGAGGTCATGGCAAACGGAGATGAGTGCCTAGTTGGCATTGACTAACTATTACCAATTGGTGTGTATAATAATATCTTAGAACATGGAGTGACCCCGAAGCAATTTGGTAATGCACTCATATACCCAATCTTTAAAAAAGGAGACAAAGCAGACCCAGCTAACTGCAAAGGAAATTCATTTGCATTCCTCATGGCTTCAAAAGCGATTAGAGAAATGGATGGAAAATAAAAACTTACTCAAGCAATTTCAGGCAGGGTTTAAGGCAGGATATTCTACTGTGGACCATGTTTTTGTTCTGATAAATGTTGCGGAATCCTTTTTACAGCGAAGCCAAACATTGTACGCCTTCTGCGTGGATTTTAAGGCAGCATTTGCCACCGTGGACCGAAATGCTCTGTTTTATGAGCTCTACAGAATGTGGGGTATGTCACGAAATTCGGACGAGTATTACAAAGTCTTTACTCCTCAACTAGAGCCGCAGTTCGGAATAGGGAGCAGCTCTCTGAGTGGACGAAAACTGGTGTAAGACAAGAACGTAGTTTAAGTCCTCATTTTCCTCTTTTTTGATGACCTTGTAACTAATACTGATCTTATAACCTAACCCCTCTTTTTTGATTTGAAAGATGGAATTGGAAAATTCGCCAATTTACCGTTATTTGGGGAAATTTTTCAAAAAAGAGGGAAATTTGTTTCTCTGCGTTTTCGTATGGAAGTTTTGACAGCTTATTTGTCGAGAACGGTGCGTCCTACGACAAAATTACAGTACAATGCTCTGTTTTATGAGCTCTACAGAATGTGGGGGATGTCAATGAAATTCGGACGAGTATTACAAAGTCTTTACTCCTCAACTAGAGCAGCAGTTCGGAATAGGGAGCAGCTCTCTGAGTGGACGAAAACTGGTGTAAGACAAGAACGTAGTTTAAGTCCTCATTTTCCTCTTTTTTGATGACCTTGTAACTAATACTGATCTTATAACCTAACCTCTCTTTTTTGATTTGAAAGATGGAATTGGAAAATTCGCCAATTTACCGTTATTTGGGGAAATTTTTCAAAAAAGAGGGAAATTTGTTTCTCTGCGTTTTCGTATGGAAGTTTTGACAGCTTATTTGTCGAGAACGGTGCGTCCTACGACAAAATTACAGTACAAAATTATGTAGCTTATAACTCGATATAGAGGATGGAATTGGAAAATTCACCAATTTACCGTTATTTGGAAAAATTTTTTAAAAAAAGAAGGAAATTTGTTTCTCTAGTGTTTCGTATGGAAGTTACGACAAAATTAGGGTACAATTTTGTAACTTATATTGCCTGTTGTGGTAAATTTTGCAGGTACCCTCATAAAGGCCCTTGCTATTTGCCGATGACATCGTCATGCCCGCTAGCTCCCCAGATCTCTACAGCTTATGATAAATACAACATAAGAGTATTGCTATCTTTGGAAACTGATGGTTAGTATGGATACATACAAAATTTTGATCTTTAAGAATGGAGGTGGAAAGTAGTCAAAGAATACAAATATCTGGGAGAATACATTACAAAAAATCTACATATAGAGAAGCATCTAAAGGAAAGTTCAGAATCAAAGACTGCTCTAAACTGTACCTGAAAGAGATGCTTCTCCAACAAAACCAAAACACATAGCTGCAAATTTAAAGTTTTTGAGACTACAGATGAAACTACTCTTCTATATGTTGCACCAGTAGGGGATACGTTGGAAAGACTTGCCGCTTATCACATTCAACGCCTAATTATAGATTTATGCTAAAGATCGGATTGGCACCATCATCATCATCATAATCTTCTGATCCGCATGATCCACTAAAGAGGTCGCGGAGGTAAGCCACGCACGAGAGCTACCCAGGCAACTCAATCCTCCGCCATCGACTCTTACTAATCAGGGGTTATGGCCAAGCGTATCCAGGCGAGTATATAGACTTGGTCCAACCACCTCATCCTGGGTCTGCCAAGTGGTCGCCTACCTTATGGAATCGCATTCCGCCTCGGAAGTCGTCATCGTGGGGACATTCGTGCTACGTGACCAAACCAACGAATCATAGCTCTTTTCCGTTCCAAGAAGCAGCTGCTCAACGTTGAGTTCCTCGCGCACTGTCGTGTTTCTCACCACATTCCGGGGAGTAATTCCCACTTGGCTAGACCTTATCCCTAGAATGTGTTTCCAAAACCTTAGCGTAGACTTTGCCGGGGAGACTTAAGAGGGATATGCCCCTGTAGTTGGAGCAGTCTCTTTTGTACCCCTTCTTAAAAAGGCGAATGGTTTACCAGAATACCTTTCTCGCAGATCTCTGGTCGCTATCCAACTTCTCGCCGAACTCCTTCCAAGACTGCTCTTTAGCTGTCCGGTCACGAGAAACAGAGTCCGCCAAGAGAATCCAGTTTGTAGGAAGGACATCTTCTTCTCTCTGATGGCTTCTTGAACTTTGGGTGTTTTAAACCACTCAGTTATTTTCTCACCACCAGTCGCTTCACTCCACAAACATCCCATGCAGAGACAATGACAGCTGTTGAAAACATGCGCCATTCTTCTTCTACATGCTATGGAACACTTGGAATTCGCTCAAACCTTTCAGATATGTGCCGTGCAAAATTTAGCCGCAACTCACTGTTCTGTAGTTTCTTCCACCGTATGAGTGTATCCACTCTTAGTTTCAGTCTTGGCAGAAGAGGTACATTATCAGTGAGGTACAGAGTACACAACACCAGGTGATGATCAGTTGACAGTTCACACGAACGTCACAAACCATCCGATTCCCACACGCTGGTACCAGGAAGAGATCTATCAACGATTTCTGTTGAAGACTCTGACGGTATTGGCACCACTTTATATTAAAACCTTAAGGATGCAGGTAGATTATGTTCTAAAGGAGTTTAAAATGCCTTCTTGAGAAGATCGTGCAGAACTCACACGCTAACACAAGAGGCACGATCTTCCAGAAGTCCGTACAACTGCTAGCATACGCGGATGACATTGACGTGATTGTTCGAACACAGCGAGCCGTCAATGACTCGTGTGCTGGTATTGAAGCGAAGGCGGCCAAAATGGGTTTTAGCGGTGTACGAGGGCAAAACGTCACCATAGGCAGCTATAACTTCGAGGTAGTGAAGGACTTCGTCTACCTCGGCTCGCAAGTAAACAGTAGGAACAACACCAGTACCGAGGCTAAACGCCACTTGCCAATCGCTGTTTCTTTAGGCTCAAGAGGCAATTGAGTAGTAGAGTCCACTCTCGAAGGACCAAGCTAACATTATATAACACCTTGATCATCCCTGTCCTGCTGTACGGCGCGGAGGCATGGACAATCACAAAAGCGGATGAGAAGCACTTGGTCTTTTCGAGAGAAAAGTTCTGCGTTCAATCTTTGGTCCTGTCTGCGTTGATGGTTATTGGAGAAGAAGATTCAACCACAAACTGTACGGGCTGTACAGCGGCATGAGCCTAGTCAGGCGTCTACGGATACAACGTCTAAGATGGCTGGGCCATGTAGAGCGCATGGACAACACTGCTCCAGCCCGAAGAGTCTTCGACTCCGAACCCGTGGGACAACGCAATAGAGGACGCCCACGGAACCGATGGCGCGCCCAGGTGGAGAAGGACCTCAATCAACTTGGTGTGCGTAGTTGGAGACAGTTGGCTACAGATCGTGCCGGCTGAAGAGTTTTACTGCTTGAGACCCAAGTACACCCCGGACTGTAGCGCCACCAGAAGAAGAAGAAGTTAAGAATGCATAATAAGCGTCTTCCCAAAAAAGCTTCCTTGAAGATTTAGCAAATGGATGGAACTGGCTCAAGAATGCAATTTTGAACTCAACATACAAGCCTCGATGTTAGATACCTGAAAGAAGTCTCTCTACGAGATGATCGCCAAAGTAGATGAGAAATGTCAAGAAGGATTCGTTAGCAGTGCCTCTGGATCTTTACACAGGTCCGTCTATAGCAGACTCAACTAGAACTTAGCAGAAAAGAAATATTTTCGAGATGAAGAGCTAGAAGTGAACTACGTATCACTTAGAGACGATCTAGCACTTTATTGCGATATATGCAGTTTAAGAGTAAGAGAGGATGTGCTTGATTTTATTGGCTTTTGTCCTATCCTTCGGGAAGTAAGAGGACTTGTTTACGACCGCGACTTTCTGGATGACGCGCAGATTATTTCACTCCTAAATGTAGCCAATGCTGCAAAAATTGTACAGTATTGTAAGCTTGGATTAGAGAATAAGAAATGGAAATGGAAAATAAATCCATTGTAAAAATTGACAACCGACAGACGACTTAGACCATGTATTACCACCTTCATTTTTGTAATCTACCTTTTCTTTATGGCATTGACTAGACATTGGTTTGATCGGAGACGTGCCTTCAAAAGTGTTTCGAAAAGTTCCATAGATTCTAACCGACAGCACCAAGCTTCCACAGAAGTCTAACCATCACAAGTTTAATGTTTTCATTTAAAACTAAAATAAAGTCTATTCTAAAATATCATCATCAGATTCATCGACCGGCCTACGCTGGGTACACCACTTTGCGGTTGTCCCTGAGCGCGTACCAAGTGAACCAGAGGAATCCCAGCAGACCCCATATCGAGCTGTCCGTGTTGCCCGCATCGATCAGCTCCCTTCCAATCCACTCGTTGTGATACGCCACGTCCGTGTAAACTCCCGGGTAGTCCTTCAGCGCACAACTGTTCGCCCACGAAACGATACCAATCTGCTTGCCTTCATGCACCAGGGGCGCCCCCACATCCGTCTGGCAGACCTCCCCATCGAAGTCGTGATGCGTTGCACACAGCATTCCGTCAGTGATAAGGCGGCCGGAGCTCTTGGCGCAGGTGAGTGGGTCCATCGTGGACACATTCACCGCCAAGAGGTGATGTGATGTCTGACCCTGAAAAGTGACCCGTCAGTGCTGACTAGTCTCTCAGGAGCGTTACAACTTACATTCTCATGCTTTCCCCAGCTCGTCACAGCTCCCAGAATCTCGACTGGCACGGCCTCGCTGTTCACCTCGATCGGTTGTACGTGCAAGTGGTTCTCGGGGATCTCCTGGCTGAGGAACAGCAGGCCGATATCGTCGCGTCTGGTGTTCACATCGAAGGTCGGCGGATAGCGGATGTGAGTCACTTTCGAGATAAAGGTGTGCTCCGTCTCCTGATAACGATTCAGTGTACCCATGACAACGTGCAATTCGGACGGGTGACGCGGCGCTTTTGTGACCGGACTGAGGAATGAAAGAGTTGATAAGTCGCGTGGAAGACTTATCTCCAAATTGTGATACTTACTCGAAGAGGCAGTGAGCCGCTGTGAGGACTACTCGCAACGATATCAGGGAGCCCCCGCAGATGTGACCTTCGCCAAAAATGATCTCCCTCTCGGCCAGGCGGATAGATGCCTGATGACGGGTGTCCTCAAGCGATGCCATTGGGCCAGTGTTCGTTCTTGGATGTGTGGTGAGTTTTCCATTTTCGACATTGTGCTGGGAGAAACCTAAAACGGGATTATAAATTAGAAAGTTCTGAAATTTGAATGTATGGATGTTAGTGGCACTCTAACTACTAAATGATCGTTGGGGCTTGGATGAGACTTGGTGGGCAAGACTTGGTGTATTTTGAACAGAACAGATCATCGCAACCCTTCATAATGACAAAAGGAAGACTATTGTCCCATTTGGAGCAAGGACTGAATGGAAGCAGTCAGCAAGCGTCTAGGAGGCCGGCATGTCCCGATCGGTCTTATCCCGAAGATACTATGAGAAATCGTCAGTGATTACGTGAGCCGTTACCGCGGTTGGCGGTAGGTACAACACGAGCTAACGCCAATGAACCTCATGGACCGAATTTCCGTCCGCGAATCACTACTGAATCGCAACAACATCGACCCATTTTTGAAGCGGACGGTGGAACAATGGATCACTTAACATGGTCTTAGTTGAATCGCGGTGAGTCGACGCAAACTGTAGCCAAGCCAGGAAAGTTTTGCTGTTTGTTTGATTGGAGTGGCATATGAGCTGATCTCCTACGGCAAACCTCTTATTTCAAACATGTATTGTCAACAATTGTAAGCATAATGCCAGAAACACAGTGAGTTGCGTAAGCCGACTCCATGGCTGAAACAAAGTAGAGCGTTTGCGCTGGCGTTGCCTTTCAACGCATGCAATTCAATGCAATTCTTCAGAATTGAGAGTATTCTGTGTCAACTGTCATTTGAGAATGATAAATACAGCTGATTAAAAATAATTTAAAGACAAAAGTCCTTACAAATGCGTGTATGCAGAAAGGCGGTAATACTTTTCATCTGGTAGATGAGAGAGATAGCTGATAAATTGAGTAATCGTTTCAACGCAGCGCGTCATCGCACTCTCTCCGTAACATTATGCCTGAAACACAATAGTGCGTGAAAGAGTACGATGACGCGCTGCGTTGAAATGATTCTTCTCACTCAATTTATCAGCTGTTCTCTCTCCCATCTACCAGATGAAACATATTGCCTCCTTTAGGCCCAAGCCCATAGGAACTGTTCCGTGCGTTGCGACCTGTCAAAAAATTGACAACTCATAAGCCCTCATGAGAGGTAGAGAGACAGCCCACAAGTGAAACACGATGGATGGAATTGGGCACCTTTTAGCTGTCTGTGCGTCTGACAGGTGGGATGGAAATTCAATTGGGCGCTCCTTATGTAATTGGTTTTACGATATTTTATGAATGGAAGAATAGATACTTTTTTTCAAATTGTTTTTGAATAGTAAATAATAATCCAAGAACTTGAAGATTTCAAATTTCTTTGAATTATGCAAGAGTGGATTGCGGACGCAACGTAAATCATTTGGCACCTCTTTGCAATCCGACGACTACGATTTTTATGGATTCCAAACGCAACGTACGCGACGGATTCTATGGTTTTAGGCCTTCAATTTGGGAGAAAATCTATCTCACAGCGTACGTCTCTCAAAATTATCCAACATGTTCGATAATGTCTTCCGATGGAGTTATGTTTTACGTTTTATTACGATCCTCTCATCTCTCTCTCTTTTTACTAATACTGGTCGACGCTGTATCTTGTGCATGGCCATTGAATTGTGTGCGTTGAAAGACAACGCCAGGGTTAACGCACTATTGTGTTTCAGGCATAAAACTATAGGTCCTTTCCAATCGTAAGAGACACGCATAACACGACTGGTTACTGAGAGTCTACGAGTTGTATCGCCACCCTTAATATAATAATATGGGTGGCGCTTCAGCCCGTAGAGGGCCTGGGCCAAGCTTCTCAGCAATCACTCGTGTTGTGCGTGCTATTGTTCTCTCACGCGTGGAAGAGACCTACAGTTTAATGCCGACTCCGAACGGTGTAGTTGTGAAGCTTTTTCTAGACAGGAAATACTCTTTGAGCACAGTTAGTGACTCCAAAGAGGTGGAGTCGTGAAATAAGGAAGGTGGTAAATTCGGGTATCGAACCTGGCACCCTCTACGTAGAAGTCGACGCACTAACGCACTGGGACATGGCGACTCCTTATTATATTATTATTATTATTATTCTCAAGTTTTGGACGGTATGAAGGAAATGATCGCTAAGAAGTGGCCAGATTTGGCCCATTCAGATGAATTGTGTCCCATCAGGACAACGCCAGACCACATCAATAGTAACACTGGAGCTTGTTTAGGAGGTCCTTATGCATTCACCTTATAGACCGAACCAAGCACCAATTAAGGTGTTAGATGGCAAACGATTTTTCTCGGCGAACAATTGCAACCGATGCTTGTGAAATAAGACTGTCTCAGTTTCTCGCCAGTAAGGACGATGAGATGACGGCATTACCATCCCAATGGCAATAAATAATCCAACAAAACGTGCAAAAATAATTTCTTTCCACTAGACCTAATATAACGAGCTGTCTAATGGCCATGAGATGTTTGAGTTAACTGATGTTTGAGTCACTAGGTACAAATGAAGAAATTGCACATGAGATCTTTTCAACGTCGTAGCTGTTGACTCACATAACCTCTACCGCACAGCCAAACTCAAGACCTTGGCGACAAAATTGATCGCCCCGTTCAGTGCTACTAGGTAAAACCGGATGACTTACAAACAATCGAATGTAATTTGCCCCAAATGACACTGAAAAGCAGCACTCCTTCAAAAAGTCAAACAGAGATAAAGATGTTAGTTCGCACGCCCTGCAAAGTCTTCCGCCTGTATGAGGGGTGAGGCCCTAGAATCATTAATAGCTTATTGATAGTTTCCTGATAGTGTTTCAAGTTGCGCACACCTCAAATCATTGCCCTGACCTTTACTGCTTGTCGTCTGGGGAGTAAGCCTTTTACAATCCTGTTATTATGTGTCTGCCTCACAACTGGAGTAGAGTATCGCTTCGCGATTTTTGTTCCACTTCTGCAGTGATAAGGGTAATAAAACCATTGACGACATGTGCAGGAACTCATGACAAGTGATCGAATGTTAAGCCGCGAGAACCGCATGGATGCACACTGTTGAAGCGGAGCGGAGAACGATTGACGTAAAATGTTTGTCTGCTCACTATTTTTGCTTAGCTCTGGCTATTGACATTCCAGAGTTGGTCTTTCCAATGTTTGAGTTCCAGCAATAAGTTATCTGCAAAACCAATCAGGTTGCGTGATCCTCAACTGCTCTTTGTTTTATTTATAATGATCGTAATGGCTATCGTAAGAGCCAATGTAAGGCTGGAAGGTAAATTCCTGGCTCTCCAGTCTTTATGAACAAGTGCACTCCTGTTAACTGGCACCCAATTAATAGTAGCCTTAGACTGTCTCGATGACGAAGTAAGTTCATTATAGATCTGTGACCGCTTTGGCTGACATCTTCAGCATTATCCAGGAGAAAATCGTACAAGACTCAAATGTCAACGCTAGAGGCTCGACCTTCCAAGAGTGTACACAATTGCGGTATGACATTGACGCGATTGGCAAAACACACACACACGTCAATGAAGCGTTTATTGGCATTGAGACAGAAGCGGAAGAAAGTGTGTCTGCCGTTAAAAAAAGCGAAGAATATCGGTCCTCAAGGAAGGGCACACAACGCCGACGTCTTAGACAGAGCGTCACAATGGGCAGGTCTAACATCTCGGTGGTTAAGTACTCGTCCATCCCGGTAAGCAGTGAAAAACAACACCAGTACCGAGATCAAAGGCAGCGTAACACTTACCAAACGGCATAGCTTCTCAGAAACCACTCGTGTTGTGCGTGCTATTGTTCTCTCAGGAGTGGAAGGGACCTACAGTTTAATGCCGACTCCGAACGGCGAAGTTGAGAAGCTTTTTCTAGACAGGAGTACTCTTTGAGCATTGTCAGTGACTCGAAAGAATCATTCGGGTATTCGGGTATCGAACCTGGCACCCTCTGCGTAAGAGTCGACTCACTTACCCACTACGCCACGGCGATGTGATGCTCACAAGCTGTGAGGTTTTGCTCAGAATACGAAAACCTTACAATTTGTGATTCACCATGCTCTTGTGAGGGAGTTGTGACTTAAAACACATCTCATCTAATTAGTCTTCGTTGCATTCCTCATCCATATGAAATCTTTCTGACATTTGCATGGGGCTGTTCACAATCTTCGTGTGCACACTCATCTTAAGAAAGAATAAAAGGTTTTTTTTTTTTGTTTCCATCCTAAGACTTGGAAAAAGTTTCTTTTATCAGTTTTTTTTCTTATAAGCGGTTTACTTATACAAGCTCTTTTTTGCATTAAGTTGTATGAAGCAGTGTACAGTGTATTTGCTTGCATTTCTTGTAAGTCATTCTTTCTTATATACGACTGTCTTATAACCTTAGACCCTGAACGGGGTCTATTTCCAAATTATTGACTTAGTTGTATCTGTAAATAATGTATTGCACTCTTGTTTGAGATTTACCCACATTTTTGGATTTGTAGGCATTTTAACAATTAGAACACGAATAATTTGGGAAATTTCTATTTTACGTAAAAATATTATCCGCAGTGTAAAAATGCAAACATACAATGAATGGGAGAGTCCTTTGATGACTAGAACCAAACAATAGAATTATTTACAGTGCTCTGATTTTAGCACTTGTTTTAAATATGCAGATGCAATGTATGGAGACTTTTGTGACATTAAATTTCGGCCCAACATTGCATTTGATTTGAATTTTTGTACACCCATTGCAAACCAACACCTTAATGTGCTTATGAGAGCTTATAATATGTATGCATAAGAATTTATAATTAATTTCAACATTCGCCTAGCTTAATTGTGATACCACAACAAATATGAAAAAAAGGTTAACTGTATGGAGACTTTTTTAACTCTGTGTATATTATCCTTTCTCCTTATGATTCGAACTGCAATCTAATCTACTGAGATTAAAGTTCAACACATTTCACGAGATATCGCATCTGTAGCACTTGAAAAAGTCACTCAAATCCTAACCAACAGATAACAGAGCCGTGTGGAAACTCCGAAATAGAAAACGAGTGAAATCCATTTAATCCTTGGCAAAGCAAAACGGATTCAAATCCCATCACCCTCACTTGAAACAAATTTTTGCACGAAAACAACTGAAGCGATTACTGAAATCAATCCACAAGGGTCGCACCAAAGTCCCAACACCAGTCCTCACCACGCATCACTTACTTGTTTGAAAATCACTTATCAGGAACACTAAGCAAAAGACTCTGCAGAATTTGCGAATCATTTTGATCGCACACTTGACACTTTTGCGACACAAAACTGAAAGACTACTGTGACCATCACCTCCGACGAACAAGTACTAAACAGCGGCAAATAGAAAGCGCACTTCTTAACCACGGCCATCCGATAAGCAGGATCTGACCACCACCCACGGGCTGGGTTTCTCCCCTCCCGACCACATGCCGGCGAATTGACTAAATCGTCACACGACAGCCAGTCCGAGATCTTATCTGCGGATATTGCTATCGATAAGCTCAACAGAGAGGTGATTAGCTACAAAAGCCAAGTGGTTCAGTTTTTGTTTTGTTAATGGCTTATCGGAGGGGTTCGATTGATCATCTGGCAATTGGGGGATTCGCAAGTGTGCGTGCGAAAGCCTAGGCTAATCGGGAATCTTATCGTTCACACCGACGATAAGGCACACATTTGCGTTTGAATAACTTTGGAACGCCAAAGTTATCAGTGTGCGATTTTTGGAATCGCAATTGGTCGATAGGTTGAATGCGGACTTGGGGATGATATCTCAGCCAACTCGAAGTCTAAATTTTTATCTCGTTGAATCTCTCTCTCATCGTCAAATGAATTCTCTAACCATTCCCAGAACATCTTCATGACTCAGACTCAAACATTGTTGTATTTGGAGATTTTGGTGAGTTCCTTTCTGACATTGATGAAACAGCGAGAGTTCACCGAAATGATTGTATCCAGGGTGAGGACTTTGACAGTAAAGTCGACGGAAGAAATCGTCGACGGTTAGTAGAGGTAGAGGTGTCTTCTGTCTTTCAGATCAGATAAACGATATTGTTATTAAGGTTAACGCTCATGGTTTGCTTCCACCGTGGTGTGTTCTCCGAAAATATATTAAAAATACTGAAATTATGAATACGGTCAAACCATATAAGTTAATTTGAAGAATACCACCTGGCTGTTTTAATGTTTCCTTTGAAACCAAACGCCCGTAAGGTAAGCCTTAAGCGATCGCACACTCAAAACCGGTGCCAGCATTTCTTGTCCCAGCCACACATCTCGGACCAACCTGATTATTCCACAACACCAAAACCTACTGCGCATATGACGTGAGAGGACTTTTAAAAGGACCCTGTAAGAAGGACCTCTGTAAAAACAAACAGCACTGTATGAATGATAAAATAAAAATAAAGAAAAAAAAAATATTGCTCCGATCAAAAGAAAGAAAATAAAAACTGAATTGCGGAAGATAATATTCGGTAGCAAAAAAAAGTCTTGGAGTCGTCTATCTTCATCTCCCGCCTGCTACCAGTCACATTGTGCCATACCATATGGTGTTGGAAAGGTGACAAAAAAATTAAATTCGGAAAAGTTGAAAAAAAGTTAAAGCTGTTCAAAAATGAGTGAAAATAATGAATAAATTCGCTATATTTGGAAATTTTTGTATAAAAAAGGGAAGAATGCCACTCAAGCCACCAACGAAATTTGTGAAGATTCCGGAGACGATGTTGTCAGTTCAGTTCGTGTAGCATAACAATGGTTCGCTCGCTTCCGTTCTGAATATTTCGATGTGAAAGATGCACCTCGCTCTGGTCGACCTATCGTTGAAAAAGTCGATGAAATTATGGAAGAAGATTAACCAGGACCGTCATATAAGCAGCCATGACATCGCCAAGGAACTAAGCATTCATCATCAAACGGTTTTGAACCATTTAAAAAAGGCTGGCTACAAAAAGAAGCTCGATGTTTGGGTTCCACATGAATTGTCTGTGAAAAAAGTTTGATTAGAAATACGAAAAGACTTTTTCGACTACCCATTATAATAATATATTAACATTGATGGTTCGAGGCGGACCTGGGCCTAGCTTCTCAGCAACCACTCGTGTTGTGCGTGCTATTGTTTTGTTGCCGACTCCGAACGGCAAAGTTGAGAAGCTTTTTCTGGACAGGAATACTCTCCTTGAGCATTGTCAATGATTCGAAAGAGGTGGAAGAATTATAAATGAGTCAAAATCAGGAGGATTTAGTTCGAAGGAAACTGAACATTTCAATCAAATCCGTCGTTAGGAAACGATTATATAAATGAAAAACTAAAAAAACTAAAATTATGTATCCAATTTTCATCGCCACTGTATATGGATCACCAGTATAATACGTTTCGTCGCAAGCTGTCGAGAAGAGCCCAAGGTTCTTGGCACACAGCATTCGATCACTCTGTGCTGGGTCCCAGGTCACAGGGACATAACCGGTAACGAGGTAGCAGATGAACTTGCCAAAAAAGGGGCCGAATCCGACCCATCCCAGGCAATCCCATGGATTTCCCCACCTCTGTCTGACATCAAGACAAAGGTGGACAGGAGAATCATGGGGCTAGCTAACGAAAGGTGGAGTTCCATCCCCACATGTGAAACCACTCGTACGATATGGCCTAGGTTCAACAGCACTAAAACCAATTCCCTCGTCTAATGTAGCAGGAAACTGCTGAGGATGATGGTCGGAGCTATCACTGGTCACAATCATCTGAAGAATCATGAACACAAAATGGGACTTACCCATGGCACCATTTGCTAAGGCTGCGGGAACGAGGAGGAGATTGAGGATATATCCCCACTATCTTTGTCAAAGCCCCAGTCTATGCAAACTGAGACAAGGACGCTGGGAGAATTTTTCTTCCATGACCTCCATGACATATTAGATATCCCACTCAGATCTCTTTACAGGCTTATTAGAATCTCTGGATGGCTGGATGGAGGAGGACGGTAACCAACACCCTTGAAGACAGGAGGTTTTTATCATCATCCGGCGAGTGAGACGATAGGGAGGGTTTCACCCCATGGGCATCACAATGGGTTCAATATAACCTTAGCGTGGCGCGGCCCCGCCGCGTCAACCCACTAAGCTAACCTAACCTAAAATACGTTTCCACAAAAAACAATAAAACAAAAATCAACAAGGTACAAAGCACAGCATGCATGGGTACCACATGCCCTCTACGACCGACTTCGTTAAATCTGTAGCTCTGGCGGTAGTGCAGGTTTTCACAATATGATCATAGTACAATCCTAGATCTTATACCGAGAGATCTCGTATCATCGGTCTTAATTGCCGGTCGGAATAATTTGGTTCTGATTTCTTGATGACGCGAAATTGGTAACATTTTTTAACATAAATAGCAAAACCTCCACCACCCTTCCGGCATCTGTCAGCCCGAACAAGACCCATATTATTTAAGGTAAACATTTTGGAACGCATTTCTTTCTTTTGCCATGTTTCTGAAAGACAAAGAACATCAACCATGCTGTCATTGAACATACATTGTACACCATCAATTTTGTTAACTTTGAGCATTCTGATGGAAAATATTAAAGCCCTTCTTTAGTTTACAAATAATATTGATTAGAGTTTGCGATTCCTTGGAGTTACCCCCTGAGATCATTTGCAACATGTTGCTCATTTCAATTATATGAGAGCAAAAACAATAATAGCTACATAGGCGCCGAGCAACACAAGCACATTCATAAGCATAGGGCTAACAGACTAAATACTTTAAAAGTGACAAACTTAAGTAATGTGAAGCACAGTATTTTTAAAGACGACGTATAGAAAAATAGCCGAAAATGAAATTAAGAAAGATAGAAAAGAGAGGATTTAAGTAGGAAAGAAAGAAAAGTGAAAAGAGACTACTTAGTTTATAGAGAAATTTATATTGCTGCTGCTGCAGTTGATGACTCATTGATCATTACGTTAGTTGTGTTTTTTGCAAGCGTATATACGCTTAATTTTCAATTTGCATGTAAAATACACTAACAACGAATCCTATATCCGCTTAAGTTACTCATCATATCTATCGCCGCTTAAGTAATAAGCGCGGAAAAAAACAATGCTTCCAAACATTATTTTCTGTGTTCATTCCTGAGTTTAATCATTCATTCATTGGGTTGGTGTATGTGGTTTATATTTGTAGATTTGGTTGATGTATTAGATAATTTTCAATTATTTTGGCATCCATAAGTATGCATTTGTTGGCATACCATTTAGGTTTCGTAAACGATTCTTTTCATTTGATGAGCATTTATTTTATTTTATAATTATTAAGTGTTTTTGCTTTTAAAGTTATGGTCACGCTACACAGTCACAAAACGGAGATTGTGACCATCAAAGATCAACCATCACCTTCCACGACTACACCCCTGACTACTTAGCAAATGTCATAAATGTCGTCGGTGCTGCCAAGATTTTACGATGAATCATTAAGCGCCGATGATCGTGCGCTTATAAATTAAGCGTATATACGCTTGCAAAAAAACACAGCTGTTGTTGCTTCTTGACGTCGTTCGGGAATGGCATTCAGCGTCATTTCATCGTCGATCTGCTACCACTACTACTTACCTATCTATCACTGGGCATTGTTCGATTGAAATTTACGTCTTCAGATTGGGTCTGCCCTCCAATAACTTCTGTAGACGTTGCAGGTACGAGGGAGAGAAAGAGAAGTTACCTTCCTTGATAACCTAGATGCACTAAGGAATATTGAAGTCAGCCATCTTTATCGTCATAAAACCTCCAAGTTGTTTATGTTACAGGATCATCTAGATCCGAATGGTAAAACAAGTGTCCTTTGCTTTCCTTAGTATGACAGCTCTATGCCTTCCAGCCACTTGAGCCCAACTAAACAACTAAATGGTGTCAGATTAACACTCCGTTTAATTGCAACGCTATACCACGTCTCTCGTCTATTTCTAAAGCATCTTCCACGATATTTTAAAATGTGCTCCTCAATCTCTACAAAAACACCACCAACTTGTCACCAAGTTCAAAAGATCAATTTCGGACAAAAAATAAAACTGCAGCGCGTGTACTGTTTGCCTACGTGCAAGAGTGCAGGTCCTGGTCAAGGTCGCTTGCACCAAAAAACAAGTTACTACTTGTTATTGATGACTGCATACGTTTATCCCTCAGTTTTGGATATCGTCGAACGATTGGTGACAAATGGGGACAACGCACTTTCTGGGAGATTAGCCGCCGCTATCGTGTCAAATCAAATTGATTCAGGGAACGTAAAAAACAATGGCGATAAGGATTTGTAAACAAGACCCAGGGCTTTCACAACCACACACGCGAGTTGCTCGTTTGATAACGATAACTTCGGTCAACTGCGTAACAGACATTTTGGCAATCGACTGAGCTTGTGAGAGTGTTTTGAGTCGTATTTTGGTTTCGAGTGCATGCTTTTGGGCAGGTTTGGAAATTAAACCGGGTGTGCTGTTTTTTTCTTGAGTGGAGTTCTGCCGAGGATTATTGACTACTTGACTAAGAGGGGATTCTTCAATGGAAACGGAAGCTTGATCAGTGTTTCATTGGTTTCCCGTATAATTTCATTAACTTATTTATTTGACATAAACTCTCGGAAAGATTTTGCAGACAGGATCCAGGGATGTATTTCATCAAATGCAGGGTGGACCATCTAGCGGTTTTTTTTTCTCGAAATCTTGACAGAATGTCAGTATCATGTATCCGCGGAACGAATGAGTCGCTTTACGCTTAATATTGAAAACTTATTTCCAAAGTGCGTGATGTGTAGCCCCAACAGCTCCGACACTTTTTAAGACTTACCTGAATTGCCGCCTATCTCTTAACGATTTGGCCAAGTATTTTAGTATCCAACTCATGTAGGTGCCGGATCAATGTGACATTCCAGAGAATAGCGAAGCTGATGAACTTGTACCCTAGCTCTGTACTCTTTCCGGATGGCGGTCCACCCTCTATGTCTATAGCTACTATAACACTTGCCCGAACCATCTGCGGTTTGATGGACAACTGACGCAGGATTCCTCATTACCCATAACTCTGGCCTATGCTAGCCTAAATGTGGCTGCTGTCCTTCTGCATAGCAGTCAGCCACTTCAACATAACCTTACCTAGCCCAAACAGTGCGTTTTTTAAAAATGAGTTTTTGCGGAAATGAGGCACTCATCGCGACTGCTAGTGGACAACACTTATGGTTCCCGTCGTCGTACTGTGTGCATAGATGAGAAGGTGGCTGCTGTGGCCGAGAGAATCATTTTACCATTTTACAATGGCTGCTGTGGCCGAGAGAATCATTTTACCATTTTTCTTCGAAAATAAGGCGGTCAGGTGGGCATTATAAAGCGACGTCAACCTGCTAAAATTAAAGACATGGATTTGGACGAACCCTGGTTCATGCAGGATGACCCGCCGCCCATGCGAATCACGGAACCGAGCGCACACAGATGGAAAAGGTCCTCAACCATTTTTTTTTCATGGGTAGGTGAAAACCTTGCATAGGCACCAATGGTCCGACGTCGATTGGTAGCGTCAAGTTCTTACTGACTAAAACCACCTCCCGCGGAAACTTTCCGTTTATTCCTTCACGAAACTACCGCTAGGTATTACTTCGCGAAGGACAGATTCGAGCTTTTTGCTTCGTCACGTGCTGTTTAGCGAATTCGCTTCCCGCTGCCGTCCTAAATTCCTTAGATCGCATATTATTCGTACTGCTGCATCGTTCACAGCAGACCAAAGGTCGTCAGAGTTAAACATATGTTGGAAAATGTTGTCTGGTGTTGCCGGCTCACCAAATGCGTCGTGCAATACAGCTCGTTCGTTCGCATCGAAGAAGACGTGTTCCACGTTCTCTGCCGCGTTTACGCAGTGAGGACAGGCCGGACTCAAGTCACGCTTGATTTCTTGAATAATTATTCGCGGAAACCACCGTGTACAGTCAAAAACTGTGTAAGATAATAGTTCAGTTCACCGTGTTTTCGATTTACCCAACTTTCAATCCGTGGGATTAGCCGGTACGTCCATCTCCCTTTTTGGGACTCGTTCAATTGTTGTTGTTGTTGTTTGAACTTCTTCGAATGATTTGTGTTCGGCCCGCCTTGCACGCGATTGTGATAGAGTCGTATAGCTTCTAAAGCTAGGATATCGATTGGTACCATAGAGGATAGTACCAATATCGCGTCGTTGGATACCGTTCGAAATACACTGCTAACTCCCAGTGCACAGAGTCTGTACACAGATTTAATTTCCTTCCTGCGTGTCCTATTGTTCGAAACGTCCGACCATATTTGTGCCCCATAAAGCTGTATGGACGCCACAACTCTCGCAAGCTTTAATCCCGCCGATATTCGACATGAGTCTTGAAAGAGCGCCTATCGCTTGTGACGATTTCTCGCAAGCGTATTCGAGGTGATGCTTGAAATTTAGCCGAGCATCAATCATCGCTCCCAGGTATTTTATAAATGGACTGGTAATAATGGTGTGCTCTCCGACTTTTATCGTTATGGTCTCTAGCAATTTTCTACTCGTAATGAGAACGGACTCCGTTTTCTGATCCGCGAGGTCTAAACTCATATCACGTAGCCAGTTCTTAATCAGTGCTATTGCTTCGTTGCTGTACAACTCGATTCCCGTGGCCGTTTCGCCACGACTACAACAGCAATATAGTCCGCAAAACCTACGATGGATACTTCCCTGGGGACTAGGAGTCGTAATACGTCGTCATACATCACCTAACACTGATCCTTGGGGCACGCCCCCTGTAATTTTGTACAATTTCGTCCCGTCGTCGGAGTCGTAAAGGAGCAACCTATCGGTAAAGTAGCTCCTGATTAATCTTAACATGTAGTTCGGTACATTTAATCTCTCGAGGCAATGTAAAATATGCGACCAGTTCGCCGAGTTATAGGAATTTTTACGTCAATTGTAACCACGGCGAAGTACTTTTTACTGCCTCCTTTCCATCTTCTTCCTTCTATAGTCGATTGGGCTTTGTCTATTACGGTCCTCAACCATCTTGTTGGAGACAACTGACTAAAGATCGTGACAGCTGGAGAAGCTTGTTGGTTGAGGCCCAGGTAAACCCCGGACTGTAGCACCACCAGAAGAAGAAGAAGAAGAAGAAACGTCGACTCTGACCACTTTCTCGAAGCAGCACGATTCAGAGGGGACCGCCTGTTCAATTTCGGAAAGTTGTAGCACCCCATAAACTGGAATTTTGACATTGAACGTCTAAGCACACCGGAGATTGAGCCCACGAAGAGCAACTAAGAGAGTGAGACTCTTCGCCCATGTCGAACACAAACGCCAAGGAGATGTGGTTGCAGTGCCGCTCGGTCGTCAAAGAGGTAGCGGCAACCCCCGACAAGAAACCCGTGGTATGATGGCGAATGTGAGCAAAAGAAACGTGCAACCGACAAGGAGTACCCAAAGATGCTGCAAACAAGGAACAGAGCAGTGCAAGAGGAGTACCGAGCGACTAGCGAGTAGAAGACGTGCCGAGAAGATCTACGCCTGAAGAAAAGGTTTCGTAAGCTGCCAGCTCAAAGATAGTCTAGAATAGACAGAAAACATGGGTCTTTTGGGGAATGGAAGGTTGTTCTCCACTAATATGTGTCTTTTTTATTTAATACAAACTTCTGCTGATTAAAATTTACAATTTATGAAAATAACTTAGAACTAAACTGAGAACTAGATTTGAGAACAATTAAATGAAGTGATTAATAATTACAGTGATATACTACATCTGCCAGTTTATGAAATTTGATAAAAATATTAGTCAGGAAGTAAAACAAACCTCCATGAGCTCGAGGCCTTACTCTGACTCTTCAGATTTCAAAGATGATCTGGAGGACTGGGCACCGCAACATTGAATTAAGGCACTTATGATGTCTGGCCTCCCACCATAGCATGTCCATCTATCCGTAAATCTTCTGACCATTCCCTCTCTGTTAGTCTATGTCAATCCCCGGATCTAGACAATGGAGTATCTAATCACCTCAAAAACCATATCGTTGGACTATCAGATCGGAAACTCAGAAATCACTTGTGCTCGGTTCATCGGTGATCTCGTATGTTTGGTGTCCACGCTGATCGGCGTCCGATAGCCGTGAGTGAACTCACACATCAAGTGAAGTGCTCTATATATGCGATCGCTGTTATCTGGCGCAGTAAAACCACCAAATGGATGTAACATCGCCGCCAGAGCTAGATAAGATTGGAAAGCATAGTGTGTGACATTGCTACACTGGTCACCGCGCTGCTGTCATTCACTTCAGTTCAAATTTGAGCGTCAAAATGACAACATTCGGTGGTCTGTGGTTATTGCTCTTAGTGCCCCTCGTTGGTAAATCTGGCCGAGACATGGTCAAGCCTCATTTTTCTAAATCAACTTCATCCTCACAGCCAGCCTGAGAACGCCACCGCTGGACACATGGACTCCGCGGATCATCAACGGGGTAGAGGCTGAGCTCAATAACACCCGCCACCAGGTCTCAATTCGACAAAAGTCCAGGGAAATCATATTCGGCACCGGCCACATCTGCGGAGGGTCTTTGATTGCACCAACCGTGGTGCTCTCGGCAGCGCATTGCTTCTACAAGTGAGTGTGTCTTCAGTGATTTCTCAGCGACTCGCGACCTGAACGTGTGTATTTCTAGTGAATACGCGGAGAACTTCAACACCGCTCGCGGCTACTTTGTTGTGCTGGGCACACTGGATCGCTTCGAGCCGACCAACGACACGCTCAGCTACAACATAACGCACATCGTTTACGCAGACTTCCACAGGCCGACATTCAGGAACGACTTGGCTGTGCTCTTCTTGGACGGCACCGTTCCATCCACGAACCCCGCGGTCAGTGTGATCCCGCTCAACAAGGCCCCGGTTTCCGTCGGAGCGATGTGCCAAGTCACCGGTTGGGGTATGATGGAGACGGTAAGTCGTAATCTGACGCAAGACCAATGCGAACTCAGATGTGATTCTCGCAGGGTATTGACGCCGAAGTGCTGATGACTGTCGACGTGCCGATCATCGACTCAAAGACATGCGCGACAAACTACGGCGAGGACAGCATTGTGGACGGTATGATCTGCGCCGGCTACATGGAGGGTGAGAAGGACGCTTGCCAGGGCGACTCGGGTGGGCCCCTGGTGCACGACGGCAAATTAGTGGGCATCGTGTCTTTCGGCGATGGCTGCGCTAAAGCGGGTTACCCGGGAGTGTACACAGATGTTCGGTTCTACTCCAACTGGATAGAGAGGACCATCAAGTCTGCGTCCAGTACGACCACTGCCTCGGGACTTGTCATCATTCTCGGGGTAATTCTCGTGATGCTCAGGGCTGAGTGGATCTAGGTTGATATTGATTTGATTTAATAAAGGGTACAGATTACACGATAGGCCTTTGAATGTGTTTTATGGCCACTCAAATGTTGTGCAAAGCGCCGTCGGTCTGATAAGATTCAAACCTATATGATAGGACACGAGTGCTTTTATGAATGGAAGCTCTCAGAGCCGGATCAGAGTCAGGCGAACTGTTTGTTGATGAAATCGGGAAGGAATAGGAGGACTGTACGCGTTGTTCGTTGCGAGCCATTAGCAACCGGCAACGTTGAGTGTGCGATGTCAAGAACTAATCTGGAAACGAAATGGAAACCCCATAATGCAGGAATTTCCGTACTTGTGGGGGATTACGTCCGATTAGCTGTAGTAATCTAGCGAGCAAACTAATGGAATTCAGATATATTTGTAGTTTACATGCCGTGGTGAATAGATCAGGAAATGATTCCGTTGAGGTGAGAGATTAAATTTGGTAAATTCCTTCAGGTATGGAGGTTCTTAATCTAGGAGCTCTTTGATGGTGCAAGAAGTGAGCGTACTTAGACAAAAGAAAGTCACTTGGAACTGCGAGGAGCTGCACAAGAATAATTGGCTTGAGCTATCACACTCATTTGTCAGCTCAGTTGCGTTGATTTCAACTTCACGCATGTGACAATAGAACATTTTCTGATCGAGTTGGGGACTACAACCGAACGTGATTCACTGGATCTACATCTCCATAGTAAAGCCAATTCTACTGAATGAGGTCATGATCCATTCAGGCTATGTTTGAAAGGCTCCAACACTTCATGGAATACGGGAGCTGTTAAAACTACATCTACAGCGTCACTATTTTATTTAAATGGTGCACATTTAAATAAAATAAGCGATTAGTCCATTCAAGGATTACAAAGGATTTATTTAATGCAATTAGCAACTTAGTACAATTCAATATACAAGTGACGAAAGAAGAAAAACGTGTTAAACCAGAAAGAGTTATAATTCAGAAAATGACATTTATTCATTAATTTAGGAATGATAGATGGGTTCTGCAACAGTCAGCTGTTTTGTATCTTTAGTACGGCGACACTCAGATGCATAGTTTGTTTGTACTCCAACACTTCCCCTCAACGAACTCCAGTTGAGTCTTTACAACGCCAAAAATAAAAAAGCACCAAGCCCTGATCGCATGGAATTTAACTAAAAGGCTCCTATCGAATTTTTAAACAAAATGCTAGAAGCATATCTATAAAACCTCTCCTGTTCTCCTGTACCACAAGAATTCAATGATGCTATTGTGTATCCATTGTGGGTCGCCGTGTAGTAATGGGTAAGTGCGTCTACTCCTACGCAGAGGGTGCCAGGTTCGATACCCGAATTTAGCACACTTCACTTTTCACGACTCCACCTCTTTCAAGTCACTGACAAGGCTCGAAAAGTATTCCTGTCTAGAAAAAGCTTCCTCAACTTCGCCGTTCGGAGTCGGCATTAAACTGTAGGTCCCTTCCACTCGTATAGCACGCACAACACGAGTGGTTGCTGAAAAGCTAGGCCAAGGTCCGCCTCGGACTGTAGCGCCACCATATGGGTATTATTATTATTATTATTGTGTATCCAATTTATAACAAAGGTGATGTTCAATTCAATCGCTAAACTGTTTTGTGCCATTCTGCTGGTAAGAATCAACAAATGGGTGGAAATAATCCATATATTGAGCGAATTTCAAGCTGGTTTCCGCAAAGGGTATTCTACTGTCGAAAGCATTTTCACATTAACAAATGTTGCCTTATACTTCCTTAGGCAAAATAGGCGACTTTACGTGTTTTATGTTGACTCTGGAACATCATTCGATTCGATAGATCTCCATCCACTTTTTTATAAATTTTATAAAAAGCATGTACACAAATACACGTCAAAGAGTATGGGATGGTGAAAATGCGTCCGAATGGTTTGAAACTAAATCTGCAGTCAAGCAGAGCTGCCTTTTAAGTGCAACACGTTTCGCTATATTTATAGACGATAAAACAGCGCATCTGTCTGCAGGAATAAGAACAAGTAATTAATGTGCTCCTTTACGCAGACGATATTATTCTGCAAGCAGAATCCCCTCAGAGTTGCTGATGATTAACAATTTTAATAATTTCTGCAAATACTGGAACCTGAAAGTGAATCCTGAAAAATCGAAGCTTATGATAGTTCGCAACAGAAAAACCAAGCTAAGTGTGACAGTGAAAAATGGTTTTTTGATGGCGAATCAATAGAAATTGTCTCACAATATAAATATCATGGATTATGTTTAACGCCAAACATGAAATTATTTTTTAAGCCTTAAGGAAGTTATTTTAATATTAATTATATTTAATTTAATATTAAATGTTCATCTTTAAGATTAACAATAGCTTATAGTCTCATAAGTGCCTCGTGAAAAAATATAATAAGCGAACAAGAAATACCACTTTCTGCAAAATACCGAGTATTTGAATCTGTCATGAGATCTGTTATGTGTTACAGTGCGAAAACCTGGGGTACAAACAGTACAGTACAGATTTTTGAAAACACTTTTTCAACTATTTCAATTACGTACTCACCTTCGAAACGGGACTTTATTCAAGTTTACGTTGAAGTTACACTTCGATTACGTACTCAATGTGCTAAAATACCCCTCATACAGGCTCACCCTCATACTCACGAAATATAATTTCAATGAAAAATTAGAATGGGTTCAAGATTGGATAGAACTGGCAGAGAAATGTGGCACCAGCTTAAGATGATTCTGTACTTCTGAAACAACAACTCTAAAAATTTTTGGAAATATCTGATATTATCCACAGAAATGAAAGCAAAATACAAGCGACAGAGTTTGAAGTACCCTCAACTTAACTATGATCTTAATGATAAAAACTGTTTGAATGACAGTTATAGGCTAAGGTCGATATCTCTAATATGTAGGGCAAGATGCAACAACAAATCTTTGCACTATATGCAACCTTCAAATGAAAGAAGACACATTCTACTTCCTGGCAATATGTCCAATTTATAAGGACTTATGGCTTATTTACTTCGTGAAGTTGTCATTAACAATGGAGCAAACAAAAAACATACTTAATGGTGACAACTGGGTAGCACTTCACAAATTTATTGAAAATGAATCTGCGTATAGGTATAAAAAACAAAAAAAAAATAAATAATAATAGTAATGTCATGGTTTTCAATCATTTAAATTTTTAAAATTGTATATTAATTTATTTGTAACGTTTTTAGCGCGTTGAATTATTTATATTTTAAACTGTTTTCTGTAGGTACTGTATTTAATAATGTAAATTCAAAATGTAAATGTTATTAAATAAAAAATAATTTCAAAATCTAAAAGAAAAAATCGAATAACTCCCCGTCAAACGTATTCAGTCATTTAATACTTTACCCTCAGGTTCACGAACTTCACGACTGGAAGCGGCTTGGTTCTAAGATCCACGAGCATCTCAGTTGCACAGTAGTCACACGTAACAATGCCTTTGGAAATATAATCTTTAATGAACCAATATTTAGTATCAATATATCTTGATCTGTTACTGAACTTATTTATTATAACTTGTTTGAAGGAAAAGACACAAAAAACCTTTATTAAACAAAAAATGGATAAAATGATATAAAATACGGTAGAAATAATACAAAATATATAGTTCGTCGAAACATAATAAATAACAAGAAGCAAGCAATTTAATAAATAGTTGATAAATAAGGGAACAAATGGACAAAGTTAATAATAAATTGAAAAAATAAATTAGTAAGTAAGTGAATAAATAAATAAATAAATATGTCAATATATAAATAAATAATTAAATAAATAAATAAATAAGTAAATAGATGGGTAATTCAAAGGTTTTAAGTTCAAGATTTCGAATTTTGAATGCTTTCTGTATGCTCTATAGATTTTAAATATGTATTTAGTATAAGAAAATCATCTACATAGAACAAAATAAATGTCAAAAATTCTTTTTCCCTTTTGGTGTACAAACATGGATCAATTTTACTTTGTTGAAACTTGTTTTCTATTAGAGCTTTATGTAGGGTTTGACTCCATGCTCTAGCTGACAGTTTTAGGCCATAAGTACTTTTCTTTAGTTTGCACACTTGATGTTCTTTACCTTCTTTAAAAGCAAGTGGTTGTTGCGTATATACTATTTCCTTTAATTCGCTGTACAAAAACGCTGTTTTCGCATCGAAATCATGTACATGTATTTGCCGATGTCCTGACACTGCTAGAAGAACCCTTAATGTTGTCTGGCGTACTACCGGAGCAAAAACTTCGTCGTAATCTAAGCCTTAACGCTGAGAGAATCCTTGTGCCACTAAAGGAGCTTCATAAATATTACCATGTCCGTTAGCATCCAACTTCATTTTATATATCCATTTGCAACCACAATGCTCTTCTTCTTTTGTACAAGAAATATTTCTACTGATGACGATGGTTTTCTTTTTTATGGTTAATAGCTTGTATGAACATGAGTGTATGTACAGTGAAACTTCTTTTTACGGACACCCCTCTATAAGGGACAGCTCCTTTTACGGACAATTCGTCATGGTCCCGTCATGAAGATAACCATGTATTTCAACCACATTTCAGGTCGAGCAGCACTAAATGACGAACAATCTTGATGGTCGCGCTGCTGCCCGATTTAGCGAACTTTCAATGTATTTTTAAAACGTTGTGTCACGGTCTCATGGCGTACAAAATGGGTCAAATTGCGGTCGCATACCCTGGTTCGCGAGTCTACAACGAAGTCGAACTACTTCCCTAAGGGCCTAACCAACTCACTTCTCTGTTTCCCTCTGTGTCTCTTTCTCTGCCTCTCTCCCTCACTATTTGTCTGTCCTTCTTTCTCTCTCTCTCTCCCTTTGTTTCTCAATTACTAATAAGTAATTTGCTCATCAAATTTCATAAATAATCGCAAAAATCACAAACAACAGATACCGCCAGTCCATAAAATCATAAAGATTAACTATTCCTGAACCGGAAGTACCTGTCCTTGAACACCTTCGCAAAGCATATCCCGATCTGTGTCAGTTCCAGCAGCTCACGAGTGGCATTGCACCTCACACCAGATGTCCATACAAAACGATGAACTCACAAGAGATAACATTTTGCAGATAATCGTTCAGTTTGCGAAACCAGATTGTGGCCGTCCAACCGACCTTTCGACACTTGAAATTCCCTGAGCAATCAAGTGCAGACACTCCCGGTGTTTACTTTCATTTCAATAAATCTTATCGACGGCATACGCGTCCTCCACAGCGATTGGCACGCGGCAGTTTCCCTTTAAAGTATCTCACCTTCAGGTGGGTAACGCTCCTCCACACCGAAGTAAAACGTTTATATTCCCCCGAAACGTAGCAAGCGCTGACTGATAAGATTATCAACAAATTATAATAAAATGATGGCTCATCGACATCTCGGCGGGTGATAGGCGATCAGTTAACGTCTTGATTTTTCGGTAACTGGTTCACAAAAAGATGTGCGAACGCGGACTTGTCTTATTTATTTGTGCTTCAACAGTTTGTGCGGTTTTGGCAAGTGAGTGTGAATCAACTTTGATCGACTGTTTACAAGGGTGTTTTGTGTACAAACCAACCAAGATCTGGGAGATCCCCAAGACGGCTGTTAAGGCTCCGTGTAACTAAGTTGACGAAAAATTCAGACCTAACCACAATCCTTTATTCTCGTTCTCCATTCATTCACTGTTGACTTTCTGTGAAACTGGTGAATACAAATTCATTCTTCCATTTCGATAACATACACAGTATGGACGTGCTTTGCTTTTTAAGAGGAGGACGGATAAAGGATTGATTCACTCTTCTCCTTCTTCTTTCTGTGGATCTACAATCCGAGTGGACATGGGCCTAAAATAACAAGCGTCTCCAATTAGTGCGATATCTGACTAGCTGCCTCCAGTTTCGAACGCCAAGTTGATTAAGGTCTTCCTCCACTTGAATGCCCCACTTGAAACGCGGACGTCCTCTGTTGGGTTGTCCCACAGGCTCGAAATCTCTTGGGGACGGTCTGTATTGTCCATCCACTCCACATCTTAGGCGTTAGATCCATAGACTCCTGGCCAGGCTCATGTCGCTGTACGTGGTTGAGTCATCTCTAAATCCTATTCAAGTAAACAGGACCAAAGATCGCACGCAGAACTTTGCTCTTAGGACTTCCTCATCCGCTTTAGATATTGTCCATGCCTCCGCGCCATATAGCACGACTGGGATGATCAAGGTGTTAACTAGTGTTAGCTTGATCCTTCGGGAGAGGGCTTTACTAGTCAATTGCCTCTTGAGCCCGTAGAAAATGCGGTTGGCAAGAGTTACTCTGCGTTTGATCTCGGTACTTATGTTGTTCGCACTGTTCACAGCCGCACCGAAGTAAATGAAGGTCTTGGCAACCTCGAAGTTACAGCTAACTGTTGTGACGTTGTGTTTGAGGCAGCGACGTTGTGTGTCCATTCTCGAGGACACTTCGTTTTGCCCTCGTTCACCGCTACACCCACTTTATTTTCCACTTCCAGATTGACCGTATTCTGCCAACCACGCCAATCCGCGTATGATAACAGATGTTTTCTGGATGGTCGTGCCTGCAGTGTTGGCATGAGAGTCTTGCACGATCATCTCCAGGATTGTGTTAAAGAACTCACATGACTAAGCGTCGCCTTGTCCAGATCCTTTTTTGACACAGAAGGTCTCGGTGAGTCCGTTACGGACCTCGATGGAGCAGCGAGAATACTCCATCGTCATCCTGCACAACCGAACGAGTTTAGAAAGCGTGCTAAACTAGACATGGCGTTGAATAGCTCGTTTCTATGCAATAGATTTGAAATCGACGAATAGGTGGCGGGTGTCGATCTGCATCTCTAGGTTTTTTTCCAGGGTCTGTCGTAATGTGAAGACTCGACCGAGCGTGAACTTCACGGACCTGAAAGCGCACGGATAAGGACCTATCAGGTTATTGACGAATTGTTTCAGGCGCTCACACAAAACGGCAGAAAGGATCTAATAAGCGATGTTTAGGAGACTTATCCGTCGCTGGTTGTTATTGGCAGTTGAAGGGGTCTTCTTTCTTGTGGATCGTCGGGCATGCTACCCTCCGACCACATCTTTCAGATGAGTGGTCATCCCCAGCTGCCTTAAGGGCCATTCATATGAGCTCACTACGAATCGTGAACTTCCCAAAATCAAACACTTCATTCATATTGAGTTTTCTCATTCGCAGAGAGCAATGGGTACAATTTGAGCAAACACACACATCATCGCTAATTTTCTTATCGTGAATGTGTGGATCGCGTTTGTGTTTTACGAACTCAGCTTGATAATTCGCAAAGAGAATGATTGCTTCGTGTATAAAAACATTTAAATCGTGAATAAGGATACTTAAACTAATTATTGTTCATATTTCAGTCGATAAAAAACTTGATAACTTAGTCCCGATCTTCTTGCATACTTTTTGTTTATATTCGGTGCAAATTGCCTGTTTCTGAAAGTTCGAGTTCGCAGTTCGAGGTTCATATGAATGGCCCTATACAGATTTTAGCGGCGAATGTGAAACTGTTCGGATATCTCTTCAAGAGATGAGCGACAATTTATGACTACCAATAAGATTACGGAGAACGATGTCAGGGATTTAATTGCTGTCTGGCTATTAGGAATGATGCAAATATCTCGAGCGGATATCACCGTAGACCTCAGCCAGGACAGGGCTTCACTGATCGCCATTACTTCCACTTGGAAGACACTGCAGTGATTAGGTGAACGATTTGATTTGTTAAGGTTGAGATGTTCAGAAACTACTTCCTACTCTTCCTTTTTGGATCCGTCTGTGTAGAAGTGTATGCCATTACCAAAGAGTATATTGCTACAGGTCTCTTTCCGTAATCAGGGCTTCGAAGTTCTTCTCTGGAAAGTATACGGGTGAGATGTAATCAAGGTTAATAGAGGTAAGGCGTTGTTATTTAAGGACTTTGTTTTTATGCAGTCGTGCCATTGAGAGCATGCCTTTAATCGACTAGCACAGTTGGTTGCGATTTGACTACCAAGATCCTAGCTAAAATCTCCCCGAGTTCTTCGGCTGCACGTGTTCTCTTAAGGGGCCTCACATTTCACACCCAGAACCGAAAATCATTGTCCTTAATTCACTTTTCTGGCGTCACCAATATGAAGTTCATCCGTATCCGAGGCATGTGGTTGTCTGTGAAGAAATGTTGTTTTACGTACTGATGGAGTCAATCTCACGCATAGCCCCCAACCGGGATCCCAGGCCAGGCCTTCGGCGAATGATCCGAATGCACCCGTGACGGTAACGTGGCTGAGGCTAAGAGCGCCGCTGTTGACCCTAAAAGGAAAGATTTCATCCGCCTCCAACAGAGTACAGTGAAAGCTGACTAATTGGATCGCCATTTGGACCGAATAAAAGTGGTCCGATTAGGAAGTAATCCCATTTTAATTGGACCGGTCCACTTACAAAGTTGTTGCCCCATGTATATGTGTAGGGCCGATAAAAGTAATTTTGAAGTATGTATTTATGTACATAAAAAATCGACTGTCAGTGCATCTACATTTAAATTTATAGAAAATGTATTTCATTTTAACTTCGATTAAGAACTGAAACACAGGGAATTGTTGTAATTATATTTTTTTGTTAAACAAATTTTTATTGTACGTATTATTCTAGATACATATTTAGGTGTATTGTTCTAACTTTTTAATCAGTTTAATGCTATGTTCACTTAGCACTATGTTTAACTTTTTCTGGAACCTCAATAGGACCACCGACAGAAATGAAGTATTACAGAGATAGCCGACTTCACAGCTGATTGCCCTCTAGTCCATCGACGAATTTTAGCACATTTTGACAGATATTCATGCATTTTTGACGGTTATTCACGAAGTAACGGAAATGCAGTCCTCTGATTGGTCAATTTGGCTTATGAACACGTTACAAAAAACAGTTATCAGAAATCTTAAGTGGAAAAAAAGGTAGAAGTCGGGCCCACGAGATTGAAACGTTTTCAAATGTCGTTAGTTCCCAATTTTGAAACGGTCGGCAAGAAAGCTGTTCGATGACAGGAATTCATATTTTTGAGAACAGCAGGAAAGGGAGAGGGAAAATGAGAAAATGTGCACCAAAATAAACTGAAATTCACTCTGTACGATTGTTCGGTTTGATAACCTTTCATGGACGGATGAACTCTATGGTTTGGAGAAATTATATGGAGCCTCGGGGTATCGTTCAGTGGTAACACGACATTACCAAAAACACACCGAATAGCAGTCCAATGCGGGGAACAGCTGAGCTCCCGAAGGCCATTGGGCGTTCACAAAAAATGCACAAGGATCTGCGCGTCGCCTCTAGGCTTCTAGAGCGTCTGAAAGACATCCCTCAGGAGAAACTCTCCGAGTGGAAGAAAAAGTCCATGGCCTGGGCTATAAAAGTAGTTCAGAACCTGGGTGAGGGAACAGCCACAAAGGACTCAACGTCCAAACGGGCCAGATCGGCGGGAACGTCGGCCAACCTCTCGAAGAGGTTAAAGCAGACTGGCAGTGTCAAGGGCACAAATGAGCCGCAACGGCCGCATAATGAGATCCTCAATCCCCCACTTACGCCGTAATTGACTGGAACGATGATGACTGCAGCATCTCTTCCGCCAACTAGAGGAAGATAGAGCGAGGCATCAATCTAAGATACCTGAGCCTGATTGCGCAGGTGTTGGTGCTGGTGCAAGGATCTAAATTCCCAGCTATCTTCTCGACTACCTAATCACTGTAACGTCTTTCAGGCTGAAACTATAGCGATTAAGGAAGCCCACAGATATCGTCATCTGTTCCGATGGCCAAGCAGCGATCAAATCTCTGGATTCAGGCACGTTTAATTCCAAGACTTCCCTTAATTGCCGCCTATCTCTTAACGAGATGGCCAACTATTTTAGCATCCAACTGATGTGGGTGCCAGGACATTCCTGAGAATTGCAAAGCAGACGAGCTCCCTAAAAAGGGCACAAACTCCGTGCTCTTTCCGGGTGGAGACCCATGCCTGTCGCTACTATAAAACATCTGCTAAAGCTTGAAACGCTTGCTCAAGCAAACCGCAGATGGATATCTGGCACAGGATGTTTCATTACAAAACAACTTTGGCCTATGATCGATCCCAAACGATCGCTTAGCTGGATCAAACTAAGCAGGCCAAACATCAGATCTCTTATTGGCGTTCTAACAGGGCATTGTGCCATCGGAACTCCCGCCTCTAGACTAGGCTTTCCCTATAGTGATTTCTTTAGAAGCTGCTTGGACGAGGGTGAGGAAGAAACCATCGAACACTTGCTATGTAATTGCAGTGTTCTCTCATCCCACAGATTCAGACTTCTGGTGGCGCATTAATTTGTAATCTGACTGAACTGAGCAACATCAGAATCAGCCCTCTTCTTCGCTTTAAGCACAGATTGGTTTGCGGAACAGGTAGCCTAAGATCCGCGTGGCAACACAATGGGACTATGTCTGGCCTAAGTGTGTCTGCTGCTTGTATGAGCTGTTGTCAGCCACCTAACCTAACCTAACCTAACACGGCATTAGCAAAAAAATCTGTAATTTTTTTTTCTGAACCACAGCTTTATCGTTGATATTTCGTTGAACATTTCGTTGTTCACATTTCGTGCATGAAAATTGGTCGAAACGTTTAGATGCACAAAGGCTTAATTGTATAAGAGAGATCTTGAAATACTTGGAACTGCTGAAATGTCTCCCTGTGAAGAAGAATCGGATCAATTCTGTATCAGAAGGTGCTGGACGAATGTAGTCTAAGAAATCAATTTCCCTGTTCTGCGATCGTGTCGCAACATTTTCGTTAATAGCCACATAATCCCCATAGCCAAAAAATCTTGGGTTCGGCTATTAATTCAACGGCAAATATATTTTAGTCCTACTCCTCTAAAACCCCACATTTTTTTCAAAACAATATCTTTTTTTTAAACAACATACATTGGGTAATCCCCAAACAAACAAAAGTACCCACAAAGCGAAAAAATAAATAACGTAATTCGATCCACACATACACATGTACATGCATTTTATTTTCTGCGTTTTGTGCAATTAAACAATTAAATACATTAAGCAACGCATGTCCATGGTCCATGGTCCGATTAGTAGTTGTCACGATTATAGATCGAAATTTGTATTAAAAATAGAAGGGAAAGCAGAAGAAGGAGGTAGTCCGATTTTAGAGTGTCCCGAGCAGTTTTCACTGTACCTCTAGAGGGATGCACACCGGCAGCACCTACTGACTGGAGCTTCGAAATGTCGCCTTTGGCAAATCTGTCGATCAGCTCCTCCGCCGCCACCCCTAGAGAGAGATGAGCCCTGGTACAAAGTCACTCTTCCTCTTCCCGATGACGTCCGACGGGGGTTAGGATACCTCATCAACGTGAGATTAGGAGTTCGTTAACAGAGGCTTAACAGAGCTAGTGGCCGCCGTGGCGTAGTGGGTAAGTGCGTCGACTCCTACGCAGAGGGTGCCAGGTTCGATACCCGAATTAACCACCTTTGATAATTCACGGCTCCGCCTCTTTCGAGTCACTGACAATACTCAACGAGTATTCCTGTCTAGAAAAAGCTTCCTCCACTTCGCCGTTCGGAGTCGCCATTAAACCAAGCTAATCTAAATTACCCCCGCAGGTTCATTACCAGCCAACACAAATCAGGATGGCGGTCCAATTGGTGGAAAGATCATAAACGGAACCGTAGCTCGGGTCGAAGACACGAGACATCAAGTTTCGGTGCGTATCAAAAATCTGGACTGGTTCTTCGGGGCTGGTCACATTTGCGGGGGGTCCCTCATCGCACCGTCCATGGTGCTCACAGCGGCGCACTGCATCTACAAGTAAGATCCCACACAACCCCGCTCCACAGTTATCTCATTCCCCAAGCATCAACAGCTACCGCTTCAATGTTATGCGAGATCCTTCGGAATTCATAGTCGTGATGGGCTCCACCTATCGATATGACGAAGCGAACAGCACCTCCTTCGATGTACTGGACATTCTCTACAAGGACACGTTCAACGTTACGTCGTTTGTTGATGACATCGCCATAATGATCCTTGACGGCTCGGTTTCAGAAGACCACGAGACAATTCGAACGATTCCGATCAATTGGAAGGATGTCCAAGATGACACCGTTTGCCAAGTCACCGGATGGGGCATTACAGAGGACGTAAGTCATACGACCGACTCGACAGATGACGCATCCAATTGTTGCTTTTCATTCCAGGGTATCACATCAGAAGTCCTGATTAGTCTTGACGTGCCCATGGTCAATCACACTTTGTGCGCGGAAAACTATCTGGGCTACGTGCGGGAGGGGATGCTTTGTGCGGGGTACATGGAAGGACTGAAGGACGCTTGCAATGGGGACTCGGGCGGGCCCTTGGTCTGCAACGGCAAACTCACTGGAATCGTGTCGTTTGGTGCGGAGTGTGCCAAGCCGAATTACCCCGGAGTCTACACAGAAGTGAAGTACCACGAGGACTGGATCAGAGAGTTTATTGGAAACACTGCAACTCATGTGGGACCATCTGTTATGCTTAGTTTTACGGTGCTTCTCTTGTCAATCGCGCTGCTTGCCAAAGACTATATTGCTTGAATAAATCATGAACAAATAAAAGCGGTACGTGTTTAATTGTTATCAAACCACGCAGGAACGATTAAATCCCTTCAATCGCTCTCTCTTGAGCCCACACATAGTGGCGCAATAGTATCGCAAGTACAGTACAGGCTTGAAAATATGATCTTGTAAGGAACTATGGGATTATATTTCACCTGGTGCTGTTGATTTTACCCGGGTTATACCCATTTCGACTATTACCCGATTACCCGGATAATGCGTTACCCGAGTAATACCCGAAAATGCTTCGAAATTTAATGGATGCTTCCTTATCTTCTTGCCACTGATACTTAACGTCTCACCAAATAACAAGACAAACTAGACCGCCGGCGCTTCTGTAGTGGAGAGCCAGCATGTTCTGCTGTCACCACATCAACACCAAAAACTTGTCACCTGATCCGAGCAAAAGCTGGACAATGGCAGAGGAAGTGCTCTGCAGTGTCATCGTCTTCTCCACAGGCGTCGCAGAGGGTTTCATCGCTTGGACCATCACACTCGGGCGTTTGGCGAAGGTGTAGTGACCCATTATAGTAGATCCGTCAAGGTATAACAAGAAAGCTGCTGAACTGACTCTGACCTCAGTTCAAAGCTTAAACGAAACAGTGAAACCGAATATATCATTGAACTGAAGCTTAAACCAAAAGTGGAGTTTAAACTTGCACTTGACTTTTCCATAAAAGTCCTTATAGGAGGCACTATTCCTTTCGTTTCGATCGATACAAGTCCCAACCAAGGCGAAGGAATGCAACATCTCATCATGGACGAATTTAAGAAAGTGTAATAATTTATTTATGATCATGACCTCGTCTTCGATTGAATGACTACACAAATTATAAATCGAAGAAGAACATGTTTGTTCAATGAACGCTGAAATGTTAAGTATCAATCCCACACACAGGTGCTCCCGCATTCAGTCTTTGCAGTTCATCTCCAAGTCACCAGAACAAGTACCACCAGGCTGAGCAACACAGCCGGGACCTTCATTGCCGTCGCACCTCCATCATAGTAGCTAAAGTTGAACTTGGCGCTGTTCATGCTGATCCACCCGATGAAAGAAGACACATTTGTGTACACTCCAGGGTATCCCTTTTCGGCGCAGCCATTGCCCCAGGACACTATTCCCGCGAGGGCACCATTGCACACCAACGGACCACCGGAATCGCCCTGACAAGCGTCCACGCCACCGGCCTGCATGAAGCCGGCACACACCATGCTCTGCGGGATGTATCCGTAGTTCGTGCTGCACTGGGTGTTGTTCACGATTGGGACCGCCGCTTGCATAAGCGTGTTCGATATCTGATTCTAAAGAGGACAGTATTTATCCAGGAGCCAAGCCGTACGTCTTTGGAACTTACCGAATCAATCTTGCCCCAGCCTGACACCGAGCAGTAGGTCCCTCCGGGCAAGGGAATAGTGTTCAGCGAAATGGAACGGACGGCCGCACTGTTGACGGGAATGTTGCCATTGATGAACATCAGAGCGATGTCATTCAGCAGCGTTGTCGGATCGAATGCGGCGTTGTGGATGATCTGCAGGACATTGTACTGGACGGTAGAGGTCATTTTCACGTACAGGAATGTGTCGCCCATCACCAAGCTATATTCACTGGCCGTGCGGTAGACCACAGGCGATGCATTCAAACTGCACGACAGAATTGATGAGACTTACATATATGTATATGGAACAGTACTTTGAATTGTTTTATACTCACTCAGCAACGCAGTGGGCTGCTGTGACCACCACTCGGCTCGAGATCACCGATCCTCCGCAGATGTGGCCATAGCCAAAGCGTATGTTCTCGTAACTCTTGAGACGCACCGACACCTGGTAGGGAGCTTCGAGTATTGTTATTGCATAGCCTCCAATGATTCGGGGATCCACATCTGGAGCTGGGAAATAAAGAGCAAGGATTCAGAATTAATCTTAAACTGCTTGTCCTAACAGAATCCTTTTATTTTCGAATCTTCGAAATTTTTCAAGAAAATACAGTAACTGACAGCTGACCACCTCGTGGTGGGGGGCTGGCAACAGGTTTGGGGTGTATATCATTTTTTTTCAACCCAAACGGGAGTTGTACCTCAAATGTCTGCACAGGCGGGAGTGGGGATAATCACAAAGTCCAAAGCTGCCTGACAGGGTATTGGAGTGGATTCCGTTAGGAGGGAGAGTTGGGATCTTAAAGCTCAGGCTTGAAAGGTCAACTTTGGCTCTGGTGCAAGTATATGCACCTAATCTGGAGTCAGAGTACCCGGCTCTCCTGGATCAAATTGATGCTGCACTTGATAGGGTTGCGGAGATGGATTCCAATATCCTGATGGGTGACTTCAATGCTCAGTTGGGTGTTGATGTAACGACATGGGGGAGTGTGATTGGGAGGAACGGTGATCATCCCTAGAACGCGAACGGAGAGAAGCTGTTGAACTTTCTTGCCACACCAAGACTTCCATAAATGCACGTGGTGCCGTCAGAGTCTTCAACAGAAATGGTTGCCAGATCTCTTTGTGGTACCAGCGTGTAGGAATCGGGTTTGTGACATTCGTGTGATGAGAGGGGCTGAACTGTCAACTGATCATCCCCTGGTGTTGTGAACGCTGTACCTCACTGATAAAGTACCTCATTACCTCTGCACGGGATGTTTGTGGAGTGAAGCGGCTTGGAGTGACGGGAACTGAGTGGTTTAAAACACTCGGAGTTCAAGAAGCCATCAGAAAGAAGAAGACCTACCTACAGACTGGATTCTCTTGGAGGACTCTGCTTCTCGTGATCGGTACACTGAGGCGCGAAGAACTTACAAATTGGCTGAGCGAACAGCTAAAGAGCAGTCTTGGAAGGAGTTCGGCGAGAAGATGGAAAGCGATCATAGATCTGCGAAGAAGGTGTTCCGCAAATCATTCGCCGACTCAGAGAATCCCATTGAAGGTGTGGTTCCAATGAGGAGGACATCTGGCGCAGATGGAGCGAGCACTTTTCGGAGCTGCTCAACCCCGAACAGGGCACTGAGGATGACAGACCCGAAGTCTTAACTGGGTCGGATAATAGTCCAACTGTGGAGGAAGTCATTTTGGTGGTAGATTCGCTAAAAGTTGGCAAATCCGCCGGTGTGGATGAAATCCGTCCAGAAATGCTTAAGCGTAAGAGGGGCTAAGGGTAAAGAGGGAGTTTTATGGCTTTCTCGTGGTATTAAGGTGGCCTGGGAACGCGGTATGACACATGACGATTGTCAAACTGGGGTGATTGTTCCTCTTTTTAAGAAGGGGGACAAAAGAGACTGCTTCAACTACAGGGTCATATCCCTCTTAAATCTCCCCGGAAAAGTCTACGCTAAGGTTTTGGAAGCACATTCCAGAGATATTGTCGAGCCAAGGATGGGGAAAGAACTGTGAGGCTTTCGTTCCGCCAGAAGTACAACCGACCAGCTTTTCACTCTAAGAATGGTACTTGAGAAGACTTGGGAGTATGCCAAACCCATCTACATCTATTTTGTAGATTTGGAAAAGCCATATGACCGAGTTTCCCGAAGTAAACTCTGGAGAGTTCTGCAGGGTTATGGGATTAAGGGTCCTGTTTTGAGGACCATTTAATCTACAGAAACTATACAAAACATTTCACCGTGGGCGTTGGACTTTGACAAGGGTGCGTCTTGTCACCTCTCATTTTCATTGTTTATATGGACTGGATGTTGTAGCCGTGGCGAGGAATGTTTCACATGGGGAGAGTTGAGGGTAAGTCATGTTTTCTCTCTTTTTGAGGATGACTTAGTCTTCCCAGACGGAACTCCAGCGTTCACTCGATAGTTTTATAGCCATATGTGCTGATTCTGGGATGAAGGTTAACGTGGACAAATCAGAGATTTTGACAATTTCCAGAACTCCTTTTCAATGCACTCTATATGTGACTGGAGTCCCATTGAAGCAGGTGGAGAAGCTGACGTATCTCGGGGTCTTCTTCACGAGTGATGGGATAAGTAATACTTAACTTTCCTGTAGGATTGCTCAAGCTGGGTCAGGAAGCTTGGGAGATCTGTAGTCAGGTAGGCCGAGATTAGTATGAAAGCCAAGTTAGGAGGTCTTAATTCAGTATTTGTCCCAATTCTCACCTGTGGTCATAAAATTTGGGTAATCAGGTAAAACAACTTAAAAGTAATATATTGATAAATTGTGTTGCGGTGGGAAAATGTTTTTTTTTTTTTGTGTTTTAATTCCCAGAGTAAGTTATGTTACATCCAACATTTTAAGATTTATTTTAAAATATTTAATTTATAGAAAAGAAAACCATCAAGAAAGTAAACAATTGTTGCGTTTATTACGATATTTATCTCTGTTTTTGAAAAGGAGATTTTCCTAGCTACATGCACTTGTCTTTGTCTAATATTGAAAAGAAAGAGTGCTGTGTAGCCCGAAATGAAGCACCCGTCGCGACTACTGCGGTGAAACTGCTATGCTAGCGGGCAACACTCATGGTCCCCGTCGTCGTACGGTGTGCATAGATGAGAATGTGGCTGCTGTGGCTGAGAGCATCATTGAACCATTTTTCATAGAAAATTAGGCTGAGAAGAACATGTCGATCAACGACGGGCGTTACAGAGCCATGTCAACAGACTTTTCAGTTTACTGAGATTGAAGGCATGGATTTGGACGACCTCAGATTCATGCAGGATGGCGCTCCGTGCAACACAGTCTATGCCACAATCGATCTTTTGCTCCAGAAACTCCCAAAGTCTGTTATCAGCTGTCTTGGGGATGTCAATTGGCCGCCTCGGAGCTGCGATTTGACCCTTCTTTTTGGGGAACCGTGGAGGTCCGATGTTATGCCAACAGTCCGGAAACGATTCAAGTACTTAAGGCAAATATCATTTCACCAATCCGTGAGCTACACCCCGAAACCATCAACAAGGCCTTGAAAAATTGGGGTGACAGAATGCGCTTCTACGAAGCCAGCCCAGGCAGCCTCTTGAACGACGTTGTATTTCATTATTAATGAGAATGTTTGCTCTTACTAGTAAACCTTTATTACATGGGAAAAAAGGAGGTGGCCGTGGCGTTGTGGGTATGTTCGTCGACCCCACGCAACTTAACCTCGCTGCATGGGTTCCGTTCCTGGTACGACCAAAAATAGTTTTTGCGGTCCCACCTCTTTCGAGTCACTGATAATGCTAAAAGAGTAATAAGTGTCTAGTAAAAGCTTCTCAAACTTGGCCGTTCAGAGTCGGCAGAAAACTGTAGGTCCTTTCCACTCGTGATAGAACAATAGCACTCACAACACGAATGGTTGTGGTAGAAGCTAGGCCAGGTTGTAGCGCCACCCATATTATTATTAATATTACATGGATATCATTTTATTGTATTTTACAAAAAAAAAAAAAAAAAAAAAAACGTACATTGGCCCACACTGTATAATAGACTCAAAGTTATTAAAAATACAGTCAATCAAACTCATATTCGTACAGTAGGAAAAAAATAACTCTTTTTCGATTTATGTAAGAACCACTAAAACTTCCAATGTCATTTGTTTGTAAGATCAAAGATCTGGTGAACAGCTATTGTCAAACACAAAATAACAAAACAGAACTTATGAAGGGTTTTTTTTCCTGGCAACTCTACCATTAAAACTATGCTCCCGAATGCAGTTTCTCAGGGTTTCTGTGGAAAATTCTTTCTTTAGTTCCTGACGCATCTTTTCCGCAAGTTTTGGTGCACTGGTTCGGGGATTTTTCTTAAATTTGCGCATAATAACACGTTTATCATGCGAGTTGAAAATTTCGCGTGCGGTGTTCCTCGGTATATTTACTGTTCGATTTTCAATTTTAAATCTATTAACAATTGACTGAACAGTTGATCGCGGTCTGCAAATTAGGTCCGAAATTTCTTGTAGTGACTTACCATCGTTATGGTACTTTATAATAAGTTTGCGAAGCTCAACTGTTTTCGTCCCATTTTGTACTCTTTTTTTTTTTAATTTCGAACACGCAACCGAATTATGCAAACCCTTGAAGGCAAGAAACGTATTTGACATGTTTTGCAACAGTTCCTTGCACATGATTTTTTGAATAAAAAAACACTGTACGAATATGAATTTGATTTGATTTTGCAGACAATTATATTCAGATGACACATAATGCTGGTAAGACATAATTTATCTAATTTTGAATAAATTGATTAAATTTAGTTTATGATTAATAATAATTGGTGATTCAAGTAAAATGGAAAAATAATATAGTTGTGGTTAAAAACAGTGTTAAGATACTTTCGCACTTACTGTACGAATATGAATTTGATTGACTGTATGTGGAGAAATCATTGTCAATCAAAAGTACTACCGGATTAACTCGAAATTTTAATTATCCACTTAATGCCATAAATGTAGACACATACTCGGCGAATAGGGGGCATGTCAGTCAAGTGATTCCTTAATTGGGATTTTCTCCAGACACGCTCAGACCTTCCAAACTCATGGAATTGTAATACCAGAGACAAGATTTATAGTCAATCTTATTAAAATGTGTTTAAAATAGTCTAACCGACGGTAGTGGAGGGGCCTATAAAAATTACGATAAGACATACCCGATAAATAATGTTGCGGACTTTCCCTACAAATAAAATTATTGACCGAGTTCGAATGAATTTGAACGCAAATTGGTGAGTGGTTGGGTGTTGTGGGAATCGGGTTGGCACTGATTGGCGTCAGCCTGACAATGCCCAGTGATGTAACACATTAATTGTGCTTATTTTACCTCCAAGTGGTAGCCATTTCCAGTTCACATGAACTCAACTTGATAAGCTGATAAGTGCGAGATCTTGTCCCAGTTGTTACAGAAAAGGAACTGGCACTCCATGTTTAGTGGTTCTGCAGTCGGGATTCGTAAGCATCAACAAGCCTCGTAAACGGACGGAATAACTGATGACGAACCCTGCAAAGGAAATAAGGACACCGATCTTCGGAGATGTACGTGGAATGTAAGGTTCCTTTATAGGTCACATGCAGCCGAAAAATCAGCGGAAGCCCTAGTCTGCTACAAAGCAGATATAACCACCATTCAAGAAGAGCGATGGCATGGACCCGGCTAAAAGAGGATTAAAAACTGTGATACATACCACGGTGATTGCAAAGTACAAGCAACAAAATCAGAGCTTTTTTTAATGTGAATTCGCCGTTAGAGGCACAATTAGGCAAGAAGGCTTATCGTTGAGGTCAAGGTTGTAGGAATAGTGGGTGGACACAAAGAAGAAAAACAACCGCTTGTTGTGTGAATGCCGACTTTATTTTACAGACTGAAGAGAGCGTGAAGTTGTACTGCACAAGTATTTATACTGATGAAGGTTTGGAAATTCACCGTTTAGAGTAGATCACACGATCAGATGGAAGGTGCGGTATGTGTGTGTATGTTTAGGAAAAGATTGACAACCATTGGTGGGATACAGTTGAGCAAAAAAAAATACTCAGCAGCTTTAAATAAATGCCTACAACTCGGCCATCCTGATCGTTTTTTGGGTGGGATACAGTTGAGCAAAAAAAATACTCAGCAGTTTTAAATAAATGCCTACAAGGTTAAATTCGCGAATTTAAGCCTTATATGCGGACATGCCCCCACAAAAACGACAGCTTTTACGAGCACTCGGACAAAACTTACGAGTAGTGCCCTAGTCATAACATTAAAACTGTCCTATGGGATTTTAACGCAAATCTAGGAAGAGAGAGAGTCTTTGGTAGTACGCCGGGAAGTACATCCCACACAACAACACCTCCGATAATTTCTTACTTCGACCCTGATTATTGTAATCAATTTTATTCGTTGGACTTAATTAGAAAATGAATAATAAAGGACCAGCAGTTTTAAATCTAATCGATTACCACTTTCTTTTGACTGAATTAGATACTGTTTATGACAGTGTTTAAACAGATCAGATGTAAAGCGCATTGTTTAATTTTATTAAAGACTAACAGAAGGCGGAGCTCAAATTTTTAAAATCATTTTCAAGATGAACGTTAGTTACTCAGCTGTCACACTAGAAACACGAACTTGCGCAAGTTTGTACAAGTTCTCGCATATGCCAAGGAAATTGATATAATCGGAAGAAGACAATGGGCTTCTAAGGTTCCCAGCTATCTGCAAGCCTTCTACTACTTACCCATGACGATCGCAGACTTCGAACCAGCAGCGAATTGATTTTTACTTCAGGTAACCAGTCGCCGTGGCGTAGTGGGTTAATGCGTCGACTCCTACGCAGCGGGTGCCAGGTTCGAATCCCCAATCTACCAACTTTCATGATTTACGGCTTCCACCTCTTTCGAGTCACTGACAATGCTCAAAGAGTATTCCTGTCTAAAAAAGCTTCTCAACTTCGCCGTTCGGAGTCGGCATTAAACTGTAGGTCCCTTCCACTCGTGAAAGAACAATAGCACGCACAACACGAATGGTTGCTGAGAAGCTAGGCCCTGGCCCTCTACGGGCTGTAGCGCCACCCATATTATAAAGATAACAGCGTATATAGAGACAAGCTATTGAACGTCTTGTCTATTTTTTTGGTACAATGTAGGGCAAAAAACACTCCATAATAAACCATCATAACGATGGTCATGGCAGGTGATTTTACCGAAGATCTACCTGCAACACGCGAAAATGTCAAAAATGTAAGCTACTAGATAAGGAAACTTAGTTGTGGTAAATAAAAACCAAAAGGGAAGTTTGTTTTTAGTCAGTAAAAATCTGACACTACTATGTGGACACGGGTCACATAGTGTCTTGTTGAAGATTTTCACCAACCCAAGTAACAAAAAAAATGTCTATTTTTGACATTCCTGCCAAAATGGTCAGGAGGATGTCAAAAGGTTTTGGATAAGGCGACGCACTTACATGACACCTTCAAATACTCCTGGAGTGGATCGTTCATTGAGACGCATGCGGCTAGGCTAGTGAGCCTCTACTATGGCTGCCCAGTGAACATTACGAACACCATCAGTACGAAGATTTAGAGCCGAAAAAAATCGGACTAATCGGTATTTATTTAGGCTGAAGAGGCAATTGGAAAGTAGTGCGCTCTCTTGAAGAACCAAGCACACTCTGATTATCGCTGTCCTTTTCTATGCCACGTTAACATGGAGAATCGCAGGAGCAGATGAAGCAGCCCTTGGGTTTCATTTTCATTCATGATATTTTCAATATAGTAAAATCGACATCTGTAGGGGTTCTGGCGGTTCGTTTGGAATTTTTGCCAACTTATATCTCGAGAATATTTGAAAATTTATGAAATTTTACATCGGCTTTGAAGGAAGGTCAATCTGAATTGTTGCTCTTGACGTGAATTCACATTGTGCAAGTTATCATCTCGATCAATCACCGGCAAAGCGATGATTAAAATTATTTTACCACAAAAAGTGCCTTATCCATAAAAAAATGATACGTTCATAACGGTAAATTTTTCCGTTCCCCAACTCCATCCTCTAGATCAAGTCATGAGCTATAAAATCGATCTCAGTCACTTTGCTGTAGGACGCACGGTTTTTGAGATATGAGCAAAGTAAGACGAACATTCATGATTTTTTTTTTCAATGTAGAATAATCGATATCTGTAGGGGTTCTGGCGCATTGAATTTTTCAAAGAGAAAACCTTAGCGTTAAATTTTTGATTCTGTTTTTGATTATGGTATTTGGTGAAGAATATTCAACCATGAGCTTACATCGGCGTCTACGGATCTAACGACTAAGGTGGCTGGGCCATGTAGAGCGCATGAACAAGTCAACTTCAGCTCGAAGAGAATTTGAGTCCGAACCTGTGGTACAACGCATCAGGCATCTTGCCGGTTGAAACCGATGGGAGCTAGCGCTAATTGATGGCTGAGGTCCAAGGCCATGCCGGATTGTAGAGACAGATAAGGAAGAAGAAGAATTATTTACATTCATTTTTACTTTGACATTTTAATGTATTCTACACAAAACAATTATAATAATATAATATGGGTGGCGCGACAGTCCGAGGTGGACCTGGGCCTAGCTTCTCAGCAACCACTTGTGTTGTGCGTGCTATTGTTCTTTCACTCGTGGAAGAGACCTACAGTTTAATGCTGACTCCGAACGGCGAATTTAAGAAGCTTTTTCTAGAGAGGAATACTCTTAGAGGATTGTCAGTGACTCGAAAGAGGTGGAGCCGTGAATTATCAAAGGTGGTAAATTCGGGTATCCTGGCACCCTCTGCGTAGGAGTCGACGCACTTACTCACTACGTCACGGCGACCCACGTAACACAAAACAATTATTTCCTTTTAAAAAAAACGTTAATTTTTGTATGTATTTTCTTGAAATGTGTGTCAAGGTCGAAAACGATCCACCAACTTAAGATTAGTCAATTTTTTAATACAGGTCTCTAAACATTTTGGCGATTTTGGTGTCGAAACTTTAAAATTTGGGGTTTTTTGGTGATATTTTTTTCAGATTTGGCATTTTCTCTATTTGTAACCTGACAAACCTGGTTGTGCCTCGCGATCATAGATGGCACACTAACATTTTGTTCAAGCGATAGAACTATTAGTTTCATATACAATGTTACAATGCAATAAGTTAACAAATATATTATCTGCCCTGTAGAAATTCCATAAAATAAAGAAAACAGAAAGTCACGCTCAAAAGACGTCACAAGTCGACGAGGAAATTCTCGAGGATCCATCCTGGAGGGAGAATCAGCGTCAACCAGCCGTGGCAGGATAGACAACGGAGATGTTGAACACGCCCTACGTAGCCAAGGCCTTTTCGCCCGCGAGATTTTAAAAGGATGATGGGGAAGGTCAGTGCCGACGATCGCATCGAATTCTTGAGTCCACTTCGTTCCCTAGCTATTACTGCAAGGATGTTCTGTACACCAACTGCCGCCCTAAGTTATAAAAAGCTAAGGCCGGCACTCGTAAAGGAGGAGAAAACATCGCTGTCTCTCTCCAGGATGTTTATAGGTTACTGAGCCGTCGACTTTGAAGGAACATGAATAATCAGTGCTTTGCTACATTCTAACCATACACGCGAATACCAGACGGACACTGTGGAAGGGAAAAAGCAGAAATGACTGACACAAGGAGCATATAAGGGTAAGAGTATTTCTACAATTCAGAGCATTAGTAAAATATTTTAGTAAAATATTCTGGCAGCATTGGACTTCGAAAGGAACTGCTCTATGAGAAGTCAGATTGAAACCAATGACATGTTTCAGTCTCCTGTATCCATCAGATGGCGGAAAATATTCAGAAGTCCTTATTCACACCAAACTAACACCGCTAGTCACTCTACAGCAATCGGACCGACAATTGATGTCTTGGATGCATGCTCGAACCGAGAACGTAGCGACTTAAGTACGCTTAAGATTATACAGTGTACGCGCCACTTTACCCTCCGTTTTGTACTCCTACCACATTTCACAGAGAGCAGGAACCCTCAAGGCAAATAAAACATATACCAATTTCGAGAGTTTACGGCCAAACCGAGTAGATCACCTGACTTGTGTTCCCGAAGCACTTTTTAGGACCCACTTTCCGTGTGTAATTAACCCAAAATGCTGATTCATATGCGCTTAATATTGGTTTTGCGGTTAATTGATGGCTCAACTGTCGTAAATTTCCATCCTCCGCGGCATTCACCTTGTCGCTTCGCAAGATAAAAACCATTACTAATCACCTCACACCTCACACCCGAACATAATCACTTCATAATTAATTACTGTCACCGTTTCGCAATTGGCTCCAAGAAGCACCGTGACACGATATTTCTGAGAAAACAAAACTCACTTAATTCCACAGTCTGCAGCTGGGCGGTGCACATCAGGATCAGGAACAGCAGGACCGGCCGGTTATCCATTTCGATTCCTTTGCAGGATGTTGCTGTACGCACCACAAAACGTTCAATGCGACAGCGTTCGAACACCGTACAGACGGTGAGTGTGATAAAGCTAGTAAACACCTGTACGCATGAACAACGCCGGGAACATTTTATCTTATCAACATTTTTTTGTAAATCGTATAAACTCATTGATTTGCGGCAATCGCGCTGGTTTTGAGCTTGGCGTTTGCTGTTATCAGAAGACCAGACATCTATTGACAAAAAACGAATTTGTGCTGTCGTAATGTGTTGCTATACTCGGTATTGTATATCAATGTGGTCTAATGGTTGCTTCCATTGAAAGTGTGATCCACTCCTCATTCAAATGACTCATGGGATATATATTTATTTTGTGAGCAAAAATGTGTGGCTTCTTGTGCATTTTTGGCTAATTATCATTTGATCACTGCTGTAAATCAGTGATGGCTTCACTATTGATTTTGAACCATAGTCCAAGGTCTTACCTTTAACCTTTGTCAAATTAGTCGAGGTCGAGTGTTCTCAACAAATCCGTTCGGATATGCATATTTAATTTTATGAGGAGAGACTTTATTTAAACGTTCCCCGGACCGAAAGGAGTAGTTTATAGGGGAATATTGAACTACACACTGGCGGCTCAATCAACTTCAGTGCCCCTTTGAGCAACGGTAAGAGACTACTGTAATACTCTCTAGACCTGCAGGCGGCTCTGGGTATATATACAGTGCGACCTCAATGAAAGCAACCCTCGATACGTGCAACTTCTCGATAAAAGCAACACCTTAAGTCTTACCATTGTTGACTCAGTAATTGCAACTCCTCGAAAAAGAAGTGACTCGATTAAAGCAACTATTGTTTCATAAACTCTTTTTTCGTTCGCTATTTGTATATTTTCCTTCTTGTTTATTTTTGCTGTATCTGGGCAGTTATTTTACAGCTATTCGTTGTACTTTTTATGCAGATGTTTGTTAGACGATGTTTGCGTTTTGTATGACAGGCGAAGTTTTTCGTGCCTTTTACTCTGTAGTCGTTAGTGTCGTTAGTCGGATTACTGTGTACTATTAGTTATGGCTATTGTAAAAAGTGTTCCTAAGCTTTCTATAAGGCAAAAAAGTGAAATTCTAGATCAAATTAATAAGGGTGTAACTGCTAAATCAGTTTCTGAGAAATATAAAGTAATCAAATCTACCATATGTAGAATTGAGAGGAGAAAAGGAGCGCTAGCAAAATTTGTTGTAAATTCAGAATGTGGACCGGGAAAACGAGTAACCTTAAGAGCGCGTGAGTTTCCACGTATGGAGAAAGCCTTGTATAAATAGTTTTTGGAAAATCGACATCGAAACGTGTCAATTTCCATAGAAGCTTTAAAAGCACAGGCATGTAAACTGCACGACAGAATCAAGGAATAACCAGGATCCTTTAATGCAAGCAATGGGTGGTTTTCAAATTTTAAAAATAAAGGCATGGAATCCGCAACCTTAGAAAGCTGTGGAGAGAAGCTGTCAAATAAGCCGAAACTCGTTGAACCGTTTTTGGTTAAGTTCAAATCAAATTTACAACGCGGACGAGTCCGGCTTATTTTTTAAGCTTATGCCAAATAAAACCCTTGTAATCTTTAAAGAAGCAACCGCTCCAGATCGGAAGACAAGCAAAGAGAGAATAACGTTTCTTGCTTGCACGAACGCATCTGGGATTCACAAAATAAAATTATTCGTCATCGGGAAAGCTCTAAATCCTACAGCATTCAAAAAATTTTAAAATAAACCCGTTATTTATAAGGGCAATAAAAATGCCTGGATGACATTCTCGTTGTTCGAAGAATGGTTTCACTCAACGTTTGTACCAGAGGTAACAAGTTTAATAAAGTTGATGGACTTTTATAACCATTTCTTTTTTATTTACATATTTGTTTCTTCATTTAGGTAAGACAGTTTCTTGGGTCTAGAAATCTTCAGAAGAGGGCTTTGTTACTGTTGGACAACGCAACTTGTCATCCAAAGGACGGCGAGCTGAAAAGTGATGATGGAATGATAGTCACCATGCTGCAAATTGCAGCGCTATTCTCCAACCAATCGATCAAAATGTGATCAACTTGTCTAAACTGAATTACAAAAAGAGTCTATTGGCACATTTGGTCGCTAGTCAAGGGTCAGATTTGGAGACTAACTTGACTGATCCAGATGGCAACAGAGACGTAGCCTCTGCCTCAGTCAGTTTGGTTATTAATTTCTATAATATAATAAATAAATAAAATTCTATAATATACAATAATGAATTAAATATCTTTACTAGCCATTCGCGCGACTTCGTCCGCGTAATAATTGATATTCACGCGGTTGGATAAATAGACAATATTACTTTCGAACAAATTTGATTACAATAAAAAAGGTTATAGTAGGAAGCTCTCAAAAAGGAATAATTTTTTTGCCGTTTTTGCAATATTTTTCATTGATGCTTCACTCCCATTGGTCACAGCGTGATGTATAAAGCCTAAAGTCTTGCTCGATAAATGTTTTTTTTTTTGTTTTTCTGTTAACCAGTAAAAACATCTCCCTTCAATTAAAATATATTTCCTCTACAACTAAGTTTTACTCTTATCCAGCAGTTTTACTTTCTTGGTCTAGACGCATTTGGCAATCCATTGAGAGTGCTTGCTAACGCCGCAGCTAAGCGCGGATTGAATTCACCGTGCTAGGTCAAGGGGTTTAGTCCTTTGAAGACGACGAAAAGAACAGGACAGGACAGCAGAGGTTACGTGCTCTTCCAGGCGACGTTTATGCTTACTAGCCAAATTCGTAACTTCATCTATACGTCCAGACGGGTTTTAGCACTTGCTTGTATATAAGCAATTTGTTGTCAGTACTTAGCGTGGAATATTTTCCAATAAGCCGGTATGTACATGTCTTTGTATCTTAATTGGACCTCCTCACGTTTCTTTTTGACGTGCTCCTTCCATTTAAGCTTTACATCGAGTGTCATTCCGAGGTATTTCGCTTCATTGCCGAACGGTATTTGAACATTATTTATAAAAACGGGCAAGTTATATATATATTATATATATATGAACGGATTTAGCTTCAATTCGCTGAGTGTTCGTCCATTTGTGTATCCAGTCCGTGTTCGTGACTGTGACGCCATTTAGTTGAAATAGTAGGCTCCTAGATGTAGGTACTTATAGCTATCCAGAGCACTACACGAGCAGAGGAGGTGATTTGTTTGTGGTTTTTACCTGCTCTTCATCCATGAATCTTCTGCAAAAATCATTCTCTGGGACACCCATTCTGCGGGCGTGTATGCCAATTGCCTAGTGTCCGGTTGTGACGATGAGTGTCCTGAGTGTAGGCATAGTTAGTCGGCGCAAATAGTGCTTAAGATTTAGGTTAGGTTAGGTTGAAGTGACAGACAGCTGTGCAGAAGGACAGCAGCCACACTTTTGGCAGCATAGGCCCGTTGTGTTACCACGCTGATCTATGAATACATATTCCGCAAACCAATTAGTGATTGATAAACCGAAGAAGATGACTGACTGAAGAAAGTTGGCTTCCAGAAGTTTGAATTTACGGGATGAGAGGTCACTGCAGTTGCATAGCATGTTCTCAAAGGTTTCTTCATCATCCTCGTTATTGCAACTTCTGCAAAAATCATTATAAGGAAAGCCTAGTCTAGAGGCGTTAGATCCCATGGCGCAAATCCCTGTTATAAGGCCGATGAGAGTTCTTAGATTCGGCCTGCTCAATAATCAGTCCACTTTTCGTTTCCGTAGATACCGGTATTCCCTGGTACCCATCACAGGTTCACCGTATTTACCAAAGAGATATCTTTGACTGGCGCTTTGTCTACAAACCATGACCAGTTTCGATGTCATGCTATAGCCTTTAATAGTGCTTGGCTATCAGAAATAATGGTGACAGATTTTTCGGTTGTATTGTGGTCCCACAGTTCTAATGCTGGCAGTTCGACTTGCAAACGTGTCAGTCGTCTCTTGAGCCTTAATGAACCAGTGATGTCAGTTATCACAGTCCCGGAAACGTTGATGGAAGATCTTCTCCGGGGCTAGGATTGGTGGTAGGTAATCTGATAGATGCACGGTCGAACTGAATGAGAAAAGCGTCACATGGAATATGAACTCCAAAGAAAAACATCAAATAACAAAAAAAGATTGCAGGTTTTAATGATAGAGAATATCCAAAAAAATCGTGTAAATAGTGGAAAAAATGTATAACTGTATCATTTAAAGAGATTTACTGAAAACTCGTCCATGTAATCACAATATTTTATCACGTTTATAAAGTTGTTGATGCCAATCTCTTCGCATCTAGCTCGCCTAGTGACTGTAGAATCTCCTCAAGTTCCTCCCTGGGGGGCGATTGACTTTGACTAGATTGATACTCCATCATTTCTTTCTTCGCTTTGATTATCTTTTCCATGTGGATGCGATTCCTTTCAAAGAATTTTCTTCTTCTGCAACACACAAACCAAAATCAAACATTTGAGATCGCAATCAGTGCAATGATGTACTCACTTCGCTTTGTTTGGACTTCTTCTTATCTTGTCATTGGGCACAAACATTGAAGAGCCATTTGTCTTCTCCACTTTGTGCTTTGGTTGAGGGGTTATCTCAATTTTCGGGAAGTTCGCTTTAACACAATCAGCAATTTTGTATAGACCATCGGAGATTTTCTGAACCTCGGTATAGCGCTCGTCAAATTGTGCTTCACTGAATTCGGGAGTCGCCACAGTGACTGAAAAAAAAGAAACATGCTTCTGTGGCTAAACAACGATCTCACTTGACTCACGTACTTCTCTTAAGGATAGCTCCATCATTTTTGTATTCTCTAATTTCAATGTCTTTCTTTTTGATGATGCTCTTAAGCTCTTTTATTTGCTCCGCCATGTAGTAAATTGACATGAATAGAGGATACGTGACGAGCTTTTCTATCTGCAAAAGAATTATACGAATGAATCACAGTGGAATTCCCGTGTCAAATAAGATCAACTTACATCGCCAGTTGCAAGAGGACTCAGCTTCCACTCAAAATTAAGCGGCCTGCCCACCACATGATACTTCAGGTTCAAGTCTAGTCGGTCTTCAGATGCATTGAGTGTTGATGTTGTCGGCTTGGAATTTTGTATCGTGCTTAGCACAGTATCCTCATCGTACAATATTCTCTTGTTTAGTTCCTTGAAGACAGACACACGTTTGAAGCAAGGAAATATGTTAATTTGTGGCATAAATGCAATACCTTCGCCCTTCGGATAACATCTTCGATTCCACACTGTTCTGACCAGATTTCCTTTAGATTGTATAAATAATAACAAATATGACTTTCATCAACGGAGCATTGAAAGAAAAAGTTTTTTTCGGAAATTTGAATAGGTTGCCACATATTAAATAAAACAAATGAAACAGCGATTTGAAAAATTACAACAATTAGAAATATTTCACAAAAATGAATTGACACAAGTCAACTTTTGTTTTGACAGTTATCAGATGTCACTAACAAAACTAGTTCTTTTGGCGTTCGAAGTGGTCGCCATAGGGTGATCCAACAAAATGTTTTAATTTATTTTTGGACATCCAGCAAATTATAGGAACTTTGTGTTATCACAAAACGAATTTGAAAGAATGAAGTAAACATAGAATTGAATTTCAATTGTTTGGATTACCATATATTTTATGAATTATAATTCAATAAAATGATTAGCAGAACAGTTAGCATACAGCTTCAGCAAGGTGCCCTTTGGATAGCATAGACAACAACCAGTATGGTGGCTTTCTTTACCTTCAGTTGGGCATCCACTATCCTTCATGAACGCAAATCAACTAAACTAATCGCTTTTTCTAAGTAATTCTCAAGTCAACATATGATCGAAACACCTTTCACGTATTTACAGACGCTGTTAAACCAAAAAGCTCCAAACCTACAAATCTCCTCCTCTGCTCTTGCACCTCTCTCACAAATCGTATGTACTCACATCTAGGAATAATTTAAATAATTGCAGCGAACTAAATGGCATCAGTATAAGATACCAAAACCGCTTTCTCACAAGCATCAACTGGTTCCAGCTACTACAATCTAAGCTCCTCTCGTATACTTCAAGTACTCTAGATGTTGCGGTCTAGTGAACGTCTAAAGACTTCTTGCTTCGATTTTATCAGCATGTGAAAGTTCGGTCATTCGCCTATGGATCTAATCGTTTCACTCAGACAAACGCTGGAAAAAACCAGAGAGGTGCTCAACATTGAGCTTCCACTGTGTTTCTCACCATATCTCGGCGAGTAATTCCCACAACAGCACGAAGAAATCTCAAATTAGCAGCTTGTTTTCGCGATCTAATTGTTTCAGTGATTACCCTAATTTCATGACCATTGCAGAGAGTTGGAATAAATACTGAAGTTGAAAACTCCTAACTCAACATGGTTTCAAATGCTCGACCTCCTGATTACAGATCTCCCAAGTGACAGCTTGACCAATCCTACAGGAAAGCTCAGCTTTAATCCTCCCAATCGCGAAAAGGACCGGAGATACTTGAATTTCTCCACCTGCTTCAATGGGGCTCCACTAACATGTAAAGTGCATTGAACAGGCGTTCTTAAAATTGCCATAACCTCTTATTCGTCTGAGTTAACCTTCATCCCAGCATGAGCACATACGGTCAAAAGCCGATCGAGTGCCCTTGGCGAAGTCCAACGCCCACGGTGAAAGGTGTTGATTCAGCAACGTTAACCCGAACAAGGCTGCTACCAGCAATCCTCATTACCCCGAGGAACTCGGTCATAGGCCTCTTCCAAATCCACAAAACAACTGAGGATCGGTTTGGCTTACTCTCAAGACTTCTCGAGTTCATCCTTGGAGTGTACACCTGGTCGATTGTACTTCTGTCGAAGCGTTGATCCCTCATCCTGGAATGGACCACAGCTCAATAAAAGCGGGAAAACTGCAGTCTCTTTTGCCCCCTTCTAAATAATATTGACAATCACCCCGGTTTTGCTAACTGTCGGGTGTCTCACCGCGTTCCCAGGCCACCTTAATGGCACGAGAGAGCCAGAAAACTCCCTCTTTTCCCATCATTAGACAACTTTTGGCGATTCAATCGGCAAAATAACTTGCTCCTCCGTTGAACTATCCTCCGCCCACTCAAGACTTTGAGTCTAACATCGTCACTGCCTTGAGCAGCTCAGAAAAATGTTCTCTCTATGTTCGCAAGTGTCCACCAGCAACGCACCATCTTGGGAATTGACTCCTTCGATTATGTTGAATTTCCTTCCTCTGAGTCGGCGAATGATTTGCAGAACGATCGAAGATCTATTATTGTTTCCCAACTTCTCACCGAACTTCCAGACTGTCCCGTAGCTGCTTGCACAGCCGATGTGAATGTTCGTCGCGCCTCAGTGTTCTTCTTCAGCTAACTCAATTGTAAAATAAGGAATAAAACCCAACAACAATCGTACAAAGAAAAAAAAACATTCTGTATTTCTTAGCTTTATACTCGTACTATAATGAAACACAAGAAATATTCTCATGACAGTACATACACATACTTTAAAGGTTGATATCAATATTTACATATACAATAAGTCACTTACATTAGAAATGTATTCTCATTAACTTTAGGCTTTCAAGTGTTCGCTTCTAATATCCTCTCAATCGCTTTCTTAATTATCATAATATATTCGTTACGTGTACTATAAAAATGCATATGAATCGGTATGCCACATTAAAAGTAATACATGTGAAAAAGATTTAAATAAATTAAGATCGTAGTATAGCCTCAAATAAAATTGTTTATTACTTTGTCTTTCATTTCGCTATTCAGAGAAAAAAATGTGTTCAAATAAAATATATCACCGTAAAAATAAATAATTTGTTAATGATAATATCTGTAAAATGCATTGCGGAATGTTGTGGATTTATTGGCGTATTTTAATCTTTTTGATCTTTTTCACCGCAGCCAAATGTCTCTTGGATCTCGAAGTTTGGAATCTGTAAAAGAAAAGCACAAAATTTAGTTCGAGTTTTTTTATACTGAACAATGTGAACATAGGAGTATTGCTTTTCATTATTAATAAGGTCTGTTGAGCTGGATAGATAGCATGTTTTCTTAGTGACCCGTTTGTACAAGGTGACGCAAAATTAATCAGCCAATTCTGTTTTTGAATTACTTTTTTACTAAATAATTAAAATGTGTTTTAAGTGATGGGAATCTTTAATGGGAGCTTAAACATTTTTTTTTCTGTGAAAAGGAGAAAAACTATGCTTTGAGGATTTGGTCTCGTGGCGGATTTGGTCCGAGGCAGGCGTTGAAAGCGATCCGAACAGGGAGGCGACCCCTTGGCAGACCCAATATGAGGTGGTTGGACCAAGCCCATAAACTCGGCTGGTTACGCTGGGGCATAACTCCTGATGAGTGAGTCGATGGAAGGATCGAGTTTGCCTGGAGATCTCTCGTGTGTGCTTTACCCCCGCCAAAGGATAACGTGATAAGGAAATTCAATTTCCAAAAGGAGTTTACAATTAAGCTCAGCACCAAAAAGGACTGATGGATCCAGAACTGATGAAGATACAGGAGCAGGCTTATTTGGACCCCGGGCAAAGTACTACGAACCCATGGGCAAACGCACCAGCATCTTTCAAGCAGAAGATGGATGGATCTGCCATAGACAGATGCGCTCACAGGAACTATACCAACTATACCAATAGCAATAAAGTCTGACAGTCGTGTCGCTATCTTGCCACTAATCTTCTACACCATCAAATCCAAGCTTGTGTGGGAATGCTTACAGAAGCTTAAGAAGCAGAGTAAAACTCTGCTTGATACCTGGCCATAAAGGGATATACGGCAGTGATAAGGGATGACTCCCTGGCAAGGAAAGGAGCATCGGAACCCTTCACAGGACCGGAACCATTCGGCGCTTTAGGAGACCATGTCCTTAGAGAAGAATTCAGAGAAGGAACCGGGCAGAAGCTTGGAACAACGCCAATGGCAAGAAGCGCCAAGGAGCTGTTGGGTCAATACAGCCGAAAAAGGTTTAAGGGATGTGTCAAGATGATCAAGAACAACCTGCCAGCTTTCTACCGGAGCAGAGTAGACTCAGGGAGCACCTTAAGAAAACTAGAGAAGAATCAGAAGGTCTCTGCATATTCTGCGGAGAATTTAACGAAATTCCGGAACACATACGGGGATTCTGTGAGACACTAGCCCACAAAAGGTAAAGGTATATGGACAAGCATCTAATATAAAAAGAAAAATTAAAGTCACTAGAACTAGCCCTTATTCTTAGATTCTCAAAGGGAACTGGCTTTCTCTAGAGAATTCTCTAGAATAAATCCTTTCTATCTTCGCGAAACCGGAGTCCATAACCCTCAATACAACTCTGAAAAGAACTGTATGTGAAGGGCTCTCTTAGAGAAGCAATGGTATGAAAAGGAGGCACAATAGATCTAAACGTCGCGATGCAATATGCCCTCAACAATAATAATAAGCTGTTCGTATTCCTGTGGCGGCTACGCCCTACTGATGGTCTCCTGTGGTTTCAATTGTTTTCCCAATTGTACTGATACGACTAAGACACCGACAGGGATATTCACGCTACGTTAACACCACCGATACTTGGTTAATTGGTAATTGGTTAAAAAAACACCGACAACAATTATGCCACGTTCTTTCGGTGTGCTTTCTCGTTCTTGTCCACAAATAACATATATATATTTACCGTACGACGCCATTTGCCAAAATTATACCATATTCCTATAGGATGATTAATTTTGCGCCATCTTGTACAAAGAAAGAAAGTGACCATAGAAAAAAGTCAGAACTACAAGCAGTGCTGAACAGTTGCTTACTCAAAAGAAAAAAAAAACAACGAAAAGCAAACTCTAATCTCAACACAAAAATTGGGGAGGTACTTACTTACCAGATCGTTTTTGAGGCCAGGTTGAAATAAGGTCATACCGGTTCATCATTGTTGTGTTCGCTCTGAAAAGTAGGTGCAATCAGACAAAGAAAACCAGCGAACAAGTTGCTTCCAATACCTTACCTATAGGGATGCTTAAGACACCCATACACCTCCCGATAGCGTCCATAGAGCGTACCATAAGACACTCCCAACACTTTAGCAGCTTTTTTCATTTCTAATTTTTTATTCTTTATTGCATCCAGAACCTGTCAACGGAACACATTAACCTCACATGCAATTAGAAGCTGCCTTAAGCGGACTTACTCTTCTCGTGAATGGCTCCTCCCAGAACTGTGGTCGCCTGCCTTTCGCCAGATACGCATCCATCTTCACAACATCTCCCCATTGTGCGATTTCCTCTGTTGTCAATGCTGTTTCAGTTATGTCGATATCATCCAATTTGGACGAGTTTCTCTCTTGACCCTGATCATCGCCGGAAATATCGTTTGCGTCCTGATCGAGTGTATACTTTCTCTCCTCGTCAGCTGTCAACTCTGGATCTCGTTCGTTCAACTCATCCTGAGATTCATTGTTGCTGTAGTACTCGGACACAGCAGTGGGTAACGCCTCTGGAGGAATGTTTCTGTTTGGGCTTTCCGGTTGAGTTACGGGATCGTTATATTGTTGTGGCCATTCTGTCGGTTCTGGACTTGTGTTCACCGGCTCTTCCTGCTCAAGAGTTGGATGATGTTTGTGCTGCTGTTGTTGTTGTATCTGCTCATCTGGGGGCGGGGAATTCAGTTGGGTGCGCACTTCTGGGTACATCATATCGCAATGAGGAGGTGGCATGTGTGTGATTTTGGGGCTATTGGAAGAAAGAATGGAATATGGCAGCAGCTCGTAAGACTAAGGACATTCATTTGGAAACTTACGTGCTGAATACGTCGTAAGAATCGTCTAGTGGCGGCCGGCCTCTCTTGCGTTTCGGCCCAACGTATTCTCCCACACCCGCCGTTTGCATTGGATTCAACATTGGCATTCGGTGCATCCTCGCATTGCCCGACGTGGCCAATGGTGACAGCATTTGTGAATCGGGATGATCTCGTGGTGATGTCCTCTGATCATTCTGCGGGATATTCTCCTGCATGCGTGTGTCGGGAATCATAAAAGGATCAGTCTCATCGTCCCTCCACGAAACCTCGGCTAATCCTTTGATCTTGAGGTCATCTGCTGTCTTCAAGAGTGACGCAAGACTGCCCTGAAAAACGGAAAATGGGATAATTTTATTTCAATTTTCTACTGAGACTGAGAGTGAGATCTTTGCATACATGTTCCACATTAATTTCTCCTTTGTACATGAACTCAATCAAACATTTCACATCAGCAAATGTGACGTCCTTTATAATTATTATCGGGTCCCGTTCACTTGCATAGTTCGTCAGAACCGTGTCGAAGAATGTGCTGCACGCACAGAGTACCACGCGATGTGCTCGGATCAGTTGCCCCTCGCAGGCCAAGGTCACATCGCAAAAACATCCCCGGTCCAGCAGCTGTGAGAACATTGTCTGCAAGTTGCTGTGATGGTACTTCCATCTTAGACAATACTGTTGTGGCAACATCTTTGGTCTAAAAAGGAAGGAATGGAAAATCAGGTTAGTTTTACGTTTCACTAAATCAAAGGGACAACATTCTTGAGTGAAGGAATGAGTTGTCCTTCTAAGACATCAGAATCAAAATGCTATACAACTTTTTTATACCATTTTAGGCGCTAAATGGAGTCGTACTGTCAAACATTGAATCTTCGAAACTTGTGAGTTTCCTATGGCCAGCTAAGGAGGAAGGAAAAAGGACATTCATTTAGAATCCACCCGACTTTACAATGATATTGACATCCAAGCTGTCAGCTGTTAAAACAACAAAGTCTATCGGTGTACTACGCCATTTGCGGACTGCAGATTCTGTTTTGTGTCCACCCTTGGACAAGGACTATTCAACCACAGGGCCACTCCTTTTTCGCACCTGTACAATTGGAACAGTACTTGAAGATCTTACCGTGTACAAATCCCCTGAAACGGATGGTATTCCTCATAAACCTCTGAAGAATTGTTCTTCTTCGCTGGAAACATCGCTACTTTATCCTACTCTCTTCTCACGTTCTATTCGAGAAGATGGATTCTTTGTATGTGCATCTTCAACATTGGAAGCAACTTAATGGCCCTCAGTATGGGTTCCGCAGCACCAGGTCCCTGATACAAACAACCAGGAGCTGATACAATATTTGTATAATATAGGGGACAACAAGATCGTTGCGCTCGTCACCATAGACAGCAATAACTTCGACGAAGTCCTTCGTCTACCTCGGTTCGCAGTACGAACAATACCAGTACCGAGATTACACGCAGAATTACTCTTGCCAATCGGTGTTTCTTTGGGCTCAAGAGAGTAGAGTCCTCTCTCGAAGGACCAAGCTAACATTATATAACACCTTGATCATCCCTGTCCTGCTCTATGGTGCGGAGGCATGGACAATCTCAAAAGCGGATGAAGAAGCACTTGGTCTTTTCGAGAGAAAAGTTCTGCATTCAATCTTTGGTTCTGTCTGCGTTCTGAAGAAGATTCAACCACGAACTGTACGGGCTGTACAGCGGCATGAGCCTAGTCAGGCGTCTACGGATTCAACGTCTAAGATGGCTGGGCCATGTAGAGCGCATGGACAACACTGCTCCAGCCCGAAGAGTCTTCGACTCCGAACCCGTGGGACAACGCAATAGAGGACGCCCACGGAACCGATGGCGCACCCAGGTGGAGAAGGACCTCAATCGACTTGGTGTGCGCAGTTGGCGACAGCTGGCTAAAGATCGTGCCGGCTGGAGAGGCTTACTGGTTGAGGCCCAGGTCCACTTCGGACTGTAGCGCCACCAGAAGAAGAAAAAGATCGTTGCGCTTAATATTTCTAGGACAATGACAAAGTTCATCAATTCACATCAAGCTATTCTGTCGACAAAATTTTGCGTATTAACCATTCAATTTATGTTGTTTTGGATGGATCCATGTGTCCACAAAACAAAGGCTGTTGTTCCTCAAGTTTTGTCTCCGACAGTTTTTATAAGATGGTGTCGTCAATCAGTGGTAGTCAGTCTGACTGTTGGTATCACAATGGACCAATATGGTCTATGTGGGCTGGTGACTTCACTATCAGCCCCCCTACCTGTCTACTAATCCAATTCACTTCGTCGCATATCTTGTTCCATGACTTACGAGCCTGGTGGGTGGCCGTGGCGTAGTGGATATGTGCGTCGACGTCGATAAAAAGAAAATCATACCGGACAACCAGTTCGGATTCCGAGCGGGGCATGTGACCATTCATGCCGCATCAAAACTGGTGTTCGACATACAATGGAATAAAAATAAAAATCAGTGCACGGGTGCCTGCCTGATTGACTTGGAGAAGGCGTTCGACACCGTTTGGTTGGAGGGCCTCTTCCTCAAGCTGGTCAGGCTTGGCTACTTATGCCACACTTGCTATACATGGTCTATGACATGATAACAGGTAGAAAGTTCACTGTGAAAAATGGCGACGCAACTTCCACTACGGTCTTTAAAATTAAAAACGGTCTGCAACAGGGGGCCATTGGTTCCCCGATCTTGTTTTCTATATTCACTGCAGATCTTATAGGTTCCATGCCGCACTTAATTGCGTACGCCTACAACCTAATTGCGTACAGATCAATTTCGAAGGTCGAGGTAATAAACATCTTGTTGCAGCGTTACTTCGAAAAAAGCGATTTTGCGACGAAGTGCGAAACTAGTCTTTTCCGGACTCCGTTGGACAGGGCAACGCGGGATACGCGCCAAAACAGGCGTAAGTTCGGCATAGTTGACCCGCATGTAGTTAGATATCTTGGAATTTGGCTGGATCAATATCTGTATTTTGACAAACATATAGATATTGCTCTGACGAAAACCAGAAAAGCCTTGCAGATGAAGATGCTCTTGCAGTTGCGGTTAAACCAAAATTATCTCGTCATCAATTTAATATAACTAGAATGAGTGCACCAGAAAAATGTCATTCTTATAAGATTATGCAACCCACAAAACAAGAATGCCTTACAAAAGTGTTCAGGAGTGTGAAAGTTCTTTGGTCCTCTACCGTTGACGGTTTTTGGAGGAGGACACTCAACCACGAATTGTCCGGACCGTAGAGCGACAAGATCTATGGATCCAACGTCTAAGGTGGCGAGCCCGAAGAGTCTTCGACTCCTAACCTGTAGAACAACGCAACAGAGAACGCTCGCGTTCAAACATCTAAATACTTTTTGCGAAACAACTGTACGTTTTCACAACTTAATTAAAAATGAGATTACAACCTTTGCATTCATTCAGAAGACTCGTCTCGTACTGAAACCGAATTAGATTACATATATAAAAACCCTACACAACCAGCCCACCATAGCCCCGTCATCTGCAGAAAATAGATATTGATTTTCTGAAAAAAACACGTTTATATGCAAAGAGCAAAATACAGAGAAAAATTACGAAACTTCTTTCCACCATCGAACGGAGAAGAAAAAACCCCCCTCTTTCGCAGAACACAAAATTGTATAAAAAATGAGAAAATTCCATAAAAATTCTATTCTTCACCACCCCATCGCAGGGACCATGCAACGACGACGTGCAGAGTGTTATCCCCAAAACACAACCCTACACAGCCCACCACCGCCCGCCCGTCTTTCTGATGACGGTGGGAAATTCTGCAAAAAAAGAAAAATAAAAATCAGACTTTTTTTTCTGAAAAAAAAAGAACATTTCACTCCGCTCTTCGAGACCCTCTCTACCCGACCACCAAATCCCCCCACCACCACACCCTCAGAATTTTCACATAAAATGAAAATGAAAAATGTAATGTGGAACCAAAAAAGGAAAAAATAAATAATAAAAAAATTGTGTTGGCAGTTCTTCCCTCTTATGGCCTCAATTTTGTTTTCTTTTTTCTTATTTTTCAGTCCTTTTTTTTATTTTTAGCTCTTAAGGGATGATGATGGGGGACACATTTTCTTTTTTATGTAGTTCCACTTTTTAAAATTCTTATCCTTTTTTTTGTGACAAAGCCAAGCACAGTCAAGCTGCATTTTCGTATTCATTTCATTTCCTCTTTTTTTCATTTACTTTTCTCAAAAAAAGAAAAGTTATGTCTTATCCTTTTTTATATAATTTCAAAGGGTGTACACAGAGGCGAAGGAAACCTTTGGCAGGTTGAAGAATGATGAAACATTAAAAAAGTAGCTGTAAGAATTTGCGATAAAAAAAAGACTTTAATGGTTGGGAATATTAACAGATATACGAGAGAGAGAGAGAGCGAAGGGAGCGGGAACCTCTTCTTATGAGTTTTTGGGTGGGGATTCTTGGAAAAAAAGGTTAGAACGGTCTTATGAACGAAAACACGAATGAAGGGAGATCCGAGAAGTGGCGAGGTACACTGGCCAAGAAAATGCAATTAACTTGAATGCAGGACAAGAGTTCATTTTTTGTTCTCTTTTTGGCGTTGCTGACAAGGAGTTGGCAGAGCTATTGATTGGGAATAAGAAGAATTTTGTTCTGCCTGTTAGTTCGAAGATATTACGAGTATGATAGGGGAATTTACTGCAATTAAGCTTAACCATGAGAATTACAAATGAAATAAAGGGCTTTCCAATAAGGACTTGACAACTTTTTGTTAAAAAAAAAGCCAAACAATTTGAGATATTTCAGAAACTTTATCATCGGCTTGAAGTACAATCAAAACAATGGAACTCAACTTAGTTCATATGGCCATCGGCGGTCGATTCGTTGGACCCAATTTTCAACGACTCGGCCACACATTTCGGTCGAAACAGAACAAGATTCTTCTTATTCCCAATCAATAGCTCATGTCACGTTACTGTGAATGGTCAGCGTTATTGCGCCATGATTCCCGATTATTTTTGGCCCGAATTGGAAGATATGGCCTTGGAAGACATGTGGTTTCAATAGGATGGTGCCACACAGCACACGTTACAATCGATTTATTGACACCCTTCACCGAGTTGTGTTTGAGTAAAATTTGTTCAAGCCACACAGCATACGTTACAATCGATTTATTGACACCCTTTACCGAGTTGTGTTTGAATCAATTTTAGCAAGTTTGACAATCAATGAATCACGTAATTTAGTTTGAAACCCAGTTAGCCAACTCGAGTTACAAAAATTCCAACTCGGGTTAACTCTATTTAAGAATTCTTCGGTTTGGAACATCTCTTTTCACGATTCCAATGGCATCTGGATAAAAAAAAATGTGTCAACGCTGCTGTGTTATGTACTTGACATCGTTTGCATTTATAAAGTAGCGAATACAAGTAAAAAAAAAGTCATGCTCTAAATACTTGACCAATAGTCAACGTGTTTTTTCAAACTTTTCAAACTTTTTGTAACGTGTGGTAGCTAAAATTTGGTCAACTTTTCTGTGCAGTAAACCTGTCTGAGAGTCAACTTTTCCGAACTTCTACTGTATTATAAAAAAACTAAATCTTTGTTCAGACTTTTTGCTGAATGCAGTGTGGTATTTTATTCCAAATAAAAAATTCAGATCTAAAAAAAAAATTAAAAACCATACAATTTTAAAAAAAATGTCTATAATTTTTTTTTCTTGTGAAATTTTGATAAATTTTGTATATCTGAAAATGTGTGCCAAATTTCATCGAGATGCGTTAAATAGTTTAGATTTTACAGACGTTTTTCCCCGCCCCAAGCAAAGCAACATGAGGGTATGGCTTCCAAGCTACCGTTTGTGTAATTGAGCCGAAGTAGACGATTTGTTAACCATAAATTTGTCCTGTCCATCGTGATGGTTTGGCCCATAAGAGACTAATCAATGTTCACACATTTTTGTCCGCATTTACCTTAATACCAGCTTCGCCTAAAAGCTTCTACAATGGTGGGTTGCACCCGTAGGACGACGTCGAGGTTGTAGTCTAGTCTACTAGTATGAACTGATTTATGGCGTAACCTACCCGCCGCACTATCGTCTCAGTGGCAAATCTAAGAATACATACAACTGCGCATCTTTAGTAAGCATTTTCAAAATTACTCATAAATCAACTAAAATCCTTTCTGTCCTCTACATTTCTTTGCAAGTAACTCATGTTTAAAAGTTTTAAGGGTCAAAAGGATGGTTTTCTGTTAACAAACAAGTTCACGCTTTCCCCAAACAAATGTTCATACCACCTTCATAAATATTTCAAAATTCGGTGAGAGAAGATAACAAGAACTCTCACATTTTGTCAACAAAAATAACCGTCACCGAGGTGAATGCCACCAGTAACAAAGCACACCACAGGTGTTAAGCGTTTTAATCACAGCACAAGTCCATTAGTGATTTTCCTTTTAAAAATCCTTCCGACTCTGCGTTGTCATTAAACGCAGCAGTTGTAGTTGTCTCGATATCCTTAACCAGCAGCTAATGTCACGACCGGGGTACGCCGCGCCGGTGGTGGTTGGAATGAAAGAAAGGAACGGGAAAAAACAGAGAATTCTACAGATTATTGAGATGCATTATGAGTTGCAGATGATTAATGATTCGGCCATGATTCGAAAAATGAAAGAAAAAAAAGAACGTCAAAATCCCATGTGTGGTCCATAGATTGCGTTTGACGATAATTAAGTGCTTCCTTTCGTTGCTGTGCCCTTTTTTTCCCTGTTCGCCTGTCTCATTGTGTATGTCGCTTACTGTATCTGTGACTCTCTTGAAATATCTATTGTAGAATATTTTCTTCTTTTCGATTTTGTTGCTGTTTTAGCGGAGGTAATGTGAGGGTTATGTAAGTTTGCTGTGGATGAAAAAGCGTTTGAATTCAGACTGTTTTTTTTTTTTGTACTGACAGACTGCGCTCCATTGAATGAATGACACCATACAGGAGTTCATTTGAAACTTGAATGCAAGGTCAAAGATTGGAGAGAGTGAATATTTGGTGGGAAGACTGATATAACCAAATTAATGTTATTTTTAACTCACATTCTTTGCTTATTTGAGACTTGTGACGATTGTGATTTGCCAGAAAATTCCGAAACTGACGTTGATCTCGGGCTCTTGTTGGAGATAAGTCATCCATGCCCCTCGCTCAGCAAATCATCGTCAGTACTTGAAACGGTAGAACACGTCAATCCTAGATAACCTTGTGGAACAGGGTGCCCAATCGTGGTCCACTCTCAATCGCAGTCGATCCAACTGGCTGATCAGATTCAGCGGCCCCACCGTCAGGTCGGCGTCATCATCATAGGGCACTGTGCCATTAGAAATCACGCCCTTAGATTAGGCCTGTCCTGCAATGACTTTTGTAGAAGCGCAGGGACGAGGAGCAATCGAAGCACCTTTTCATCCCGAAGGAAAAGTCGCCTAGGGGCATACCGAGAAATGCAGATGATTTATTCCAAATCAGCTGGAATGCTATATATAAACATTTGTAAACATTTTTGCCAGTTGAGTGTTGACTTCATTTTGGTGTGAATAAAGATGACATGTATTGAGGGAACTCTTGAAGAAGTTGAGTGTGCATTGAAGGTAACTTCATGAGAGAAAAAAGTTTACAAAATAGAAAATTCTATTTCGGAAGAGGAATGCTTTGACAGATTAAGTGAGAACCCATCAAAGCAAGGACATCTGGAATCTAAGAGAAGAAAAAACTCATCCACAAATTTTTGCACGTATAGCAAAGCACTTACCAAACTATGGATCTATGAATCCCAATGCCCTCACCAATTCCAACTTGGAATCCCGTGTCACAAGACCTTCGCTTTCTCAATTCTTAGTATGACACCCAACGCGTTTCTTGAGGAATATCGCAAAGGAAATGATTACTTAAGCATTCCATGTTATCCAACTCGAATCGATACAGTTCATTGAAATTATCCCCTTTGTCCCAGAAACAAAGTGAATAACAGTTCATTGTTTTTCGCGTTTATTAACACTATTGCGTACACTTTGCAACCCTTTACCCGACTTTCCACTCACCCGTAGGCGTCGAAAACTCTAGTTTTCCAACGTCAACTTGAGGGAAAGGACCTACTTTGAGGAAAATGTTTATTCCCACCAAATTGAGTGTTCCCCTTAACGCAAACACTGCACTCATGAGTGTTCACTGGGAGTGTTCTCTTAGTTTTTATTCACACCTCCCATTTCCTTTTAAGCTTAACAACTAAGTTTAAGAGAATACAAATAATATAAAAAAAATTAAATTTTTTTGAAAAGCAGTTTAATCTAGCCTATATTCAATATTTTGCCGGATAACCATTTGCTGCTAGTAAAGATTGATAGGTTTTAGGAAGACTTGCATATTCTGCTAGTGTTGTTCAATATTCATGAATAATTGAACCGAAGTTTTGCTAGTTTTCTAGCCCTTTCAACATCGACCCAAAGGTTTTAAATAGACTTTAGGTCGGAGCTCCAGGCTTGACAATTTGTAAACTCTATGTGACATGTACATACTGTTTTGGATCGTTATACTTCATAAAATTAATGGAAGATGCAGATGAGCAGTGCTAATGATTTCATCATTAACCGCGCTAAAATGAAAAAGCCGCCCAAATCATAATACTTCCTAGAACATGCTTTACTGTCGGTGACCTTGTGGCGTTATGCGTCTGTGCGTCGACTTTTGCGCACTTGAACATGACTGCCTGCGCCCGATTCCTGGTACGACAGTAAAAATAATTTTCACGGCCCCACTCCTTCCGAGTCACTGACAATACTCAAAGAATATGAACTGTGCAAAAAAAAAGCTTCTCAAACTTGGACGTTCGGAGTCTGGATAGAAAACTGTAGGTCCCTTCCACTCGTGAGAGAACTGTAGCACGCACAACACGAGTGGTTGGTTTAGAAGCTGGGTCCCGGCTATCTACGGGAAGTAGCGCCACTCATATTATTATGTCTGATTTACTAAAGCGAACGATGTCTCAACTATGGCCGAACTACTTGGCAAAACAGAGTAAGTACCCAATGATTTGTCTAAGAAGATGGTGTGAAATGTAACACTCATATTCTCTAAAAATGGTAAATTGATCAAAGAATTCATCATGCGCACGAATCGAAATCAAAGCGTTTCCTAAATTCAGTGAACTTTGCGTAGGCTTTAAGATATTCACAATTTGAGCACGCGCAAGTGAACTTCGTCAAGGCAAAAGAACTGCGAATAATTTTGGATGCACAGTTGAAAGAATGCCTGACCGACTGGACCACGCTGCATCCAAAGCTTTGTGGTGATTTACTTTCCTCCAAGAGCAATATTCAATTCGGTCTTGCAAACATTGCACCGAACACAGGGCCGCCCCGAGGCAAATGAGCGCCCTGTGCAAGCTCTACGCTTGGCGCCCGCTTTTTAATCTTTTCTAGCATAAGTCGTTTTTAGATTACCCTAGAGATACACTATCACTGCGTGTCACAAATGTGTCGAATGAGCATTATGTCCATCAAAACAATAAACTCAGTCGTCGGTTCATGTGGAATCATATGAGCGAAATGAGAAGAAATTTATTAAAAGAAAATATTAAAATTTACTCATCCATCTGCCATACAAATACACAAAATCCTTCCAAGACTGAATTCGATCACATAAGCACTCAAAAATATCCATAGTCCATAAATCATAATAAACTCATTTGAGCGAAACGTACAAAAATAAATTTTGTGCATTTCGCTCAAATGGTTCCACATGTACAGAGAATTGTGTTTTTGGTATGTTTTCGTATGAACATTTTTGAATGACACCCGCAGATCTTTTTTCTGCGCTTTTAACTTTTTGTAATGATGAAAACATTTAGAAAAGCATGAGTAGCTGGTTGAACGAACAAAAGTTTGAAGAATGGCATTATATTAATGATTTTTTTATTTAGCGTTCATAATGCGCCCCTAAGATCTTGGTGCCCTTTGCATTTGCACCTCCTGCACATATGGGGGGTGCAGCCGTGATCGGACATGACTTTGTTTTCTTGAGAAAATTGTGCATATCTTTCTTTTACAATAATCCAAATTCAAATACAAATTTTAATCTTTACAAAAACACTCGTGAATATCGTTAGCAACTTTTCGAAACGACAGCGTTTGGAATACAGTCAACGAAACAAATTATAAACAAGCTAAACATTATAATTGTGTTCATAATGCTAATGCATAAAGGGGAAACCACTTGAAAATAAATCTTAAGAGCCGTGCTTACCAGTCAGATTTAATACCATACAGTACCATCGGCACTGTACCTGCCATTTCTGTACAGGGTGTCACCTTAGCCATACATCTACTTAGCTGCGTAAGCAAACTTTGCTAATTCGGTGTTTGTAATATCTCCATCTTTTTTATTTGACGCTACAGTCCGGGATGGCCTTGGACCCCAACAAACAAGCCTCTCCAGCTAGCACGGTCTCTGGCTAGCTGTCTCCAGTGTCGCACGCCAAGTTGGTTGAGGTCCTTCTCCACCTGGGTGCGCCACCTTAAACGCGGGCGTCATCTGTTACGTTGTCCCACGGGTTCGGAGTCGAAGACTTCGGGCCGGAGCTGAGTTGTCCATACGCTCTACATGGCCTAGCCATCTTAGGCGTTGGATCCGAAGACGCCTGACTAGACTCATGTCGCTGTACAGCCCGAGCAGTTCGTGGTTGAATCTTCTTCTCTAGAAACCGTCAACGCAAACAGAACCAATGACCGAACGCAGAGATTTGTAATATCTCCACATCCTGTGTCCAGCTTCACTCGAAATTGATGCGAGTTGACGCTACTAATTATAAATTTCCCATTCGATTCGACTCATTGAAATAAATTCAAAGCTGGCGATGCTGTCAGCTTCATTAGACCTGAGACATCAAAACGTAGAAATAACGGCATACCAACTCAAATCGTATACCCCACTGATTTGCACAAGCTGTGTGAATAGGCGCACGAGGATTTTTCTATAATAAAACGTATCTAATTTTCAAAAACTGTACCAAGAGTGTGGTCTGTGGACATAAAATATCCTTCCCCCGTCGACGTGAATAACTGGCCCTGAAACTGAAACCTTTGAGCTTTATTTACGAGGAAATTTTATTTTTTTTATGTTGCCTAGTGTCGTAATTCTCCTCTGAATCGCGCATATTTTTACATTTCCGAGCATGGCGTGGGTAAAATTAATCGCAAAAAATATATACATCATCAAACTGGCACTAAAAACTTGAACATGAAACGTCTTTCCAACACGAAGAAAAAAATCAATATTCCAAAAAAAAAAAAAAAACAGAAAAAAGCAACAAACTGCAACAAAAAAATTCAAAGTTTGGTTTTTTCTTTTACTCAACAAATATCCTCATTTTTGTCCCTCTTTGCCATCCCTTGATGAGAACAGTTTTCCAATACTCTTAGAGTTCTGAAAAGCAGAAAAAAAATTCACAAAACACAGGACGGATTTTTGCAGCATTTTCAGTCTCGTTTCTTCGTCGTGTTTTTTGCCGGCAGATTAAAAATGTGCGAAGCAAAGTATATATTTAGAAGGTTTTTTCGAAGAAAGCACCATGGTTTGAGGGTGGGGTCGTGTGACTGGTGGTACAGCGATGGAGCGTGGGGGCTGTCGGTTTCTTTTTTCTTTATGTTTACCTTTTTCGAAATGAAAAAACGAAGCTAAAACGTTTTCACTGGGTTTTCTTTTTTTTGCGTTCTCTATAACATTTGCCAACAAGGGACATCACAAAATAAAAATAAAATTAAACCTGAGGAGGAAAATGGTTGCAAGTGCCTACGTCGTCGGCGGTCGGAGTGGAGTGGATGTGCGGTAAAGGAGAACAGTGTTCTTCTTTTTTTTTTGCCTCTTCTCAAGGCGACCATGGGTAGGCTGTGGGAAGAAGAAGGTCGTATATAGGGAGGAGGGGGGCCTCTAATTTCAAAATTGATCGATATTTTCGAGAAATTCCACGATGAAATGGATGTCGAAGAGGTATCTGAAATTACAGAAACATACCAAGTGTTTCAGCGGAATTGCCTAGCCGCGCAAGGATGCAAGGAAGAGTAGACTCTTGTGTGTATTCGTCGCTTGGCTGTTGCTTTTGAATTAGATTGCTTTTGATGGGAATTCCTTTGAAAACGTATTTACATTCTGAGCCAGGGAATTGTGTGGCGAATGTCGTTGTGTGAATTTTGCTGCTAATTTACTCAATTGGAAACTCACCATGTTCATGTTGTATTTGGCTTCAAATGACGGCTGAAAATTCAATTTCTTTCGAATAAAACCGTCTTGAGAAATTTCATTTTCACTGACTGTTTTCATTCTATTGAGGCATAGGCAATTGATTTTGCTAAAATAGACATCGAATAATATTAGGTGTAGTGTATATTCCATTATTGTACACGAAATTTAAGTCTGTTCTTGCCATAGTAAAAATGGGTCCGAGTTAGGTCAAATATGCATTGTTTTGTTGGATTATTTGTTGTCTCTCTCGGAAAAGAAAAGCCCTCGTCCCTGCTGGCGAACAACTGAGAGAGTCTAGATTCATAAGAAGCCTCTCATGAGGTGAACTTTTCCCATTTCCAAAATCTTTCACCATTGACAGGAACAGATGGTAATGTTTTGGTGGTAGCTGCGGACTATAAGACGGAAGATACATAAGGACCTCCCAACCAGGCTCCCGGAGCTTGGATGTGTGTGACCTGGCATTATCCTGATGGAACACAATTTCTCTCCAAAGGACCAAAACTAGCCGCTTTTTAGCTCAGAAGAAAAAGACTGTCAAATTATTGACAAAAACGTGTCCAAATTAATAGTTTTGACGTAAGAGATCAGGTCATGGTAGATGATTCCCTGCCAATCTTACCAAACATACAGCAAGACCTTCCTGGCTGTCAATCCTGGCTTGGCCAACATTTGCGTCGATTTATCGCGATTTCACCTTTTTTGCTTGACGTTGTCGTCACTTTTCGTCACGAGTCTCCACTGGCTTCAAAAATGGTTCGATGTTATTGCGATTCAGCAATGATTCGCAGATGGAAATTCGGTCCATGAGGTTTGGCGTTAGCTCGTGCCGGTACACCGAGCTTTTTCTTTGAATCGAGGCTTGTTCAAATGGTTTCATGTTTTTTTTTTTTTTTGCAATGTTTAGACTCGATGATTTCCATGATTTTATCCACATTTTCGACAGTTGACCTTCAAGAGCGTGGTACATTTTTGACATCGAAATCACGCGAACGAGATCGACTGAACCAAAATTGCACATTATTTCCTGTTACAGTATCAGAACCATAAACATTAATTACATTTTCAGCTGGCTGGTTTACGTTTTCGCCTTTATCGTAGAAGATAAGAGAGAGAAGATACCGGGGTTTTTTCCTTATTGCTGGTATCGATCTTAGACGTGTCCTCAAACAGAATTGAGTCAATCAATCAAAAAACGATGTTAAGCTTTTTTTTTTGTAAAAATCTTATCTTTCTAACCGCATTTAGTTTGGTCCGCAACACGAGATGCAGACTATTAAAGTCATATGTTCGAAAAACGACGGATTTCGTTTTTCTACACCTAATATGTACAAGAATATTATTCAAGAAATGCACATTGTTCAGCTATTCAGCTACACTGCGATTTTTACCGCAGGCATTTTCCAAGCAGTAACCAGCAGTAAGTGGAAGAGAAAAAATTTGTTCAAGATTTTCCGGCTCGAGGTAACCTTAATGCATGACTTTTTCAATTTTGGCTTACAAATTATTCTGATTAAATATTGGGTCTAGAAACACATTTTCATCATAAATTGGAATCTTCAAATGGCCGTGGCGTGGGTAAGAGCGTCGACTCCTACGCAGAAAGTGCCAGGTTCGATACCCCAGGTTACCACCTTTGACAATTCACGGCTCCACCTCTTTCGAGTCACTGACAATGCGCAAAGAGTATTCCTTGTCTAGACAAAGCTTCTCAACTTCCCCGTTCGGAGTCGGCATTATAACTGTAGGTCCCTTCCACTCGTGAAAGAACAATAGCACACACAACACGAGTGGCTGCTGAGAAGCTAGGCCCAGGTCCGCCTTGGACTGTAGCGCCACCCATATTATTATATTACATATTATATTAAATATTGGCTCTAGAAACACTTTGTTATCATTAATTGGACATCTTCTTGATCACCTTCACCTTCAAAAAGACATATCATGCATTTAGTTCTTCGACTTTCGTCAAGTTGTTGCGCCCAAGTTGCTCTTTCGCATGTCGAATTGGTTGAGGTCCTTCTTCAGTTGGGTAGCCACTTTAGACGCATGCGTCCTCTGTTGCGAAGTCCCACATATTCGGAAACGGAGCCCCTTTGAGCCGGTGCTGAGATGTCCATACGCTCTACACGACCAAGGCACCTTAGGCGCTGGATCCGTAAAGGTCTGGCTAGGCTCACTATATTGCCCATATAGTTCCCATTACGATCCCATGTAGAATTTCCCTCTCAAAGAGACTAAGGACTTCTTCAACCGCATTTGAAATCTGCGTATACACTTAAATTTATACACTAATAACAAATCCTATATCCGCTTAAGTTACTCACCATATCTATCGCCGCTTAAGAAATAAGCGCGGACAAAAACAATGCTTCCAATCATTATTTTCTGTGTGTTCATTCCTGAATTTATTCAAGGCATTGTTCAGGTTGCTGTATGTGGCTTTGTAGGTGTGGTTGATGTATAAGATAATTTTTAATTTTTTTGCTTCCATAAGTATGCAACTTTTGATATACCCAGAGTGTCTCTGCTATACATTCCGTTCAGGTTTCATAATCGATTCTTTTCATTTGATGAAAATTGTTTTTATTTTATAATTATTAAGTATGTTTGCTTTTAAAGTGATGGTCACGCTACACATTCGCAAACCGGGGGTTGTGCCCATTAACGATCAACTATCACCTTACACGATTCCATCCCCTGACTGTCACAATTGTGCAGCCATATACCGTCGGAGCTGCCAAGATTTTATGATGAATTATCAAGCGCCAAAGATCGTATTTTTGTACACTTATAATTTAAGCGTATATACACTTGCAAAAAAACACAGTCAATGTCAACTTGGATGATAATATAGATTAGCTCACGGGGATAAGTGAATGCGCTCACTTACCCATGAGTGTTTGACACTAGCTCATGTTCCCTCATCCGCATTATAATAGAGCCCGATTGCAACCAACGCAAAAATATTCGCTATTCAAAGCCAGTGAGACAAAGCACCATAAGTGTCACAGTTCTAAGGATACAGTTCAAAATGATATTCAAATGTTCAAAATGAGCCGATTCAATGAGAGGAATATTCGGAGCTCATTATTCCAAATTGTTCGCGAAAATTACGGCTTACACCGTTCACAACCAAAAGACTAGAAAGAACACCCGAATCTTGACAAGCTCAAATGAAAAGAAAAACCCTCGCAGTACTGTTGCCCAAATCGCTTTAAATGAAGTGATTGTACAAAATATTTAATTATTGTCTAAAAAATCGTAGGACCCTTCCACTCGTGAGAGAACAACAGTGACTGTTCTTGGAACTTAGCCCAGTTCCACTTCAAACTGTTCCGCCGCCCTGTGCGCCGGAAGTGGATTTGCACACAAATTTGCGCCCGAAATAGGAGCAGAAAAATTGGTTGAGTCTAATGAGCCGTACTTGGGTGCTGCATTAAATATTCTTCTTAGTCTTTCTCCTGAAATAATACGAAACCAAAATTATTGTTATTATTTCGGCAACTCACAGGATCCACAAGAAAGAAGACTCCTTCAACTGAGCCAACTACCGAGGGATAAGTCTCCTCAACATCGCCTATAAGATCCTCTCTGCCGTTTTGTGTGAGCGCTTGAAACCATTCGTCAACAACCTGATAGATCCATATCAGTGTGGCTTCAGGCCAGGGAAGTCCACCATCGACCAAAACTTCACATTACGGCAGATCTTGGTAAAAACTCAAGAAATGCAGATCGACACCCACCATCTATTCGTCGATTTCAAGGCCGCATATGACAGCGTCCATAGGGACGAGCTGTACAACGCCATGTCTAGTTTTGACATTGTTGCCAAAATTGTCCGGTTGTGCAGGATGACGATGGAGAACTGTCGCTGCTCAAGGTCGGTAACGAACTCACCGAGGCCTTCAATGTCAAAAAAGGTTTTAGACGAGGCGACGGGTTGTCATGTGATTTCTTTAACATCATCCTGGAGAAGATCGTGCAAGACTCACACGCCAACACTAGAGGCAACTGTTAGCATACGCGGAGGACATTGACGTGATTGGCAGAACACAGCGAGCCGTCAATGAGGCGTTTGCAGACATTGAGGCGAAAGCGGCTAAAATAGGTCTAGTGGTGAATGAGGGCAAAACGAAGTATATGCTGTCATCAAGAAAGGACACACAACATCGACGTCTTGGACAGAGCGTCACAATGGGCAGCTATAACTTCAAGGTAGTCAAGGACTTCGTCTACCTCGGCTCCGCAGTAAATAGTACAAACAACATCAGTACTGAGATCAAACGCAGAGTAATTCTTGCCAATCGCTGTTTCTATGGGCTCAAGAGGCAATTGAGCAGTAGAGCCATCTCTCGAAGGACCAAGCTAACACTATATAACACCTTGATCGTCCTTGTCGGATGAAGAAAACTTGGTCTTTTCGAGAGAAAAGTTCTGCGTTCAATCTTTGGTCCTGTCTGCATTGATGGTTACTGGAGAAGAAGATTCAACCACGAACTGTACAGGCTGTACAGCGGCATGAACCTAGTCAGGCGTCTACGGATTCAACGCCTAAGATGGCTGGGCCATGTAGAGCGCATGGACAACACTGCTCCAGCCCGAAGAGTCTTCGACTCCGAACCCGTGGGACAACGCAATAAAGGACGCCTACGGAACCGATGGCGAACACAGGTGGAGAAGGACCTCAATCAACTTGGTGTGCGCAGTTGGAGACAGCTGGCTAAAGATCGTCCCGGCTGGAGAGGCTTACTGGTTGAGGCCCAGGTCCACCCCGCACTGTAGCGCAACCAGAAGAAGAAGAATTTCGGCAACTTGAATATCTGATCAAACAAGGCAGTTTATCGCATACCTGACTGCAATCTGCCCGCGGATAAGGACTTCTCCAAAAAGACCCCGTCTACACGGTTGAGTATGTTGACAGTATTGAATGTACAGGGATATCCACGTTATGTGCAAAGGCAATCAAGTTGTTACAATTGCTTCAACTTTTGTGGGTGTCACAGGTCTCAAGCAACTTTGCGCAAGTTGAAATAAAGGATTCCTTTTCAACACTTAAAAGATGTTAGGTAACTATCACAGCTCTTCGTCGTATCGTCCTAGCGCTTGCTTCTAATTTTTATTCGACCTTTAACTCCCTGAATAAGGTACTAGGATAGTTATTAGAAGCGATTTATCATCCAACCCCCGAGATGATATTCTTGATCTTCCACGTCGGAATAGTGGAAGGTTTTCTTTGTTTTGGCCAACAGTGTACATATTGTTGAGCTATCAAGGGTTATGTAATAATACAGTGACGGTTAAAATTTTCATGTGGATATAACGACGTATATTCAGAGTCCCTTGATTTTTCAACATATGTCCATCATTCTGATATAGTCATTTCATATATAACGTCCATTTAAGTCCGGTCCCTTCACCGTCGTTATATCCGAATTTCACAGCATTATATCAATTTACAATCACTCCATTTTTATAAAATATCCGTACACATTCACGCAGTTTCCTGTTCTCTGGCCTTTCTGTGAATTTTTGTTTGCGGAATTATAGGGTTTTTCTTCGAATGGTTATGCGTTATTCTGGGGAACTCTGTTGCCGCGTGTAAAAGTCAACTTTACACATTGAGTCAACGGGTTTTTTACGTCAGCAATTTATTCAGGTTAATAGCCGATGTAAAAAAAAACAAAATCTGAAACTCTGACGTTGCACTTTTTTAACGAATAAAACTCCGGACAAAAACAGAAGCTGTAAGATGGGAAGTCCATGCTCCACCCCTTCATCAACCAGACAGGGTTCGCATACATCAGAGAAAAACGCGGAGTTAGAGAATGAAACTTCAAAATCACATAAGAAAACATCAAAATATAGAGAAGGGTGGCGGTCTAATTTGAAAAAAAAAAAAATATACAAAACAAAAAACTCTCGCTTACAAAAGAATCCCAAGATAAAATCCGTCGACGTCAAAAAGGAAAAAAAATAATGACACAAAAACGAACAAAAAATACTTTTGTAAGTACGCATGCATGTTTGTACGTATCCGTTCAGTATACGTCTGAAAGTCTACCTACCTACTTACGTCGTAAATTGCATTTTTTCCCTTTGTGTGCATACCTATGTACGTATATATTTTCACGTGATTCTCGTTTTTTTTTTTTTTTTTGAATTTTTTGTTGCCAAGCCATTGTATGTAAATGAAAGTCAGGAAGAAAAATAAATGAAAAACCATTTTTCTTTTTGCCTTCCTGACTCAGGTTATCATGAACATCGAATAAATTGAGATATAGAATGTGATAATTGAGCGACATTATAGCGTTAGCAAGAACATCAACAAGGGCATCATTGATGCGTCAAAATAAATCCCAATCGGTTGGAATCTTCGCTTAAATTTGTTATGTCTGTTCTGGTGAGCGTGTGCTGCGGGGATGTCCTATGCGCAAAGGCGCGATATGCAATGCGGTAACAATAAAGGCACCCTCATAAAATTAAAAAGCGAATGATAAAATGAGAAATGAGGACTTTTATGAAAACTTGTTTCCCATTACGCTCGGACCTTTATACGACCTTCTTGGTACAGTGCAGTAAGGGTACTGTACAGCTTAAAACAAAATTGAATTTCAATTCAAGGTGGTTTTAGTGGATGCTCTATTCTGCGTTGTTCGAGAAATTAAGGATTCACATGATTCATTTAAGGTAGTCTTCCTCGATATCGAGAGGGCCTTTAACGAAGCTATAATGACAGCTCTAGAAGTCCCAAAAGTTCGAATCCATTATATTGTAGATTGGTGATATGCTGAACAGCAGAATCATCAATGCAGACATTGCACACAATTCCATTCGGAAGGAAGGACACCTAGAGACATCCCACAGGGAGGAATTCTCTACCCCCTACTGTGGTTTCTTACTGGCGGAAGGCACAAAGACCATAGTATATCCAGATGACCTAGATATCATGATAAAAGGTTAATTCCTACCAACAGTCACCAAACTAATGGAATCTGCATTGAAGGAACTCTCCTCGTGAGCAAGGGAGAAGGGTCTTAAAACTCGCAGCAATCCAAGCTTTTTTTTTTGTTCACGAGGAAAAGGAAAATCCCGAAATGTATCAATAAGCAGTAATTGGCAAGACAGTGGTCTGAAATGGGCATCAACGAAGCGGACACATCATTGCAACCACCGATCAGTGCATTATACCGAACCATAAGCGATGTAATACAAAATCAAGCCAACTCTTCTTGGCTCGTCAACGTGGCCACAGCTTAATAACGGCAACACAACACCACTTTCTGGCGTTGGACTGTAACTCGATCCATGTTCTTGTCGGAGTGATTACAGGACACTGCCCCATCGGAACAATGCTCCGGAAATGAAAGGCGGAATCCAAATCCAATGTCTGATGGATCTACGGTCACGAGGACTGGATGGCACAGGTCAGAGAGACCGCCCCTAGTTAGCGGGGTCCCCGGTACGAATCCCATTGAAAGCAAAGTTAATACGCTATTTGGTTTTCAAATCTGGTTCAGTCACCATTTGCGGTTGGGATCAAATTAATGTCACTATCACTGGAGTAGTCAATCCGTGGTAGTAGTCTGACTATGGGTATCACAATGGACCAATATGGTCTAAGTGTGAATGCACTAGCAACTCGCCTTGACAGAATTGAATTGCTTTATAAAAAGCTCCAGATGGTTCGCGGCTTGGGATCTATTAGATCTTTGTGGTAACACAAAGAACCTACTCTTGGCCGAAGAGTGGCTACCTTTAAGGTATGCTTAATGTAGCTACCTTTAAGGTAGGCGTAAGGTGGCTACCTTTAAGGCTACCTTCAAGGTAGCCAATCTAACCTAACTTAAGCTAAGGCCTATCGATACCATAACATCGTTCATATGTCACCCGCGGTTTCTCTGGGTAGCGCGTATCTCAAATGTCAAATTTTCCAAGACTGTAGCGCATAAACCAAGCTGAATTTTACCGAAGGCATGAATTATGTGCACTTTGAGGACCGCTGTGTGAGTGTCTGTGGCTTATTCGCATAGACTGGCCAACAAGAAAAAGTCTATCGTGGACAGTTCAAACCACCGCCACGTAGGATAACCATGCTCTAAAATCGCTCGAGCAGATTGGCGTGAGCTGTGTGGCACGTACGCTAATGGCTTGGGCAAGGTTGTTCTCAAAGAAGTATGGACCGCCCACAATCCACATCAAACAGTGACTTTTTCGGAGGGAGCTCCTGGATCTCATGTAGATTGGTATCGTCTCAAATTCGACAATTTTTCCATTAGGAGATATGGACCTCATCTTATGGTGACTGTAAAATGGTCGAAGCGCGGCATTTTGATGAAACAATTTTATTTTGTACAATTTTCATTTGCACGTGCTCTTGAAAGCTATGTGACGTCCATGGTGATTGGGCAAAACAGACCGACAGCCAATTTGGCTGACGAAGCCTCAACAATATGGCCGCTATCAACTGTCAATGTTTGGAAGTCCCTATTGGAAGACATCAATATCAGAAAATCAATATTTATTATGAACTTTTTGACAGTTTTAATCAAGAGAGTCCCCCTTTTCAAGCAAATCGAAACCTAACCACTAACCCAAGCCATCACACCTGTCAATCTTTAAGTTGGAGACTTGCTAGACAGAAATACTACTCTAGAGAAGAACAAAATCCATAATATCAGCACTGTACCGCCACACATACTCACAGAGAAGAACAGATAATACCGTCAAAAACAGCACTATCGTTGTGGAATCTAACAATTCACTTTTGATTGTTTTCAAATAAGAGGTAGATCACATAAAAACCTGTAAAGGTCGTTCGTGAGAACGCAAAACAATACAAGTAGACATCACTGAACGATTAAATCTTAATTAAAGTTGTTTTTTTCCTAAAATTTGTTCCTGAATCTCCACCAGCCTATCAACCACAAACTGGCGCAGCTTGTGCTCTAAGCATTCCCATGCTCGAACAAATATAAAGTAATTCACTTTTTTCCTTTTGCACTCCAGAAGATCTAACCGCAAATAATAATGATAACACTGAAGAAAAACAAAAAAACAAAAAACAAACTAATTCGTAACCAATGTCAGAAAAATAAAAAAAAAATCACATAAACAAATAAAATTGAAACTATTCTCATGGAGAAAAAATTAAATGAACAAACACAGCAATACGTTCATAAACATTTTGTTGTTGTCGACTGTGTGTGTTTTTTTCGAAAAATTTCAACAGTAAGAAGAAAAGAGCGCGAAAACAATGTTTGACCTTCTTTTGCCTTTTTTGTGTGCGGTTTCTCAAAAAACAAAAAAAAGTACTCAAACTGTGACACACAGAGGCATACGAATGGAAATTCAAAAAACAACAAGAATAACACATTTTTTTATTATTGTGTCGGTGTTGTTGTTTTTGCTTTGTTCCATTTTGGTCTTCATGCTATGGGCCGGATGTGAAATTAAGCAGTTCGAAAAGAGGAGCAAACAAAAAATTGTTTTTCAAAGTTGTTCTTTGCAAAAGGGGGACGAGCGGCTGTGCTTAGGCCGATGAGTCAGTCGTCTGTTGGATCGATTAAAGACACGTTAATAGTAACCAATTCGATCATCGTTGCGCATGTGCAATATGCCAATGTGCTTTTCTTCGTTTTGAATTTGAAATTAATTGCACAAGGTGTTGATGGGCGTGAGAAAAAAAGTTTTAAACGAGAAACACGACACTTGGTTATTGGTACCTTTACAGCTGTCAACTGCAAGGCACTCAACGAGGTGCGCAGACTGGTTTGCATGTGTACTAGTGGAGCGTTCAGAAGCACCTCTTCTAAGGCAGTTAAAATTCTCCTCCACCAGGGGACAATTCGGTAGACATGTACCAGTCAGCAAAGCCCTGACACTTTGACTGCGGCCCAGAGTCACCAGAGGCCACACAACCAATCTTAATGAATAGAACGAGGACACCGATCGAATACTATTCCAAGACATCTTCGAGACGAAATATTCACAAGTATTCCTTCCAGATCGAATTGGATGTCTGACAACCAGACGCTGCACGATCCCTTGTGAATATACACAAGCAGATCGAAGACGGACGTAGGGGTGGGTGTAGGTGCCTTCTTCAATGACCTAAATAATGCTCTCTCTCCTTGATCACTGTAGCGTTTTCCAGGTAGAAACCGACTAAAGGGCGACTGTCCTGGCTCAAGATGAATGTAATTTCCGAAGGGATATCAGCAACTGTTCGGATAGCTGCCCGTAATTTATAATAGTAATAATTTGGGTGGCGATACAGTCCATAGAGGGCCAGGGCCTAGCCTCTCAGCAACTACACGTGTTGTGCGTGCTAATGATCTCTCGCGAATGGAAGGGACCGGCAGTTGTATTCCGGTTCCGAACGGTCAAATTTGAGAATCTTTATCAAGACAGTTATTCCTATTTAAGCATTGTCAGAGACTCGAAAGAGGTGGTACCGTGAACATTTTTTTTCGTCGTACTGGCCGGGATTCGAACCCAGACAGCGAGGTTAAGTTTTGTAAAGTCCGGAATTTAATCTACAAAAAACCACAAATGATCGCCTCTGTGCTGTGGGAGTGCATACCCATCTAGGGGCGTTATTTGTCAGTAGCATCAGCGAACTAATTGGCATCAATATTAGACAGTTAAACCGTTTTGTCTCAAGCACCAAGTAGTCCATCTCCGTGGTATCAATGTCGGCTTACTTTGGCCGAAGTGTGAATGTCTTCCACCAGAAGCCACTCAGCCACTCCTACCTAACCGAACCTAAGGTAGTGCCAACACCCTTTTGGCATTACACCGATAGTCCGTCAAAGCATACTTTGAAGTGAGAATGGTAGCTTGACGCAATGTTTTGAGCATTGCCTTTGTATTGCGAGTGTTGGAAGACGACACACGATAGCACCAACGCAGAATTGGGTGGTGTGAATAAAAACTGAGTAAGAACACATGAGTCGAGTATTTTAGTTAAGGGAAATTGTACTCAATTTGGTGTGAATAAAAAATTTCCTCAAAGTAGGTACCCTCCCTTCAATTGACGTTTAAAAACTAGAGTTCTTGGCGATTAAGGGTGAGTGCAAGGTCGGGTAAAGGTGGGTGCAAAATATATGCAATAATGTTTTTAAACATACAAACGCGAAAAGCAAGAAATTATAACTCATGTCCTTTCGGGGACACAGGAGATAAATTCAAGAACGTGTATAGAAACGAGTTTTTTAGTGGTAACATGGAATGGTTAAGTACTCATCTCCTTCAGAAACCAGTGGTGGTGCCGTACCTTTGATTGTTTTTGGTCTTTTGATGTAATAGGAAGATTTCCCGTCCTTTTCTTATCGCCTTTTGGTTTGACGCGAGCCTTCATTTTATCAATATTTTTCTTTATTTGCGAGATGTTTAAATTAAACCCATGGATTTTTTTCTTTTTCCATAGCTTTCAACGCAGTGGATTTTGTTTTTGATGTCTGGAGTTATCCAGCATGCACGGATGAAATTGAAAACACTTGATGAAATCGTCACCGTCCATTCCAGATTTCCGTCTTTTTTTTTTGAGGATTAAGGTTTAATCCGTCAAAGTATTCCCCTTCACGCAGTATTTTCCATTATTTTAAATTTTCTTCACTTTTTTCTCTCTTGAAGTCACCTCCTATGCACACTCAATGTCTGAGCATATTCCATCTTCACAAAAACGGAGGTAAGACTCAGCCGTCAAAATATGTGAGCGGAGAGGATTCGTTAAACTTAACAAAATAAATTTTTATTCAGACCAGATGGAGTATTTTCTCCAAAATGCAAAGGAAATGCTCACACTCAGTTTTTATTCACACCACCCATTGTGTCTCGTCAGCTTTAGTTATCCTGAAGTTATTTTCAAAATTCGGCTTTACTGGGCACAGCGTACAGCCATTTACGCAGGAATCCCAAGGAATGGCAAAAAATGCGTTTATGTGCATCCACGAAGACAAGTGCAAGCGTGCGTTATTTGATGAGTCACTAGGGGTGAATGACCAATCTAATGTGAGAGGGTACAATTCAAACTTCTTCTTTATTTGGCGCTACAGTCCGGGGTGGACTTGGGCCTCAACCAACAGCCTCTCCAGCTAGCTGTGTCTAGATTCGCATGCCAAGTTGGTTGAGGTCCTTCTCCACATGGCCACCTTAAACGCGGCCATGGCCTAGCCATCTTAGGCGTTCGATCCGAAGACGCCTGGCTAGACTCATGCCGCTGTACAGCCCGTACAGTTCGTGGTTGAATCTTCTCCTCCAGAAACCGTCAACGCAAACAGGACCAACGATCGCACGCAGAAATTTTCTCTCGAAGAGACCAAGGTATTCCTGATCCGCTTTTGAGATTATCCATGCCTCCGCGCCGTACAGCAGGACTGGAATGATCAAGGTCTTGTATAAAGTCAGCTTGGTCCTTCGAGAGAGGGGGTCTGCTACTCAATTGCCTCTTGAGCCCATAGAAACAGCGGTTGGCAAGAGTTACTCTGCATTTGATCTCGGTACTGATGTTGTTCGTACTATTTACTGCGGAGCCGAGGTAGACGAAGTCCTTGACTACCTCGAAGTTAATAATTCAAACTAACCTGTCCAAATTTTCCTTGATTTGAGTTCCCCGACCAACTCGAATATGTCTTATAGCGATGCGTTCCTAAAGACAATAACTATTATCAAAGAGCCTCGACCAAAGTTAGGTGATGAAGGTAGGGTCAATAATTCATTCAATGTTCCTTCAATGTTCACTCACTTCAATCTATGGTCTGTAGGTTTGATACCCGGTAAGGCAAACAATTCCCTCTTTCAAGTCTCTCAGAATACGCAGAGTTTTGTTTTGTTCATTATTGGATCTGGTTCTCTGCGGTATGTAGTGCTACTCATATTTTTATAAAGGGTGCAAATTAACGCAAGATTTGAATAAAATAGGAAACCAAGGCAAAGTAATCACAGTGATTTTAAATTACGATGTAGTGATTTCAAACTTTCTATATTGGGTTATTCTTCTTCTGTCCAAAAACTCACACCAAATAACAATCTTTCAAGTCAATCATTGCGATTTGAATCAATTTACATACCCATAGTGCACAGTATTTAAACACTATACCGACTTTACATATTTCGTTGCTTGCTGCCCTACGACGCGACGTTCTGATTCACAGACCTGCCTCAAGGAACTCACGCCTCTCGACTGGGCCTTCCATACAATGACTTCAGTAGAAGCTGCATGAACGCAGATGAGGAAGAAACCATTGAACACCTGCTATGCAGTTGCAGTGCTCCCTCATCCCGTAGATTCAGACTATTGGGGGCCAACTTCTTTGATAATCTGGCTGAACTGAGCAAAAGTCAGCCATCTGCTTCGCTTTAACAAAAGCTCTATGTGGTTTGTGGAATAGGTATCCATAGATCTGCGTGGTTACACAATGGGCCTATGCTGGCCTAAGTGTGGCTGCTGTCCTTCTGCATTGCAGTCAGCCCCTTCAACCTAACCTAAACTAAACATGGTCCGGAGTCGCTTTTATCCCAAAATCCACAACAAATATGTTCACTTAGAAGCTCTATTTTTCCTTACTAGGCTTAGGTTAGGTTAGGTAGTTGGGCTGTTAGTGCTTTCACCAGCACACTTAGACCATATTGGTCCATTGTGATAACCCTAGTCAGACTACTACCACTGATTGACTACTCCAGTGATAGTGCCGTTAATTTGATCCCAACACACTCTACCAACTGCGCCATCCAGTCGTTTTTCTGAGGCTTAGTAATTCCTGCTTTCCATAGCTGAAGGTCCTGGCGACGCTGCTTCTAGTCGTCAAAACCATTACGTCCGCGATGACTGCGGATGGGGCATATGGGATATATTCCAGTTGCCCACCAGAACATCACCACCGACCTTAAGCAGCATTGATGGTAAGCCATCGCCTGTGGCTGTTGTTGTTTGGTTTTTCAATGACTCTCCAGACTTCTTCAAAGCTGGATGGGTAGACAATTTCGTAGAATGGAGTTGGAAGAGGTTTCTTGGTTCCTTATTACTCTCTCCTTGTCAGGTTCGTAATCATTCGAACCTGGTTCCCGTTCCTAAAGCCGGATGCCAGTCTTTTGGCTTTTTTTCAGCTTTTTCTGCTCGCCCGTATATTCTGCTTGTCTCTAGACTCTTTGATGTCCTGAATCTGGGAAGTTGCGATTGACCTTTTAGTCAGGCGTAGAAGTTTCTTCTCCTCCAGTCTTCTAGCCCGGTACTCCTCTTGTGCTGGTCTTGTTGTACGTTTTAGCGCCTTATCGTATGCCACGTCGGCTGCACGTTCCTTCTGGTCATACTCGCCGCCAAACCACGTGTTTCTTGTCGGGAGTGGTAGGTAACGTATGGAATCTACACGACTTTCAAAAGACAAATAAAACCAAACCAAAGCCAACTCAAACACCCTGTACGAATTTTCGCTTTCTTATCGGCGGTGGTTGACAGATTCATACAGTTTCCAGTTGGAGATGAGCTTAAGCCGATTTTAATTGCATTGCAGTTCAACTCCAAATAACAGATCACCTTAGTCAAAAACTTTCGAATTGTGCACCTTTCAAATACCCCTTTAAATCATTCTGGTTTTCAAATTTTCCAAGACCACACTCTCGCATTGCAGAAAGCCATATCATTCGTCAATGGGAACCTCTGACCTTCTCCCTTCCCAGCAACACATCGCTGCTGTAAAGCATCAACTCTGTTTTTGTTTCCTTTCTTGAAACAGACGCGAAAATCTTTTCAAAAATGAAAAACAAATGAATCATGCTGCAGCACAGGCAGAATCGCGCACAGTTCAACTGCAAAAACCAAACACACAGCAAGCAAATAGTGAATACAAACCCAAAGAAAATTTCAACGAAGATACGACGACAAAGTGGGAAAGTCACTCCGCATACAACAACAAGAAGCAACAAAAACAAAAAAGAAACAGGAAAAAACCTGCAAAGCGAAACGAAACGAAAATCTCCTACTACAGTACATTTCTTTCTGCTTTTGTTTAGTTTCGCCGTTTTTCATTTTTCAGTTTTCATTTATTTTTTTTTTGTTTTTGTTGATTTCTCTAAAATTGCTCCTTCCCCCGGTGGGTCTGTGGCGCAAAAGTTATAATAAACATTCCAGCGCTACATAGCCCAGCACAAAATGCAATTTTTTTGTTTGTGCAGGTTTGTGTACGGGTATCTAGATTCTTTTGGCTCCGCATTGGAGTCCTCTTCCTTTTTTGTTTTACAGAAGATATAACCTGTTAGTTGTAACCCTAGCTGTGGACCAATCAGGTCTTGATGATGCACTAGACCAAAGCAAACCAGATGCAAGTGCAGAGCACACTGCGCAGCCAAACAAAGGGGAATGCAAAAATTATCGAGTGAATAAAAACTGCGCTCGAAAGGAGGTATGGAAGGCACCGAGGCGGGGTTAATCTAGGCGCATCGGTGGGGCGCGGTGCGATGCGGTGAGCGCGCCAAACAAAAAAGGGGACACAAAGCAAGAAAGAAATAATGATAATAGAAAAGCCGAGAAAAATTATGAACAGACAATGAATTGTGGAAAATTGAATTGGCGAATGTGCGAAGAATGTGAGGCAGAGTGAGTACCCCGGCCCAGCCGAATGCCGAATGAAGGTGACTTCGATTTCACCCAAAAAGGAATGGTTACAACAATGTAGAGGTGTAGTTTGTTTCCTCTATGTGTTCACGGACTCAATTGCGTCCTATCGTGGGGTAGCGAAGGTTGATGCAAGGTTTTAAAAAGATCGGGAACCTCGAACTTTGCGAAGATCGTTCGACAATCGCTGTGACTACGATTAATGCAGTGGGAAAGATGTTTCGAATGCAAATGCATTGCCAGTAACGTTCGAAAGTTATTTGGGAACGTAGTCTTGCACATCTACAAAATGAGCTGACACTGTTTTTTTTTTTTGTATGGGTTAGGGTACATTTAGTTATCAGATACGTACTTTGGGTGGTTGTCTAAGGTACACTTACTACTGTTGTTTTAGTCGCGTTTGTGTGCATCTGCATCAGTGGCAATGCAAACCACACATCGTCCAGAGCAAAACTCGATATATACAAAACTCCCCCTAAGTCGAATTGTCACGGGATACCAAATTTTGTTTGAGTTAAAGAGCTTCGTCGTCCACTGTAATTTTAGTTTTTCATCAATAAAATTGTTTCCTTACGACGGATTTGATTGAAATATTAAGTTTCTGTCGAATTGGACGTTGTTGATTTTGACACTTCTACAAATCAGCATTTATGTTCTCTGCAGAAATTAAGTCGGGCCTACATTTTTTTTCTTATATTTTTATATGTTTTTGCGAAAAGTATTGAGTTTTTTATTTTTTATAGTGGAGACGAGCGACATTCTACCGAGTGTCCTTTTAAAAGTCCACTCTCGTATTGCACGCAGTTGCTTTTGGCATTTTGGCATCAGTTTTTTCTACACTAATTTTTGCGCACCCATATTTATTACGCACGGTCTCATTTTTTTTTCTTTTTTCGTACCATATGTACGGTGCGATGACATAAACCGAATTTTCGTGCTACGTGCCCTGATTAAAGACGTTTTTAAAACAGCAAAGTTTTTCAATATTTTTTATAATTTCCTTTGTATGATTTTTTAAATTTATATTTCAAAAATTAAAAATAAAAAGGTCATTTTTCAACTAGAATGTGCTGCTACCGCTCACTGTGATGCCAAAATCAGAATGACGAAATATATCATAATGTATGAAACGTCAGGCTTAGGCCTTAAGGCGAAATGCACAAAAGAAAGAAGAAAGAATTAAATCGCCACTGTATATTCACCACATTGACCACAAACGTGTGGCGGCCTGGGGCATCAACTCGTGATTCAGAATTCGGACCGGACACCGCATAACTCTCAAAGACCAACGCTTTAAGAAGAATTATACGAGCAATACTCTCGTTCATCACCAATTCGACAAAATGTTGTCCACCACGATTTCACCCAGACCTACCTCACTGTGAAACAAAACACGTTCATAACTTGAGGCGGATTAGGTACAGTTAATCACACAAGAGGCCTTTAATTTTTCTGTTAAGCTTGAAATTTCTATAGTTGTTGTTTCCTCTCACCACGGTGTCACTTCCCTCCATTTCTGTGAAAAAGGACTAAGAATTGAGCAAGTGTTTACAAAGAAGATGTGCTAGAGGGTGTTTGACGAATACCCTTTTCAATGGACCCTGATGGATGTTCCAACAGGTTTCTGTTCCAGCGCCAAACCCACACAGGTGTGGCTCAGAGTCAATATTCCTGGCTTTATAGCAGCAGAAGATTGGCCGTCGGGGAGTACAGATGGTGGTTTGTGGTCGGAATTAGAGGCGTGCAAGAATCCCCGCAGAAATTTGGGAAGCCTTAGAATAGCACGAAGCAGAGCAGCGTCGACGATCTCCATGGAAACAGTACAGTTTAAAGGAAATTATTTTGAATGCAATAAGTTTATTGGTTTTTTTTATATCGCTTTGTAAGAGAACTTATGGCTGGACTAGGTACATGTAGCCCCTCGTTGGGTAGTCTTTAGTTTTGCCTTCATTCATTAAGGCAATTAATTTACCATTTTTTGCCCAAACTTGGGCCACTCTCCCCGAAGAACACGTTGAAATAATGCTCAATCTCATTTATGCTAGGATGTTTAGGTTGTCATGTCCCATAATGCATGTAATGCCTGTCTAATGACATTTTTTTAAAGTAACCACGAACAACTGATCACACTTTGCCCGTCTCCATGACCAAAATATACGAAATGCCGTCTGAAATGGTTGATTCGCATCTTCAACAGATCTGTGTTCTTGGTGACTTAGAGGAAGTCCACCTCTTCTCCAAGAGTGAAATGTTGAAAATTACACTAATGGAATAGGTATCTCCAATAAGTCGCTCGTTTTTTGTGTTATTTCCAGCAAAGGCTGTACTCATATTAAAGCTCGACGAATTTACTGCTAGCAACATGTACGAAAAAGTTGTAAAAGAAAAAATTCCAATGCACAATTTATACCAAAATTAACTGAAGTTCAAGCTGTAAGCCGCCTAAAGCGGTTTGATAACCTCTCACGGACGGATGAACTCAAGGGCTCCCCTCTCCTTTACACTGAACTTCTTTCAATAGGGATGCTACTTGCCGCCTGCCTACTCTTGCCACGGAGAGTAACTGAATAAACCAACGCAGATGCGTGTTGAGCTGTTTTCCTTGAACAAAGTAAATATTATTCACGTGGTTGTTGTTAAAGCAGTACACTGCATCGTGTCCTGAATGCCAGGTGACTTTACGTCATCACAAATGACTTCTGAAGGAACTGTGGACGAAGATGAGGTACAACCCCACACACGCTGACCGACTCGGATGTTTAACAGGTACTGGTATGTGACTTCCTCAACGACTTCAGTGACTTAAGTGAGGTGCCCGTCACAAGCTTGCTTCGCTTCATCCTCAAATCTGATTGGTTCTTCATAAGGGGTTAATGAATCATACCCAAGTGATCCGAGTGGTTGTTCATTGGAGCCGGGAAGTTTGGACGCATTCCATCAGCACCTTAACTACGTTCGAGTTAGGGATGCCCTTTGTGTCATTCTGGCCAAACCGACTATGCCGTGCATTCTCTCTTGAAGCTAGTGCGTTCTCCTAGTTGCTCACAGTTATTCGGGTGTCATTAACGGATTGTCGGAATCGCGTGAGCGGCTAAATCACCCCAGAAAAGCGAGCTGAAATAAGTAGCACTTTACTTTAGGAAAATTGATCTCATATCAGACTGATTTCAGTCTATCTTCCCAATGATAAGTTTCCCGCACTAGCATTACACCTGGTTCCGAAAGGAAACACGTTTCCTTGACGGCCGACAGACAAACGTACCCTTTGCGAATTGATGAGCTAAAGAAACTGAAACGTTATTCCATTTGTATGAAATTTTTTCAATAAAGGTCTGCAATTACGCCAGCTTTCCCTCTCAAAATAATACTTGACTCAATTTATTTTTAAATCCTTCCAAGGATTTTCGACAACTCTTTACATTCCAGACAAAGCCACCATCTCTCTCATTCATAGTGTATCAACTTGCACAGCATAATCCTTCAATAATGACCACTCATCTGCCACAAGTTGACTGACGAATTTAATCATTTCTCTTTTTTTGTTGTTTTCGAATCTTCCGAAACCGTGTGTGTGAAATCAATCGTATACATATATTGTTTCATTCCTCGTCCTTTTGCTGCCAATGAACATCAGGACATAATACAACCGGTTTAATTTTGTTGTTGTTTTGTTCCTTGCACCCAGGCCGAATTGTGTTCGTCGATAAACCAGCATTTATTTATCCGCATCCGAATTAAAGACAACAAACGTAGTACTGCACGGTAATAATATTTAATATGGTTTAATTAAAAATTATCGATTTATGGATAAGTAATGGCAAACTCTTGCTCATTAAACTGACTGAGAATGCATTCATTGCATACTTGCTCATCTATAAATATTGAGTTGTGCGACACTGTCGCATGTTGTTCGCACAATGAATGGCATACAATCTTATGATAAAATGCACCTTTTTTTTTATTGTGTTTACGTATGCAATTAATTTGTTTTTGTAATTTACACACATTTGGAAGATTAAAAATTCATCCGTTCATCAAGTTCGGGCACGATAATTTTATGCAGTACGATAATTTCGGCTCCAAAAATTGACAACGATTTTTTGTAAAGGGGTAAAAACAAGCATTTTTTAATATGGGAGAGGGAGCTATCTCGTCCCAGTTAGGAGATAGAGACAAAGCGACGAAAGAAAAATATTTAATAAAAAAAAAATTACATCAAAAAACAACGGCAACACCTACAATGAATTACTATACCGGGTTTGAAAGCCAGAAACCTTAATGCCATATTCGCATACAAACTCAAAATTTTGATAAAAAACAGTGAAGAAAAAAAGTTTTGACCAAATGTTTTCTAAATTGAGAAATTAAGTGCGTAATTGGTTTCTTGTGGTCACTGCTTAAGCTGATTCGAACACAATTATCTGTATGGATTTAGAATACCTTCTAGTTCAGTTATAGTACCTTCTAGACTAGGTCATCCAAGTACAAATTATCTAGAAAAGCCTGGCCCCTCTACACGAAAAGGAGGACTGATGAAATCCTGAATAGAAAACGCTCCGAAATGGGTAGAGTGGCCGTAAGGGACACTCCCCCATAAGGATCCACGCTGCTAGACTCGGAATACCGTTCAACCCAAACTGTCGCAGTTGCCTCGACAACCACTCAGAGGGAAGTCTGATTCACTTTCTCTGTGATTCTTCGGCACTACGAAAACGAAGAGACATCGCGTTCGGCAAACCCTTCCTTAGTGACCTGTCCGCGGTTACTAACCAAACTATATGGATTTAGCTAACCCAAACAATCCATGTCTACGAAGTATGGTATCAAAACGGCGATTAACTGCGCTACTTGTACTCGGTTTGGCTCAAATCGGGTAGCCATTTAAACCAACCCAATGTCACACTTTTCTATAAGTTGTCTCAAAAACAACACAAGCTGTATGTGTCAAGTTGTGCAAGGTTGAAACAATTTTAATATCAATGGAAATAATGGGTGACGACTACTACCACTCAAGCACAGCGAATGATGGAAGCAAAACAAGGACAGAGAACCAATCTTTTCTAACCAGCCAGATATTGTATAACCCGAGATTTTTCGGGTTATTATGATTTTCCACTCTTTATTTTGCTGCCGCTTTGGGGTTGTTCTCTTATGGGCTATGGAGTATGTCAAGTGAATTTGGAGAAGAGGCATGCAATGATGTGTTAGTGTATGTTTACGTAGAGCAGTAGAACGATATGAAAACGAATGACAAGCAGGTTGTGGGCTTGTGTGTTCGTAGAATTTGTCTCTTGCATATGCAGGTGTAGGAAACAAACAAATATTATGTTTATATACACATATTAAGATTCATGTTGCTTGTTGTATCGACACATTGTTGTTGTTTCAAGAGTGGAATTTTAAAACTACTCCGTAGGAATCGTTTTATATGGACGCCACGCCGCTGATAGGTTGTGATTGTTGTTATTCGTGTTTCCACCTCAAATGTACTTCCTTGAAAGAACTGAGTTATGGAGATGCATCCAACTCAGATTTTGTCTGTCAGTTTTGTGCAATTTGGAATATTTTATTTTATTCTTAATTTTAACCATTGTTAACCTCTTAAGCTATTAGTATTTATTTGCTTTAAGCCCAATGACGACTTTGTACTATTATTACCTAGCAAAAATCAAATTTCATAGGTAACCTCTACCTTTGCTTTGATACCAGCTTGCCAACTACTGTCTTCTTCATTATTATTATTTTTTTTTTTTTTTTGTTATCAAAAATAAATAAGGATTATTTATTATTGTAATAAACTTTTAAATATTTACATCGAATTAGTTTTATTTATTCATTGATTGGACTTGGCCGACCAACAGAACTAGCACAAAATATTTTAAAACTAAACTATTTTCATAAAATACTTTATTAACCGGACAAGTGCAAAGTGAAAAAAATGTTAAGTGGCCGACGACTAGTGATGCTGCCCTAACCCATAATTGATCAGTTATGTATAATTGTTATCCAGCTTAAATGCAGAAAATTTGCCTAAGTTGGTACATATTTTCCATTTCTGAAATGTCAAACGTGAAATAGGACCCAAAGAACTGCAAGCATGTACTCGAACGCACCAATTCATTTAAAATGACATTTAATATCTCCTTTTCTTCAAACTCATTCTAATATCCCGCAAGCAGAGATCTGATTCGATCTCGAATATTTGCCGGCATCAAAAGAAACGAAATAAAAAAACGCCCCAGCTGATTCAATTAGTCCCCATCCTCGTGCAACCCCTTGAAGGACAAGAAACTCAATCTAAAGTTATCAAAAATAACGACGCGCAAAAAAAAAAAGCCCGCCCCGCTCGTTCCACATCCCGTCACGTAGACATCAAAAATGCAATTTTTTTTATTTATTTGCTTCGCGCAACTTTGATATTTTTCCCCGGCACGACCTTCAAAATCGACTCACGTTACACGTACATACGTTTACGTTTACGTATGCAATTAATTTGTTTTTGTAATTTACACACATTTGGAAGATTAAAAATTCATCCGTTCATCAAGTTCGGGCACGATAATTTTATGCAGTACGATAATTTCGGCTCCAAAAATTGACAACGATTTTTTGTAAAGGGGTAAAAACAAGCATTTTTTAATATGGGAGAGGGAGCTATCTCGTCCCAGTTAGGAGATAGAGACAAAGCGACGAAAGAAAAATATTTAATAAAAAAAAAATTACATCAAAAAACAACGGCAACACCTACAATGAATTACTATACCGGGTTTGAAAGCCAGAAACCTTAATGCCATATTCGCATACAAACTCAAAATTTTGATAAAAAACAGTGAAGAAAAAAAGTTTTGACCAAATGTTTTCTAAATTGAGAAATTAAGTGCGTAATTGGTTTCTTGTGGTCACTGCTTAAGCTGATTCGAACACAATTATCTGTATGGATTTAGAATACCTTCTAGTTCAGTTATAGTACCTTCTAGACTAGGTCATCCAAGTACAAATTATCTAGAAAAGCCTGGCCCCTCTACACGAAAAGGAGGACTGATGAAATCCTGAATAGAAAACGCTCCGAAATGGGTAGAGTGGCCGTAAGGGACACTCCCCCATAAGGATCCACGCTGCTAGACTCGGAATACCGTTCAACCCAAACTGTCGCAGTTGCCTCGACAACCACTCAGAGGGAAGTCTGATTCACTTTCTCTGTGATTCTTCGGCACTACGAAAACGAAGAGACATCGCGTTCGGCAAACCCTTCCTTAGTGACCTGTCCGCGGTTACTAACCAAACTATATGGATTTAGCTAACCCAAACAATCCATGTCTACGAAGTATGGTATCAAAACGGCGATTAACTGCGCTACTTGTACTCGGTTTGGCTCAAATCGGGTAGCCATTTAAACCAACCCAATGTCACACTTTTCTATAAGTTGTCTCAAAAACAACACAAGCTGTATGTGTCAAGTTGTGCAAGGTTGAAACAATTTTAATATCAATGGAAATAATGGGTGACGACTACTACCACTCAAGCACAGCGAATGATGGAAGCAAAACAAGGACAGAGAACCAATCTTTTCTAACCAGCCAGATATTGTATAACCCGAGATTTTTCGGGTTATTATGATTTTCCACTCTTTATTTTGCTGCCGCTTTGGGGTTGTTCTCTTATGGGCTATGGAGTATGTCAAGTGAATTTGGAGAAGAGGCATGCAATGATGTGTTAGTGTATGTTTACGTAGAGCAGTAGAACGATATGAAAACGAATGACAAGCAGGTTGTGGGCTTGTGTGTTCGTAGAATTTGTCTCTTGCATATGCAGGTGTAGGAAACAAACAAATATTATGTTTATATACACATATTAAGATTCATGTTGCTTGTTGTATCGACACATTGTTGTTGTTTCAAGAGTGGAATTTTAAAACTACTCCGTAGGAATCGTTTTATATGGACGCCACGCCGCTGATAGGTTGTGATTGTTGTTATTCGTGTTTCCACCTCAAATGTACTTCCTTGAAAGAACTGAGTTATGGAGATGCATCCAACTCAGATTTTGTCTGTCAGTTTTGTGCAATTTGGAATATTTTATTTTATTCTTAATTTTAACCATTGTTAACCTCTTAAGCTATTAGTATTTATTTGCTTTAAGCCCAATGACGACTTTGTACTATTATTACCTAGCAAAAATCAAATTTCATAGGTAACCTCTACCTTTGCTTTGATACCAGCTTGCCAACTACTGTCTTCTTCATTATTATTATTTTTTTTTTTTTTTTGTTATCAAAAATAAATAAGGATTATTTATTATTGTAATAAACTTTTAAATATTTACATCGAATTAGTTTTATTTATTCATTGATTGGACTTGGCCGACCAACAGAACTAGCACAAAATATTTTAAAACTAAACTATTTTCATAAAATACTTTATTAACCGGACAAGTGCAAAGTGAAAAAAATGTTAAGTGGCCGACGACTAGTGATGCTGCCCTAACCCATAATTGATCAGTTATGTATAATTGTTATCCAGCTTAAATGCAGAAAATTTGCCTAAGTTGGTACATATTTTCCATTTCTGAAATGTCAAACGTGAAATAGGACCCAAAGAACTGCAAGCATGTACTCGAACGCACCAATTCATTTAAAATGACATTTAATATCTCCTTTTCTTCAAACTCATTCTAATATCCCGCAAGCAGAGATCTGATTCGATCTCGAATATTTGCCGGCATCAAAAGAAACGAAATAAAAAAACGCCCCAGCTGATTCAATTAGTCCCCATCCTCGTGCAACCCCTTGAAGGACAAGAAACTCAATCTAAAGTTATCAAAAATAACGACGCGCAAAAAAAAAAAGCCCGCCCCGCTCGTTCCACATCCCGTCACGTAGACATCAAAAATGCAATTTTTTTTATTTATTTGCTTCGCGCAACTTTGATATTTTTCCCCGGCACGACCTTCAAAATCGACTCACGTTACACGTACATACCTCCAGTTCAGACGCAAAAAAAAAAACTTCCCCATCGATCGGTAATTTATTTCGTAACTTTTTCCTTCTCTATTTCGCAAAAAAAGCGATGGAAAAAAGTGCTCGTCACAAAATAAAATTCCAGATTGTTCAGAAAAAGGAGGACAAAAAAAGCTGAAAGAACACACATCACATGAGAGAGGAAAAAAACTCTAGCTCATTTTTCTTAGTCACAAACGAAGCTATCAACCAACCCCTCCGCCAACTGATTCTAAGGGTGCGGGGGCGATAGTATAAATGACACAAATGGCAAAAAGATATATTCACACACACACAAGAGAGGGACCGGGGGAATAGGTTTTTTTTTCTTATTTCTTGCTCATGTCAAATTCGAAAAAAGCGTCGTTTTCCATCGAGAGGCAACAACAAAGAAGAGCAATTCAAAATGCTGTGGAAAAATACACAAAAAAGCGGTACATTTATTATAACAAAGAAACAAAAAAAGGCAGACCTCGTACACACATGTACACATAACTGCTCTGAGATGCAGTGAGTCAGAGACAACTGCAAGAAATAAAAACGAAGCAAACTACTAATCGATGGTGCAGGGGTTTTTGAAAAAAAAAAACACGTGAATGTACTTATGTATGTTCTCATATATTCACACTTGGAATTGAGCAAAAAAACGAATTTATCAACCCTGTCGACGAACAAAATATGAACAAAGATTGAGCCAGTATGCTGGTCGTATCGGATTTTGATTGCGAAATAGGATTTTTGAAAAGGGCAAAAACGTCATCCCCTCCCTGTGGTTGCAAAAATCGCCGTAAATTTATCATGATTTCGATCGCAATTTATGGTTCCAGTAAGTAAACGAATGTGAATTTGCACTTATACGAGGAGAATGGTCACAGATGCAAAAGTAGGGTTAAACTTTAGAGACGTAATAAAAAATGTTTTTTTTTAATACGTTCCTGATGTATTTTTGGCAATCTTCAAATTCGAGGGACAATGGAATCGTTCCCCCTCATCTGAATTTTGGGACAATTATGGACATTGCGATAATTGTATAAGGATGGAAGGAAAGGAACTCGCGTTGACTGCTCCTTTCTTCGTTGCAAACGTTTGAATAAGTGCAACCAACGTGGACACACTTAATAAATATAAAGAATAATGCCTGAAATGTCCATTAATGCTTTGTTACAGCCGACTTCATCTTACGGAGGTGTACTTTGACGCAATGCGTTGAAATGATAACTCAATTTATCAGATGCTCTCTTAAATATTAGATATATATTGTATGAAAAATATTGCCTCCTTCCTGCATTCTAGTAAAATCAATTTGAAATGACTTTTATCGTTAAATTTATCTTAGTCAGCTGTTTCAATTTGTCAAATGTCAACTGACACAAAATACACAAAGTGCCTCAAAACTTGAAGGAAAATCTCTCAACTCAAACTTTTAACGCAGCTCTCTCTAAAAAATATCTGCCATGTTCGATAATGATATGCGTATTGCGTACGTCTTAAATTTGTTCGGTTTACTACGATCCTCTCATATCTCCCTTTTTTTGCAGACATAGGCCGAAACATTATTTTGAGAATGGCCCTTTAATTGCGTGCGTTGAAAGAAAGCAGAAGGGCCAACGCACCATTGGGTTTCAGGCACAATTTCCATCAAAGACTGAGCGAAGTCAGTACGATAAGTCACTGAACCCGTTTACACCGGCCTGCCCATGTCATCCGACAGCGAATACCTTCTGCCGCTGAAAAAGCCAACATAGGATCATTCGCACGTGATTTCTACTCAACAATATCCTAATAAGAAGTGAACAAAGGTCCACGTTAACGAGGATATGGTCATTTCCAGGACGGCTGCCCCATGCACACTTACATCAAAGTGGAGTCAAATAAAACAGGTGGAGAAGTCTCAGATTCTCGCGGAGTTTGTCACGAGTCATGGAGGGGGTAAGGCTAAGCTTTCCTTTAGGTATAATAAACTGGGTCACTTCTGAAAAACATGGAAGATCTGTAATCAAAAATGGGAGCTGTTTAGCCAACGCAGTAGCAATCCACCTCTCTCATTAACAAATTTGGGTAATGACCGAAAGAATAATGCCTGAAACACAATAGTGCGCTGCGCCAGCTGACTTCATGTTACGGAGAGAGTGCGATGCCGCACTGTGTTGGAATAAATACTCAATTTATCAGCTGTTCTGCCGCCTTTCTGCATACACTCATTTGAAATGAATTTTGTCATTAAATTATTTTTAATCAGCTGTTTTCATATCTCAAGTAACAGTTGACACAAAATACGCTCAATTTGGAAGAAAACTGGGAGAAAATCTATCTCACAGCGCACCCCTCTGTCAAAAAATATCCAACATATTGAATAATGACGTGCGATGGCCTACGTTCTACGTTTTATTACGATCCTCTCATCTCTCTCATTATTCACTGACGCAGGTCGACGCTGTATTTTGTACTTGGCCATTGAATTGTATGCGTTGAAAGTCAACGCCCGCGTAAACGCACTATTGTGTTTCAGACATAAGATCGGGAATACAAGGAGTTAATCACCGTACGCGAGAAAGTGTTTCTATGGTTTGGTCTCGTGGGACGAATCTCCCCATCATTACAACTTTCGAGAATGCAGTTTGGGCTTACGAGGTCCTGCTGAGCTAGATTCGATGGCGGAGGATCGAGTTGCCTGCAGATCTCTGAGACGTGCTTTGCACTAGCGATGCCTTCAGTGGAACATGTGGGCCAATGAAGATGAGATCAAGATTGGGGTGAATTTCATTCATGTCGCATAAGCGTTACGCTCATAAACGCAAATTTTGTTTACGTTTGAAGTGATGCACATTTAGACATTATCTCGGGCATCAGCATTTTGCGCAGATATGAAACTTGAGCATCATTCAATTTCCTGATGCGATGTTAATAGGAAATACAAAGAAGTGTGATTATTAAATTCTGAATTTTCGTAATCTTTTTTTTTCTTTGAATATTATTATCACTATCACGTCTTGAACGCTTTTTTTTTGTGTCTTACATGTTTAACAAAAAACGTTTTTCGGATAGTTATTCTCAGTTTTAATATAACTAAGGTAACTTCTTTATTGACAAAATGTTTATAGATAAACAATGCATTCTGAAACAATCAACGAACAGTTCAATCAGAATTGCAAAAAGCAGTGATGCCGCATAGACCATCTTTGATAGCACACTTAGTAATTGAAATCCGCATTTAATTTGACAACTAAAGACCCCAGTCCATAGAAAAAGTCTTCAATTTTGTGGTATCAAAAGGAGTTCGTCTACCATGGGGCAAGCGGGAATCCAAAAAATTGCATCCTAATTTAGATCCGATGTATAATCACCCTTGGCAACAGGTCATGCTTCATTTTATAACTAGGCTCAAAATTCCTCACTCGAAAGACCTACAAGCTCTACAAAACAATAATTTTGTACTGGCATGGACACAAATGCTCCAGCTGAGAAGGTCTTCGCATCCAAGACTCCTGGTTAGAGAAGGGAAGAAGTAAGCTCAGTCCCTCCATTGGTCTGGCTTGAGACGTAAGTATGGACTTTCGGCATAGCGATTACTCATCGCCCAATGGACCCGATGCCGCTAATTTGCGATCTGATATGACTTACACAGATGGTAACAAATTTTCGACACGGATACATCAATGATTGCCATTACCTGCTCACAGATGATTTCAAACACTGACCGTGACTACATTATAAGTGGGAGCAGACTTCAATTTTTAGTATCTATCGTTTCGTTCAGTATCGTTTGCCCATTAAAAGAGAATAATTATGTGTACATGTCTTGTTCTACACACGATTTCAGAGTGAGAGATATTGTTCTTAGAGGACTCAAACTATATTTGTGCTCATACAATTAAGCCACTTTGAAGGCTGTAGATAATTTGATTAAAATATCACTTTTGTAATAATGGTAAAATTAATGTATGTATGCAGTACTTATTATTAATCTTTATTGAAACTTAACTAATTTTTAATTCATAATTTGATAACTTAAAATAATTCAGAAGCTCAAATGTTATAATTTGTGTCAAGTAGCCATTGTTTATATAATTAAACCACCTATGAAAAATTCATAAAATTATGAAAAAAGTCATTGAAATACTATTTGGTTTATATAAAATTACATTGTACTGTCAATATCGAGTTGGAAAACTCTTATTTTTAATAATTTCCCCGCACCTGCGCCGCATAGTTGACACCAGATTCCTGCAGATTAATGAGTGGATTTGTTCCTTCTTTATAATCTCGAACAGCTTGGCTTTGCTAGAGGGTTTTGGGCTGAATCTATTGCATTTATTATACCCCATAGATTTTCTATGTGGTTAAGGTCGGTTGGCCAGTGGTGGCCAGTTCAAAACCTTTATCTTTTCCCTTTCCAAGCACGACCTTAGGACACGTGAAGTGTGTTTGGGGTCATTGCCTTGCTGTGAGGTCCAAGCTAATGGTAAATCATCTACAAAATCACCTTTTAGATTCCTTTCTAAAGGTTTTTGTAAATTTCACCTGTCATTTTCCCAGATATCGTTCATGGGGCCTACACCAGATGATGTAAAACCTCCCCATATCATAACTTGTGTACTTTGGGTCCAATTCTTTACATGGAGGGCGTCTGACGTACGGTTTGCCATCGGTACCAAATAAATTGAACTTAACCTCATCGCTCCAAAGAATCAAATCCCAGAATTTTTGATCTTTATTTAAATGCTCTTTAGCAAATGCCAACCGTTTCATTTGGTTTTACTTTGACACGTTTGGCTTTCTCCTGGCAATGTGTCCATTTAAATTATTTTCTATTAGACGTCTTCGCACAGTTTGTGATGACAGTTTCACGTCGTATGAAATTTCCAGAACCTTCTTTATTTCTGCTGACGTCAAAAATGGATCAGTCTTGCTCAAACGGACAAGTAGTGGATTTTCAGCAATACTAGTCTTACGAGGCTTATGTCTTGGCAAATTTTCAAAACATTTATTTTTCTTGTAAAAAAGTATTGCATTTCTTACTTTTCCGCGAGAAAATCCCAAAAGTCTCGTCACCTCTGCTATCGATTTATGCTTTACGTATAAATTTCATACCATTTGCCTCTCACATGGAGTGCTGGTTTTATTTTTGCCCATTTTTTACAACTTTAAAAAAAAATAAAAATTTTCAACGGACTGTAACAAAATATCAGGACACTCACTTACTTAAAAACAAGAACGCACTGCTCTGGATGACTGTTAGCAATGAATGGCTTAATTATATGAGCACAGGAAGAATAATAATAAAAGAAAAATATATGCATTTATTGGGAATGCAATGCTTATCAGCCCTTTCCGTATATTTGCTAGCACTTTAATAACCGAAAATTGTATTATAACAAATGTGGCTTAATTGTATGAGCACAAGTGTACATACAAAATAAATGATAACCGAGGCGATACTACGTGTCTTCCATAAAGCATGTCATCCACGATATCATTTTACTGAATTGACAGGACGTCTTCTGAAAAGTTACACGATTAGAGCCCAGCGTCTTTTTTTCGGGTGCATTGGCAGCACTTGCATTGTCTGAGGTTGCTTATTGGAACAAATAAGTGAAAAATTTTAGCTCCGAAGTTTCACGTCTAAATTTAGCGTGAGTTTGTCCACTCCAGTTAGGCAATATAGAGAATATTGCACTGACAGTATCATAAGAAGTGCAGTAGTAAAATATTTTTATATCTTTCATTATAAAAACAAAATACAAAGTTGTATGGAATTTCAAAAATAAATTAATTAACAACAATAAAATTAATAACTTTAAAAGTTGCCTGTCAGGTTGATGCAATTTCTATTTGAAAAATTAAGCTTAGTGAGATAATTCGTTCAAGAAAATTCATTGATAAGTACATGAGTAAATAGAGGTATGTATATACAGTAAAATCTTAGAAAGATGTACAGACATAAATTTCATATTGTCCATCTTTACGAGTATCTAATTAGGACGTACATACGTATATATATCCACGAAACAAAAAAAAAAGAAAAGTCGTGTATAGAAGGCATAAAAACAGGCTTATTTAGACATTTTTTTGAAACTACCCTATGGTAGATTGTCGTCAGAAAGAAAGTTGTCTTACAAATTCTTTCATCTTTCCGAATTGCTCATCTTATAGAACCGTTCATGTTACCGAGATTCCACTGTATAACGAAAAAAGTTTCTATTTCAATTCAATTTCAATTGCCTGTACACAACGACGGTGATAGCAAACGAAAATGATCTTTAGTAAAACTTGATGGTTGCACCCAATCGCGTACTTTTTAATGAATCACCTGTACATCTAAACTGTTCACGTACCACGTTACTACAGTCATTGATGTCGGTCAAAATACTTCCACACCAACATAATCTTTTACTAGTCGTTCCCTATGTTCGAATTCTATTAGATCGTTAGTAGCCCGATGTCTAGACGGACAAACAACTAAACACAACCGTCCTTCCATACGATAACTTTTTGCAATTACATTTTCAATACTATTTCCATTGAAATTGATAAGCCTTCCCGCATCTATATGAATACAAATATAAATAGATCATTTCTGAGATACCTAGACGGAGTGCATGACAAACTTAACCTAAGCGTTGACGTAATTTTATACAATTTCATACAAAAACGATAACAAAATATTCATACATCAATTGGAAGAGCCACTTTAATGACCTCCAATTACTCATGTCCGCAACTGATGCTGTACAAGCTGTTAATGAAATATATTCAAAAAAAGGGTTATCAAATTCAATATTCATTCCATCATTCCACACCACAAACCGGTTGAATCTATACCTTTATTGGACCCAATCATTTTTAGTTCACAAATTTAATGAAAAAAAGGGCTCCAAGTAAATAAATCTAACGTGAAATGTCTCGCGCTTTTATAAGTGTCAAGGTTTAGAGGTACAAAGCTAGAGGATACGATCTGAAATATTGTGCTGATCTACTTCGCCTTCTTCTAGTGGCCCTACAGCCCGGGATGGGCCCGGATGGGCCTCAGTCAAAAAGCCTCTCCAGCTGGCACGGTATTAGCCAGCTGCCTCTAGTGTCGCAAGCCAAGTTGGTTGAGGTTCTCCTCCATTTTTATGCGCCAACGGTTTCGTGGGCGTTCTCTATTGCGTTGTCCCACTGGTTCGTAGTCTAAAGCTCTTCGGGATAGAGCAGAGCTCTGCGTGACCCAGCCATTTTAGGCGATGAGTCCGTAGACGTCTAGCTAGACTCATGTCACTGTACGGCCCGGACGGCTGCCTCCGTTTCAATACCAGAAAACGGTTCATTGTCGGCGCATTGTGATCGCCCAATCGCGTCAAAGCTGCGTAGTGTAGCAATTGTATGGACTTTTGGAAGATCGTATTTCTTTTATTTGCGAGTGAATTCTGCTCCACCATCTCAAGAATGATGTCGAAAAAGTCCCATGAGCGCGTCACCTTGGCTAAAACCTTTTTTTACATTGAAGGCTTCTGTGAATTCGAACTTGATAGAGCAGTACGAATTCTCCATCGTCATCCTGTACAACAGGACGAGTTTGGCAGGAATGCAAAACTCGACATGACGTTGTATATCTTGTCTCTATGCACGCTGCCATATGCAGCATTGAAATCAACGAATGGGTGACCTTGAACTTTATTGGTCTTTTTCAGGATATGGCGTAGTGTGTATATTTGGTCCATAGTGGATTTCGCGGACTGGAAACCGTACTGACAAGGACTAAATCAGATTATTCACGAATAGTTTCAGGCGCTCACATAAAACGGCAGAGATCTTATACGCAATGTTACGGAGACTTATCCCTTGGCAGTTGACAAGGAGGTCTCCTTTTTTCTGGATCGGGCAAACGATACTCAGATTCCACTCGTCGGGTATGCTTCCCTCTGAACATGTTTCACAAATGAGTTGGTACATGTTCCCTACCAGCTCATCTCCTGCTGCCTTTATGCGACTTTTGTCTCAATATCCCTTTTTTGACTTGGCCTAGGTTGAAGGGACGATGATAAAATATCGTCCATTGTGTGCGTTGAAACATTCTGCCAGGCAGCCGTATTGAGGTCTTCCGCGCCGTTTAACAACCTACAGAAATGATTTTTTTCAGATTCTCAGTATCGACTGCAAATCTAGAGGGTGGGACATCCGTTGGTTTGTTTAAGTCATAGATTATTTGGACACTTACAGCTGTTTTCCGCTCGAAATATTGGCAGAAAACCAGTATCATAACTCCGTTGAACGAAATAACTCGGTTTACGTTGGAAATAATGAAATCGAAGACAAGGATTTCGACGACCTCTGGTTCATGCCACACAGCCCATGCCACAATCAATCTTCTGCGAACCAAATTCCAATTCCCAAATAGTATTATCGTAGAATATACCATCCAAGCAATTCGTGAGCTGTAGCACGAAACCATCAACAAGGTCTTTGAAAATTGAGATAACAGAATGGGTTAGGTTGTTCGTTCTCTTTTTTCTCAGGGTTTAACCCGCTCACGCGACTTCGAAACTGTTGTTGTTGGCATACCCTTAGCGGAACGACGAAGTCGCGTGAGCGGATAAACCCTGCGGAAAAAAGGGTTACAATCCTGTTAGCGAATGAAGCGAGCCACCCACCTCATACTTTAAATACAGGCTTTCTTACGCTAACTTTCAAATTTGGCCTTATTTCATTCGGCGTTTTAAAAGTGGGCATTAATTTAACATTGAGAGGGAATTAAAATCACACGGTTTTTTTTTTTTTTGAATAAAATTCCCACCTTGTATCGGAACTAAGTCCACTTTACCAAAGTAAGATTCTCATGCTCTTTCTTTTTCCTTCTATCAAGCCTGTGCTCTTCGTTCTTCTGAGTTCGTTCTCCCCGGTTGTCAAACTAGAGGTTTTTTGTGGGTGAGTACTATAACTTTGGGGCCAAAAATTGTAAACCGTGTTTTTTTAGAGGAACTAAAATAAGCAGTTTTTACTATGGGAGAGGGTGATGACTAATAAAAAATAAAAAAATATAGAACAACGGCAACACTTACAAAGAAGTTCATACTATACCGGTTTTGAAAGCCAGAAACCTGTTGTTTTATCTTAAATATAATTACTTATGGCAATCGTTTTTGGAAAATTCGCATCCAAACTTAAAATTTTGATAAAAAAATGTGAAAAAAGGAAAATGTGAAATTGTGAAATTAGGTGCTACATTCAATTTTTGGGGCCAATTTGTCATACTCGTACTCCCGTGGCGGTTAAATAGGTACTAAAAATTACTGTTAAAAGATGTTTTTACAACAAGCGAACCATCAAATTTAACTGACCTCCTAAAAGGTTATTTTTTCTAAACAAAAAAAAAATATATACCCATTCACTCGAAGTCAAAATAAGGAAACCCCCAAACGTTGACACTACTTCCAGATATGTACACTACAAAACTTGCATCATTCTTTTTATTAAAAAAAATCCCAATTCACAATTTAGTCACGCCAATTCTAATATCGAAAACCCCAAACAAGACCACTTCTACGAATTCCACGCCTCCTGTGCTGAATACTTTTACGTACTCGCATGACTATCTGTACAAGCTCTTGTTCTCCACTCGCAAATAAAGATGAACACGATATCTTGGCTGAACAGAAATAGTAAAGCCGCACAAAAACGAAAAAAGAAAAGAGACTTATCGATTTTTGTTCTCAAATAAGGTAGAAAATTATTTTTCTTTTCGTATTTTTTTGTTTCTTTTTTTTTTGAAGATTAGGAAGAAAAGGAAATGAAAATAGAGGAGGGACACAGTAAAAACATACACACACATACAGCAGCCTTTATCAGCATGGGAAAGTGTACAGAAGAAAGAAAAATATATCCAAAGTCGTAGCTCAGGAACGCTCTGAAAAAATTCAACGCCCTTCGGATACATGTTAGATTTTGTTATGTATCTACTATGTACATTTAGGCGGGAGTTTCTTCTGCAAAAAGGTCTCCTTTTTCCCATCGACATGCGAATTTACAATCAACACACCAGAGGTTCATCGATTCACGAGGTCATACCATTAGACACGAAAAAAAAACAAAATTCTGAAAAAAAATACATCAAACACAAAAGTTAACTGATATCGTTCGAAAATAATTATCATCTGCTTCTTTTATCCCCCCACAATTTCTCCAGACGAGAAAACGAAATGAGTACGTATTTCCCGTCTACCGATTGCTTTAATTATTTAAAGTTGCCTATTCTTCCCATTCCCAGTCTGTTTTTTTTTCTGCTTATTTTTTGTATTCGCTATTCTTGTTTTGGACTCACGGAAAAGCTTGTAAAAAGTGTTGACTTTTTGTTTTGTTTTGTTTTTTTTTCTGTCAGTTTTTTGCTGATTGTCTATTTTATTTTGCATTTGTTTTTATAGGCGTCATGAGTTGTTGCCAGATGTTGTTTATGTTTTCGTGAAAAATTATTCATTTATTCAATCGTTTAGTTTAACTTTTAAATCAATTCGTTCGATTAGCTGTCATATTTCATAGAATTTCGTGGACAAAATAACTTTATTTTAATGAGGAAAATAAAAATGTTTATCAAAGGAAGTCAGTGACCCGAGAGGACCAACAAGGACACACGAAACCAGTTCATCCCCATGTCAAATATCAAGGCTTAGTGTGAGTCAACACCTTTTCTGCTAGATTAACCTTTTTGCATGTAAAACAGGCTACGGTGAAATATCCCACAGAAATCAAGCAACTTCAAAATCACGTGAAAAGTGAAGAGGTCGTTGAAAATGACAAGCGACAAGATATCCCGATGATAAAACCATATTTAATAGGCTTAAAGGTCGCCGTGGCGTAGTAAGTGCGTCGACTCCTACGCAGAGGGTGTCAGGTTCGATACCCGAATTTACCATCTTTGATAATTCACGACTCCACCTATTTCGAGTCACTAGTCTAGAAAAAGCTTCTCAATTTCGCCGTTCGGAGTCGGCATTAAACTGTAGATCCCTTCCACTAATAAAAGAACAATAGCAGGCACAACACGCAGTGGTTGCTGAGAAGCTAGGCCCAGGTCCGCCTCGGACTGTAGCGCCACCCATATTATTATTATTATAATAGGCTTAAAAAAAACTATTACTGAATTCAAAAATTATTCTCTAGATAAATTTCTTTATAATCGAACGTCTGACAAAGTCACGGACTACTCCCTGGGACAGCTGTCAACACCACCATCATCATCAACAGCCGTCACTTCCGTACGGTACCGACTTTGCTCAAAGTTTCTTTCCGAGCCGAGACGTCATCGAGAGTAGCAGCAGCGAGCAGTAATAGAAGCGTAACCCCAAATTACCTCATTCATAGATTGATCTAAAGTGCTATTTGTGTAACAAGAGATTGAGACAGGTATTCAAAAACTTAATAATAGAAAATCACAAGGTTATGATCTTATAACTGCTCAAGTTTTAAAGGAACTTCCTGCAACTGCAGGAAACTCCAAGGTATGTTTGTTTGTTTTAAAGAAAGGTATGCCCCACATCACTGGAAGATGGCAGAAATGATCATTCCTAACCAAGGTAAGCCTATAGGCCAATTTCACTTTTACCTTTATTTTCAAAACTTCTAGAGAAACTAATTCTTAGAGTTAGACCCAAATATAGAGCAAAGATAGCTTATCCCCACCCATCAAATCGGGTTTAGGAATAAAGAAATAGACCCGGTGCATCGTATAACTAATGTTATAGAAAAGGCATAAATTTGTTCGGCAATATTCCTAGACGTTGCGCAGGCTTTTGATAAAGTTTGGAGTATAAACTTCATACGGATCTACCTAGACAGTACTAAATCTAATATATGAAATATATTCGTTATAGTTCAGTGCATTCTTAACTTAAACAAATACAAGCAGGTGGTCCACAGGGAAGTGTTCTGGAACCCACCCTGTATATGATATACCACATGCGAGTGGTATGATAGACACATTTGCAGACGACACTGCTCTTCTATCAACAAATGGATGTGTATGTAAAGCTACAGAAAAGTCAATAAAACTCAGTTGACATGATATGTGTTTGGATGCAGCGATGGCAAATTAAACTTAATGAATTGAAGTCCACCCATATTAATTGTACAAATTAAAAAATAACGAATCTTCCCGTGATTGAATAACCATGTAGTTCCTTACTCCAACACAGCTAAGCTAGGGTTTAATCTGGATGATAAACTGAAATAGAAGGATCATGTGAAAAGTAAAGTAGAAGAACTAAATATTAGATATTGAGAACTTTTTTGGTTGCTAGAATATACAGTGGACTCTCTCTAAGTCGAAACTCTCTCTAACTCGAACTCTCCCTAAGTCGAGACTCTTTCTAACTAAATAATATATCGCCTCGTTATTCATACATTTAACTCAATTTTCCGTACAAACACCTCCCTGTAAGTCAAACTTCCTCTAACTCGAACAGATTATGCTATCCCGTGACAATTCGACTTAATTCAGAATAAAATTCTAAAACCAGTTTGGACATATGGTATCCAATTATGGGGTTGCACAAAGGAAATAAATGTGCAAATGTTGCAAACATTTCAAAATAAGTGTTCGAATCGCTGTCAAAATGTATGAAAAAAAATTCGAACTCGAATTTTTATAGGCAGTCACTTTTCACTGCCGATATTATAGGCAGTAGGTTGTTGTATATTCTTTACGTGCAAAATCCTACTTCACTATTTATAGATTTTTGAAAAATTAAAAAGGACGCAATGCGTCACAACGATTGTTTGCAAAGGCATATCAACCCTGACGATGTCGTCAATGTACGAAATATTAATCCTAGATTAAGAAGAACCAAGTCCCATGAACTATTTTGACAATTACGAGAGAACACATTTAAATTATAATACCTTCTCAAACCCGACTTTACTTTGAAAACAAAATCATTGTCGATCACCAGTTGATTGGTCACGATCAAGGAGGCGTTTTTATGCGTTTAGTCGCACACTACTTTGGGGTTCTAACCCCAATGTGTCTTCCGAGATTTTCATTTTCTCAAAAACAAAAAAAAACCTATTAATAATGTTTTAATAACAACAATAATGGATCTTCTGGAATCCTTGTCATAAACTCCAACAACAAAGATTAATGTGTTTCGCTTCATTATAAATCAACAAACGAAATATTGGACATTTTTAGACAGATCTAATCAATAGGAAACGCTCAAGGAACTGATTTTTTGTACACATATACGTAAGTTGAAGTTTGCATTGGATTGATCGTAGTCGTATACATACCTGGAAAAAACCATCATACCGATCAAACGTTGATACTTATTTACACTGAGACTTTCTGATAATGATGTATAAATCCAGTGTCCTTTCTAAGAAAAGGCACCTTTGACAGGTTAACTACCTGTTGCCACCACAGTAGAAGAGCTGTGAACTCTTTTTCTGTTACTGAGGTAACAAGTGATTTGTTAAAGTGTACAAATCCCATTCATTCTGCACAAACCAATATATTTACTGATGAATGAATGTTTCGGCAATCAAACCAAACGTGGAAGTAACGAACGAGTAATACAGTACTGGAAGTCAGGTACTCACATCAATGACTAGTCTCTCAAGGTTTTTGGGAACCATACCTGAAAGGAGAATATGTTGAGGTTGACCAATTTCAAGTTAAGGATGTCACTTGTTCACAAATGCTTTGTTTGTTGTGTTCAGTACATTCCAGACGCTGTTGACTTTGCGTAGAATGTTATTGCTACGGTAAGTTATAAGGGATGGTTGTCCTAATATGCCTTGCGTGGCAGTCAGCGGCCGACCTGGGCCTAGCTTCTACACTCTCTTGAGTTCGGAGCGATGTTATTCTGTCACGAGTGGATGGGACAAATGAGAGTTTTATGCCGACTCGGACGATTGAAAAGATTTTTCTCCAGAATAGTCTTTAAGCATTTCCAGTGACTCAAAAGAGGTGGGACCGCAAATTATGAAAGTTGCACGATCGGGGATTGAAACTAAAAAGTCCAGCGTATGAGTTGAAGCAATTACCCACTATATCTGGTAAGCTTCATGGCTAAAGCCGTGGGTCACCGGGGTTTAGTGCGTGCGACTCCTATGCAGAGGGTGCCAGGTTCGAATCTCCAATTTACCAACTTCTATAATTCACGGCTCCACCTCATTCGAGTTACTGACAATGCTCAGAGTATACTTGTCTGGAAAACAGCTTGTCACTGGACAATAGTTTTACTCGCCGTTTGGAGTCGGCATAAAACTGAAGTTCAATTTCACTCGTGAAAGAACAATAGCACGCCTAACATGAATGGTTTCTGAGAAGATAGGCCCAGATCCACCTCGGACTGTCGCGATTGTAATTAAATCATCTCCTCCAAATACCCTCAACGCAAACAGGATCACGGATGATCGGCAGAGCTCTTCTCCCAGATGTTCGAAATACTTCTTTTCGCTTGGAAAGTGTTCACGCCCTGCGCCGTAGAGCAGGACTGGGATGACCAATATCTTGTGTAAAGGCACATTGTTCCTTCTGTAGAGCGCTCTATTACTCAAATGCCGATTGAACCCAAAAAAATAGTAGTTATCGAGAGTAGTGTTTGCCATTAATTGAGGACAGCTTCTGGGGTAATTCATTTTCCCACCATCCACAACTAAAACGTCTTGTAGCTAATTCCACATTTACGACTGTGATATAATAACGTACATATGTATAGAATATCTTTCAGTAGAAAAGACAAAGACAAAGATTTGAAGCGATTTTCTCTAGAATGATGCTCAAGAAGTCAAATGAAAGCTCGTCGTCTTGTCAACGATTGTTTGGGGGGAGAGTACGATTGCTTTAGTGCCAAAAGTGTATGACGTTTTTTTTTTTTGTAAAGGGGTCAAAATGTAATTTGTTAATTTTTTTTTTGGGAGGGGTGTCTATCTCACACCTACTGAAAATACAATTTTGAAAAATTGGTCTAAAACTTGTTTTTTTTTCATTTATTTTTAGTTTGCATGCGAATTTTTGCAAAACTATTGACGTGAATAACTTAATTTAAATTTAGGATTAAAGAACTGGCTGATTTTGGTTTCTGCCTTTCAAAACCGGTATAGTACTTCATTGTAAGTGTTGCCGTTGTTTTTGAATATTTAATTTTAAGTAAAAAATAGTAAAAAAAATAAGTAAATTAGAGTTGTGCTAAACAGTTCCGACGATGGAAAGGACATGGAACGATTCTTTTCGCAGTCGTAACTGGTTCCAGAAGACATGTCCGCGTAACTTCGTAGTTCCATGCGTTAAACACGTGCACGGACCTATGTGCATATAGTGAACATTGGTAAACGTAAACTAATTAAAACAGAAGGTGTTCGTATCTTTGAGATTATTCATATTTTGGTTTGTACAATTTTATGATTTAAATAGTATTCCTACCATATTGTATTGCTATTGCTCTTGAAATAAAACACACCGCGTTTTTTAAATCTTTCTAAAACCTTTCAGCTCCGAAACAAAGGATAAATTGATGGTAACGTTGGTACGGATGTAAATACATACATGTATGGACGTATGTTACATGATAGTTCCAACTCAGGTATGTGCAAATGTGTGTTTACCATTTTGTGTCCCATGCACCATATTGTGTGTGCTTGTGTAGAATGTTTGTATAGAAATTGTAGACATGTTAGGTGGACATGGACACGTTTAGGCTGAGTATACGATAGGAAATATTTCCGATAGAGCACATAGTTCCGGAAGATATACATGTCCGGAAACATAACGATAAAATCTGTGTACATTTTCAAAAAAAAAGTATCAAAAAGTAGCAAACCCGTCCCGTCACTTAGTCCCGTTCCCCGAACTTCTCAATACAATAGTATAACTGTTTGATCCTGTTTGGTTTGTTTTTTATTGAGAAAGCATAGGGATTTTTGCTGCTTTCTTACTTTTCTGACTGACTGACTGTACGCACATCCGTAGAGACCGATTTATTTCGCTCCAACGAAAGAACGAAACTCAACGAAATTGATGAAAGTGGATATGATCGCTGACATGCCTTTACAGCTAATAGTTTTCTTAAGTTGACTTAAACATCGATTATCTCTTGTCATTTGCGCGATCACAGTCTCCCCGATTTACCCTAAGCACATTAAGAACATATGCTTGAAAAAAAAAATACCTATTGGGTTTCATCCGATAAAGATTCTACACGCTTGTTAATGCAACATGAGAGCCACATGTTTATGTTGCAACCTTAATGATATCACACGATCATATGGCTGAAACCAAGGTCCAGCCATATGGCATTCAGGAGTCTTTTTCGAAATGTCCAAGTTGATGGCAAATGTTGGTATTAGGACAGCCGCCTACAGATGGCCAATGTATCGAATATCGTATTAGATCACTCGTCATAAAATACCATTCCATTTTTTTAATTCAAATTAGTATCCAAAAAATCACCTAGAAATCGAGATTCCCCTGTCAATCACCTGGCAACACCACTTGTGATTATTCGGTTTTGTTTTTGTAAACCATTTCGCATCACTCTGACGAAATGAATGAGTGTACACCGTAAAAAAGTAATCAACCGCCCCCTTCAATCTCCTACTCCGGCTCTTGCCATAACATACCCCGGCCCGGCCACAATGAACAATATCTCTACACAGCATACCTACCTACAGCTACAACAGATCCAGCACAAAAACAAATCAAATCGCACGCAAGGTGGTTGTTTTTGTTTACCTATTCCCCTTTCCTGTTTCTACAAATTCGTCGTTTTTTTGTTATTTCTTTTTTCTTATTAATTTTAGTTTTTTTTTTTTTTTTTTGTGTGTTCGTTCCTACTTTTTGCTTCACAATATTTTTCTCCTTTTCTTCACTTTTCAATGTCGAATAATTTTATTACTATCTTAATTCTTGTTTGTGGATATTCCCCCTAGCTCCGCCGCGGTTCGTGTAGAAGTGCCAACGAACTCTTATTTTCAAAAAAAATTAACAAAAAGAGCAACACATTTGTCCGCACGAATACCAGACTTCGATCAACAAAAAAACACTGCTTGACTTACCGCTTAATTCGGGGCTGTTGTTTATTTATTCCCTACTTTGATTGACCACTTTTTTTTCTTCTCTGACTATTCAACTGAATTCACACATGAAGTGTTCTTGTTTTTTTCTCACAAGGAAATCCACTGAACAATATCCAAAGAACGATGTTACTGAAGGATTTTCGATTTCCTGTGAATTAAACTCAAAAAACGAACCGAAGAAAATTGATAGCGCAGATCGGCTACAAAACAACCAGACACCGTCGAAGAAAACTCAGCACTAACTGTCAGTTGGAAACACGAACACGAACAACCGATACCTACTTCGAATCCGAAACGAATCCAACCAGTGTAAGTACAGTGGGAACACTTCTTTTTCTACACGCGATTTGGGTCGTCATTTCATCATGTACACACAAACATGTACTCTTTTGTTTATTTTTTGCTTTTTTTCGAAAAGAAAATCACAGATGTGTGTAAAACAAAAAAAAACGGAAGAATATTCCCTTTTGTGGGCATTTTTCTGCGTGCTCTCTTTAGTTCTTGTGGGATCATTTCTCTTTGCATTGACTGCGGTCAGCTTCCAGTGAGTCTGCGTTCTTTGAAGAGAGGATGAATCATAGCGTGAAGAGAGTGAACATTTTGAAATTCGTTCGCAATTCCTTTTGGTTAGATTTTCGTGGAAGTAATTTTCGCACGAAATTAAATTTCCCTCATAAGGTGGATGTTACATTCTAGGTTAGGAGCATGTGGAATTCCATTGGGGCTTTTTTTTAGCACATGAGATTTAATTTTTTTTACTCGTATTATTCTTAGGCAGTGTGCTTATTGTGCTAAATTTTTATGTAGGGAACAATTTTTTAAGGTTCGCAGAAATTTTATTTACTCCGTTAATATGGTTAGTAGTAATTGGACAAGTTTCAAGAATCAAAATCATATCAATTTTGAGCCTCTACTTTCAACTTATATGTATTTAAGAACAAAAATCATCCCATGACTAAAGTTTTAAAGCAATCGGTTTTAAATGAATCCTTCCTGCAGAGAGACTGGGGAAAGGATTTCAGGGATAGGGAGATAGGCATAACCCTCAGTTTGTGTACCCGTATTATTAAAAACTCATTAATTTAACCGGGAATTCAGCGAGTCACATGTCACTCTCACGCACCGAATTGGTTGACGGCCATATTTGGCTGTAATTTTCATTTTGCGGTGTCACATTTTTGTCTCAGTACGGAGACAAGGATTCCTCAACCTTTCTAGCCTTCTTCTTCATGATTTCGTCAATTTTATACGTGCCCTATGTCATTTGTGGAAACCAACGAACCTTAAATATAGGCTGAGCTCGTCCATCGTGCCGCATTATATTGTTCACGTCACATGCCCTCCCGATTTATAGCAGCCAATTGAAAAATGTTCCCCAGTTGTAAGTGGAGGGAGCTTGTTCTTATAATAGCACATATTTATTATTGCCCAAAGTTTCTTCTCAGATCTCACAAATATGCAAGTAAGTTTAAGTCAAATAATATAGCTGAAACTGATAGAATGCTGTTTTCCAAGATTCGTCTTCATTATATCCCATAAGCAGCTTCTTTCTTTCATTCATTTCCCTTCTGTAGGAATTCCCTACAATCAAACACAACTAACAACCCTGGTTCGTACGGATCTGTAATTTTTCGTTCGCTTTGAAAAAAAGGGAAATTATACCGCGAGGTAATTTATCCACCATTTTCCCAAATTTGCCGTCTGTCAGTTTGGTGTTGCACGTCAATTGCCAATCACGTCGTTTCTTTTCCTTTTTTTGCTTTTGCTGCCCCATTCGCCTGTTGTCTGTCGCACACACATACACCAGAGAAAAAGAAAAAAACGAGGAGAAAAGAAAGCAGAAAAGGTCAGAAACGAAAAAACTCATTTCGCTTGATAAATTTTTAAATTCAATTGAAAACGTAACAATTTTTCATTTTATTTTAACACAGCAACCAAACAGGAATTTTTAATCAACTGAAAGAAAAGAAAAAATTCCCACGAAACAAAGGATCAAAGTTAGAAAGGCGAAGTACTAGTGAGAGAAAGAGAGAACAAACATGTATTCGAATGGCTTCACCCATCATCCCCACCAGCCCCCATTCTATGGAGCACCAAGGGCCGATCGACCATACGGTGGTGGCCGTAATGCTGCAGGAGGTGGTGTCGGCGGAGGTCCGGGAGCACTAAATGGTGATGCATCCGGAGCAGGACATTATAATAACGCTGGCATGGGTTATCCAGGTAACTATGGTGGCTTTCAAAATGCCGCAGCACGAGGTAATTACACGGGAAATTCACCAGCAAATGGTGGAAACTACTATGGCGGTGGTGCACCTTTTCAAAGAAAACAAAATTTTGTTCCACGCCCGAAGACATTTAGCAACAACAACTATCAGCAACAGCAGTCAATGTCCCATCATGTTAATTCCATTCCGATGGGTATGCTCTCAAAAGAAGAAAAAGCCGAATTGCAACGCGAAAAAGCAAAAAATCCCGGCAGAAATTTAGTGAAACCCCAGTGGGACAATTTGCAGCCGTTCCAAAAGAACTTCTATGTTCCACATCCGAATTCGATTGCTCTCAGTGAGCAGGGAGTGGCAGATCTTCGCAAAGAAATGCAAATCACAGTTGCTGGGAACGCAGTTCCACATCCGATAACCAGTTTTGAAGAATCATCTTTGCCAGATTATGCCATTCAAGAGATGAAGCGTCAGGGTTTCACTAAACCAACCGCCATTCAATCACAGGGATGGCCAATTGCACTCTCTGGGAGAGATCTAGTGGGTATTGCTCAGACTGGTTCTGGCAAAACTTTGGCATACATGCTCCCAGCCATGGTGCACATTGTCAATCAGCCTCCAATTCAGAGAGGCGACGGCCCCATTGCACTTGTGCTCGCACCAACACGTGAATTGGCCCAACAAATTCAAACAGTCGTCCGTGACTTCGGCTGTCAGTCATCACCTCAAGAGATCCGACACACTTGCATCTTTGGAGGCAGCTCCAAAGTTCCACAGGCACGCGATTTAGAGCGGGGCGTTGAAGTAGTTATTGCAACTCCTGGTCGCCTAATTGATTTCCTCGAGAACCGCATTACGAATCTCTCGCGTTGCACATACTTAGTATTGGACGAAGCTGATCGTATGCTTGACATGGGCTTCGAGCCCCAGATTCGTAAGATCATCGAACAAATTCGCCCCGATCGTCAGGTAGTCATGTGGTCAGCAACTTGGCCCAAAGAAGTTCAAGCCCTGGCTGAGGATTTCCTCACAGATTACATTCAAATCAACATCGGTTCATTGAATCTGGCTGCAAATCATAATATTCGTCAAATCATTGACATTTGTCAAGAAGAAGAAAAGCCACAGAAGATTGTCAATTTATTGAAGGACATTGGACAGGCAATCGCAACCAGTAAAATAATCATATTTGTGGAAACTAAAATCAAAGTTGAAGAAATTCTGCAAATCATACGCAACGAGGGGTACACGGCTACTTCGATTCATGGGGACAAGTCCCAAGCGGAACGGGATTCTGTATTGAAAGATTTTCGCAATGGAAAGTCAAACATTTTGATCGCAACTGATGTGGCATCGCGTGGACTGGACGTCGAGGATCTCCAGTATGTCATCAACTATGATTATCCAAATTCATCTGAGAACTACGTGCACCGCATCGGACGTACAGGTAAGAGTTGTTTACTTTTAATTTGCATTTACTTTATTTGTTATGTGACGAAGAGAGCAACAGGTTTCGTGGAGTTGGAAAAATTAGGATTAACCTCGAATTTTTTTTTGTTTTGCTTAAGTCTAAATTGAATTTGAATATGTAATCAACAACTGGTGTAGGGGAACATACTTTTCGTTTGCGTTTATCTGGACGGCGTTGATGGTTAGGTGCCGTTAAGTCATGTACAGTTAGTTGTTTCGCATATGTAAATGCATGATAAATGAATACATTTTTCATGGTAGGTACCTTCTCGTAGTTTTAGAAGTAAGCGTAAATTAAAATGCTAGGTTAAGTCAGAGAAGCTAAGAGGTTATTTATGTAGTCAGTCTTATATGTTTAAATGTTCGTAAACGTGCCTCATTCTATCGCTTCACTTTCGATGCGGTCGTAAAAATCACAACTGCATGACAAACATAATTATATGCAGTTGATGCGGTCTCCGCTGCCAATATAGAAATAATGCGTTGCAACTAGCACAAACTTACATCTTTAGACGCATTAAGTTGAAAAGGGAGTGGGCGTTTTTTATATATACATGTGTCCGTAAGGTATTCTGTTGCCATCGAATTTTAAAGGTTAAATGATCTGTATGTGATCGGTAGCAAGCTTAGAGTCGGTGGCTGCGCATCGATCTTTATTACAAATCAAATAGTTATTGATGTATTTTTAAGAAGTGCGTCCGAGTCTTGCAACGAGCTTGATTAGGTTGTCGTACTTATGCTAGTGATTATAATTGACCAGGCACCGCTAGTCGCCCTATTTTGCGGTCCTTAGAGTTTGAAAACACATGTTAGTGTGATGCCATGTCGTGGGATGAGATCAAGTTTAACGAACACATGTTTCCTGCCAAAGCGTCTTTGTTCACAGTTTGTCGACTATTATTAAAGTTTAATTCTTCATCATCATGGTGCCACCGTTTATAGGTTAATCACCGTGCTGAAAGCGTCGGTTACACGTCAGGGATCAGTATGTTGGTGCACGTCAATTGTCAATCTTATTGTTCCTGATTTTTTTTTGTACGCCAAACACCTCTCTCACCTCGTTCGCTATCATACCTATTTCTTTTAACGCTACAAAATCGTTCCATCGCGCAGAGGGCCAGTGATATCTCTTTAAATATCGCTGTTCGAAGTTGGGATCAAACTGCTGGTTCGCTATAATTGTGAGAAAACCACACGAGCGTTTGCAAAACCATTCCAAAGAACACAGAAAACAGTTGCCATTTATTCCACACATAATTTTCTTCTTTCGTGTGCAAATCGGCATGGTTCTTGAGATTTGTAAGTCGTCCATCCGTCTGTCTATCCACCACACATCGATTGCTCCTACATTTATCCTACATACATTTTTGGAATTGGATACTTTTGTTCCAGATATGAATTTATTTACATTTTTAAATTCCAAGAACCTTTCATTGGTGGTCATCATTGGTTGTCCACAATTTTGTTTATTAATCCAATTACGACTGAAGGAGGAGTCATTCGCTGTACCCAAGTCGCTGCCCTAGTGCAGTGAAATCCACTCAGTCGAAATCGACATACGCTTGAATTGTTTTCATCTTGATAAGATAATATACTCGTTAGCTTAGCGTTCTATCTCTCGTCTCTTATTCCAAGTTGAATTCAATTCAACGCTTGAGACTATCTAGCTGAATTTAGGAACTCTGTCTTCTTCTTTGCAGACAATTTTATTGATTATGACCGAGTAGACGACCTAGACCGCCTCCTTACACAAAACATCTGTGATTGAGTAAAATGTTGATACACACAACTTCCTCCTCATCAAGCTTCCGTTAAATGCATTTGCTGAACAGATGTTCTCGTAACAACAGAAACAGCATATTCGAAACACGTTCTACGAATTAAATCGTTGAACAAATTTCTGCGAAAGAAATGAAATGAAGTATTGATCTGTTGCTGTGAAGGATGAGCATCGCATTTGTGAACAACATGCTGGTTCGTTATTTTTTCTGAGGAAGTATTTCTGTGTTTGACTGGATTGATGTGTGTACAAAGTTTTTCATCTGGTTCGTTACCTATCCCAACATTACTCAGAAACGATTCGGTTTTCTTGGTAAATGAATTTACGTAATCGACATGGATCAATAAAGGGCGTGTCTTTTTCCTGTTTTGAAGAAACTCTTAAAGATTTGTAGGGATCAGGGAGTTGAGAGCCACACTATGATGCACGTAATTTCAAAACATTAATGAAGCTCAGGCAAACTTCCGTTACAATCGGAAATTACACTCTGAACATATAACCTCAGGAGTTGATCCCGGACTAAGTTGTATGAAAATCAACGAGGTAACATGAGTAATAAATTAAAGCCAATTTCAATAGCACTGAGTTGTAAATGTATGGTTCACATCACGATTGGTTGCTGCACAGATGCTAGAAAGGGACTTTTCAAGCAACTAATGCCAGTTGCTTGAAGTTGAGTTAAAAAAGCAAGTAAACACAAGCCTTTGGGTGCTTGCAAGAATTCGAGTACAGTAGGCCCTTAATAAAAGCAACTAAGAGAAATTTGTGTTTTTTGGAATAATCGAATTATAGGTGCCAAAAATGAAACAACGTGGGTGTCCTGGTAAACAGACAAAAACTGATAATTTAATTCACATTTTAATTGTTTAAAAAAAAGATCGAGACATTTTGTCTTTTTGGACACAGAATTCTTTTGAAAGACTGGCGGGGAGCCTTGTGCCATGCCCGGACGCCTCTCAGTCCTTGCGGTTATTAAAAACTAATTCATTGGTTATCCTGCCGGACAAATGGGACCAAAATTCATTTCCAAAGAGGACTCTCGTAAGTTTTACTGAGCTAAGATGTTACTCAGTGAATCATCAAATCCCCAATTTTAACTTTTGACAATCGTTTATGTCCTCAGAACAGTCAATAGGAGATAGCTCTTGAAACAAATCCTTAATCGATGACATTATTTGCTGTTCTTTTAGGATTTGGTCTCTTGTGATACTCAAAGGTAGAACAAACATCATCTTCGTCGTAACCATTACTTTTGTCCAAAGAATTGCAGCACTTTTGTGCAACTGTAGACAGCATCTTGTCCCATGCATTCCCCAAGACTCATACGCCCTGTGTCTAATCGATCAGACCAAATGTGGCAACACTCTTTTTTTCACTCTTTTCATCTTTTTTGAAGAGTCGCAATTCCTGAGTCAACAATGGTAAGATTTAAGGTCTTGCTCTTATCGAGTAGTTCCATGTATCGGGGATAACTGTTATTGAGGTCGCACTGTAGTTGCCCTGTCGCGGCAGATCATCAGTAGGAACACACTTACAGCAAATTCGCTGAACTGTGCACCCAGAGGAATCACTCTACAATCTTCAGAAAATGAACAGGCATGCGGTATTGAATGAATATTTAACCGCAAGTCTGCTTGCACCCGTCATCGAATCTGAGTATTTGTAGTCACTCATATGGGCAATAACTGCAGTCTGTGCGCCGATTTGTCATACGTTTGATTCTCGTGATACAAGACGAAATGTTCGTAAAACTGTTTCATAAATGAAGATACTTTGACAGTTCTGACACTAAAGTGATCATTTATAAATGAAACAATTCAAAGTGGGTATGGCCAATCTTCGTAAGGAATCACACGTCCTGTCGTTAGTTATTGTTCCCAAAGGAGGAGATGACAATTCTAGAAGACGGAATTAAACCTGAGCACAAAGCATGGAAGTTGATGCACTAAAGGCTTTGTGAGTCCTCGACCGCCACACACATGTTCTCATAAAAATAGCCACTCAAGAAATGTCTTCACAAATCCACGAACCATTGTAACAAAATCCGCGCAATTATTTATCAACGGTTATACGCGCGTGAGGCATTTTGGAATCATCTCAAATTATGTTCACGCTAACATACAGATTGACAGAAACGAAGCCGCAAAGCTTGGCGCTAAGAAATAAATCATTCGCAAAATTTACATTAAACTCAATCACGAACCATCACATCAATCGTTGGAATTGATCTTGTAGATAGATCTCATTTCCATTCCATTGAAGAATATGTGAAGTATGACACAGATCTTTAATTTGTTAATGCTCCGTTGTGGACGGTATTTTCGCCAACATAACAGACTCACAAAAAAAAGTCTGTGTACTGTTATGAATGAAACACTGAGCTATCAGTGGCGCCTCAATTGTGTCAAAAGATGATTACATCGAAAAAAAATATGATTTAAGGTTATGAAATATTATCGCGGTACAAGCAGCACACATGTACTTTGAATTAATCTCACTTGTTACATCACGATTTTATCAATTTGTATTGAGTATTTTGAATGGTGGTGTTGTTTGGAAAAACTCCTCGCTCCAAACATTGATGTTGACGACTTGATGACGTGCTTTACATTCGATTTTTAAGTTAATTTACTTCCCTAAATTCGTGATATGTTTAAGTGGCCATTTTAATGTGAAAGACAGATTGGTTTGACATTCAGCTGAACCTACTGACAGCAGCTGTCTACTGATGCGTAGATAATATGTACCACAGATCCATTAGTATGTTCTTGTTCAATACTTTGTGTCAATGATTTAGTTTCACCAAAATGACAAGTAAGCATTGACTGAACTTGCTTTCCCGAAGACAGCTGAAGAGAATAGTAAACATGACGAAACAGTCTCAGTCTGAAATGAATTGAGTATTGGCTCGACGTGCTTTTCCTGCAAAGAAACTGACTCTGCTGTTTCAAAGTTGAAAGTGTATGTGCTTTGATAACTGCGAGCACATCGACTTGTTTCCTGAGACATTTGACGTGAAATAAATGGTCAGTCATATCTTTGAGTTCTTGCCTGTGAATTCCTGTAGTTTTAACTATCTTCTTCCCTTGGTGTCTAGCTTCGATTGCCGACGCGAAGAATATTCATAGTTGAGGGTAGAGTTGTGTTCCGGGACATCTATAAAATCGGAAACATTTCCTATAGTTCCGTAAACTCAACCTTAACATGTCCACATTTTGTATACCACAATTCTACACAAGTACACAAATGGCAAGCACACATAATATTGCACATTGCACACATTACGTTGCACATATCTATGCGGGTAGCAGAGTCGGAACAATGTATGTCCGGAGTAAGTAACAGCCATCAATCGATACTTTCCTTTTACGGAGATATAATATTGAAAGTACCTAGTTCTGGGGACATGTTTAACGCTGACATACCCATAGACCTACATAGTTCCGCGGACATGTGAGATCCAGTCCCGACTGCGAAAATAATATTTGCATGTCCGTTCAGTCGTCAGAACTGTTTAGCACAACTCTAGTTCGGGGCTTCAACTCTCTCGAGGGACTGAGAATGTTGAGAGAGTATACTTGAGACGGCATGCAACCTCCTCTCGTGAAAGAACAGTAGCATTTCCGATACAACTTACATCATCGCATACAGACCTGGTGATTGAATATTGGCCACTCTTCTAACGCGTAAAACAATGTACGACTGCCACAAATACTCAAAAATCAGGTAATTCACCAGTGTTCCTTACCTCTCGCACCTCAGACAGAGTAAAGCTATGAAAAATCCTCAAATCTCCGTCTTACTCAGTTCAATTTAATTAGACAGAGTTGAAGTTAAGTTATTAAAAAGTTCACGCTTATCGTTTAACAATTTGGCTAGTAACGGATTTGAATAGAACGATTTTGCGTGCCATCATGATTAATGACTATTCGTCTTATGAGTAATCCAAGTGACGGGTATTGTCATTGTTCCAGCACATGGTGTAAATCTGTCGAAAAATGAAATAAAAGCATTATTCCATGACTCACTTTCACTCCGTCGCTGTGGTTATAAACGCTTCGTGACACTCTCATTTCGTCTACTACTCAGCGGAGCATCTTATTTAGCTTTGTTTTCTGCCTTTCATTCATATGAATAAACAGAGAGACACTGTCTTGTGCTTTGTTAGTTCTGCGTTTGTGGCAAAATCCAACAACTGTGCAAAGTTTTTATTCCACAGGCGGTTTTTTTTTTGCTGATGAGGCTGTTGAATAAACTATGATTAGCGGACATTTTATGTGTTGATGAAGATAGTTGTATTTGCGTTGTTTGCGCTTATGTTAGTAACAAAATTTAAACTTGTTTCAAACAGTCGGTCGTCTCTGGAAGAAATGGCTGAGCAGATCAACATTTGTTCATGGCGACGTTCGGAGTATGGAGCGGATCAGTAAGCCAGCATAACTACTTGCCTTCCAACAGGTCCAGACTAGATCTCGAACAATCTAAGCAGCTGCATTATTTGAATAGGTCACATATCTGTCCCGTGGTGGTTCTCATTACAAAGAATTGCAAAAGGTCATCATTTTTTTTAAGGCAAATACTCTTTTGTTATATAGGTTATGAGGACTGCAACTAGAAGAATAGTACATGGTAGTAAATAGTAAAATTTCAGACGGAGTATTTTCACTCTTGAAGTTAATGTCTGTGCTTGGCATCGTTGTGACTTGTACACGATACGTTTAATCTGCATGTTACCAAACTTAGCATTCACTCCGAATATGAGAAAGGCCATTGTGCACTTCTGCACTGATTTATTTATAAAATAAACATTTACATATAGGTTAACTCACTCATTATATTGTATAACAGCGGATATCTTTCATAATTAACTTAAACATCATAAAACTAAATTGTTGGTTTAAGTGCATCACGCTGATTGAGTAGTAAAAACCTTGGAACCAGTTGGTTCTTAGATAATGCGGCTCAGCTGATTTATACAGACACCATTAACTCGCTGAGATTAATTAATTTGCAGGCCCCTAGATGTCAGTGCCTATGGCTGAGCCCTACACGACCAGAGGAGTTGATCCAAACAGTCAGAGTCCTGGTACCTACATGAGGTGTGAACTTAAATGCTCACCATTCTCGTTAAGAGGCAATTAATGGATGTTTTTGAATTTGAGCATTGACCTTGTCCAAGGACTTGCGGCCTGGTTGTCCGAACAGATGGTTATGTCCCTTTGGGATAGTACATTGTTTGTACAAATTAATGTGAAGAAAACAGTTTTCGTCCAACCTCTAGAAGACGTCACCGAACGGTTGAGGTATCCACCACTGAAGCCGCAAGATTTTTCAAATATTGTGTGATCAAAAATTGTCCGGTTAAGACGTCTTTGGTAATGAATATTTCCGTAGCTATCCATAGCAAAGTGATTACTTTGCTTGAGCATAACCGACAGTCATGATGGTCCCATTGCTGTCCGCTATAGAGAAGATTCACAGTATGAGTTAATAAGAAGATGAGAACCACCTGACTCTTTCAACATCTCCATTGAAACCAAACACTCGTGTGATAACCCTAAGCGATCGCACACTGTTCAAAGACGAACCAAAGACAGATATCAGAAGGGTGGCACAGATGGCGTTAGGGTGGGTCAAGAACATCTTTAAGTGCCTTAAAAAAAACCAGGTTAATTTGACCGCGGCGAAGAGGACATTTTGGACTTAAACGAAAAACCACAAAGAAATTAGATGCTCTTGTAAGCAACATCAGCAAAACAGATTAACCCAATAAATACCATTGACGATTTGCAGAAAGATCTTGCGACTGCGGGAACAGTCGGATGCATCAAACGTTCAAAGACTTCTTCGACGAAAAGCAACGAAAAATTGATGTTTTTTTTAAATTAATTTTCACAAGATTTCAGCCTGGAAAACGCTGCAGTTTCAACTGCTAGTTATCCACCCATCTCAAGGGCACAATTACCCAGTGCGAAATGTTTTCACGCTCGTTAAATGACCACTTCTATAATGTGCCATTGAAAATTGTCTTTTTGTCTAAGAACAATATGACGTTGAGAATCTTAATTGAAAAGCTGTTTGACAATTTTAAAGTCTGAAAGGTAAACCGCATCGTTAAACTTCGTAATGTCAGACAAAGTAGTGTGTTTAAAATTTTAGTGAGACATTCCAGGCATTCAACAATATCGCTATTACGATGTTGGTTCCAATATTTATAATTTATGGTCCCAGTCCGACTAAGTCCCAACAATATGGTCTCATCTTTACGCAGCTGGTACTAAAATCTTGTGGAATCTACATGCAAAGCACATGGAATTTCCATTTTGCGGGGGCAAGGCTATAACATTTGTATAGAGGCCCATGAGAAAACATATACAGTGGACTAAGTCGAATTTTCACGGGATACCAAGATTTGTTCGAGTAAGTGGGAGTTTGTTACGTAGAGAGGATGTTTTTGTATGGAAACTGGGGGAAAAAAATTCACATACAAATTTGTCTACCCTTAGAGGTCGATTTTCAGCCGTTTTTCCACATCATCTCCGGACTGCCAAACTGGCCATGTTACACCTACCGATGACTTCCGCGCGCTTTTGGTGATGTGTCCTTACGTATAGTAATCGAATCCGAGACTTTGGAATGCGTAGCCCGACATCGACATTTTCACATAAAAATTTGTCTACCCCTAGAGGTCGATTTTCAGCCGTTTTTCCTCATCATCTCCGGACTGCCAAACCGGTCATGTTATACCTACCGATGACTTCTGCGCACTTTTGAGACTTTGGAATGCGTAGCCCGACGTTGACATTTTCGCATATAATTTTTCCTAGCTCTGGCCCTGTTAGATTGTAGTACCAGGTGCGTAAAGATGAGACCATGGGAATGCGTTCCGGTTTTCAATCCACATTCACGCGATTGTTTTATCTATTCGAATATAAATTAGCTTCTTGTTCTTCTTAACGTTCTTTTCCGCTGCGGATGTTTGAAATCACCGATGATGAACATTTTTGTTTATAACACCTCTTAATTTGTATCGTGAGAAGGTTCAGTCGGTCACGCAGGATAGATATTATTAGTTGTTTTTAACGTTCCACCGTTCCTCTTCCTTCTATCTTCCCTTACTTTAACTGAGTATATCACTTTCCTTTTTCTGTCCATCCGTCGAATCATCTCTTCATTGGAAACTCTGTCATCCCAGAAAATTCTGAGTGTTCTTCAGAATATCCACATCACGAAGGGTTATGTTTTTCAAATTGTTTCTCTTTAAATTGTCAAGGTACCACGTACAGCAGCACATTCCCGATATAACAACAACCATTTTTATTTTTATACTTAAGACTACTACCGACTAGCTTTACCAACACCGGATGTGCTCGTATTCGTGAATTAATGTCGTTTGTCAAACGCACAAAAAGTTGAAAACTAACCCACTTTATCCGCGCATCCATTTCACTTGTGGGTTCATGAGCTCTCATTATTTTGACAGCTCGCAAAGGAATACATGGCCTGATGCCTTTACAGATGTCTCTACACGCTGTATGGTAAAATGAAACACACGACGACGGTGTGTGGGTTGTCGGTTGACGTGTGTGTAGGTTGCCGGGAATAAAATCATAAAGGTCTCACAGAATTTTTAAAGATCGGCAAGCACCCGCTTATTGCGTAAATATAAAAATAAATTGAAGAAAAGGGTTTTCTATTTGTAGTACATTTAATCTAAAAAATCTCCATTTGTACGTTCGTTAAATAATAATAATATGGGTTGCGCGACAGTTCGACGTGGACATGTTATTTCACGAGTGGATGGGGCCTACAGTTAAATGCCGATTCCCAACTGCGAAGTTGAGAAGGATATCTTTGAGCATTGTCAGTGACTCGAATGAGCTGGAGCCGTGAATTATGAAAGTTGGTAAATTCGGGTATCGACCCGGGCACGCTCTGCGTAGGAGTCGACTGTCTAACCCTCTACGCCACAGCGACCCATGTTTATTCATTTATTTTGTCGTCATGGCCTCGTGCGGGAGCTCTGTTCATAAGCACCGAACAAAAAAAAAACACTTACTTACAATTTCACTGCGCCGACTCATTGACCCCCGCTGCCTAGCAATTACCACGAGAGCAAAAGGGTCACGGACAACTTCGTCTCAACCTCGTCGCATAGATGACCTAAAGTTCTACATAGAAAACAAAACGCACAACCCGTGTGGTTATTAAAGAACCTATCAGGGGTTCATCATGAAGTGTCAAACTCGTTAGAAGTGCTTTTGCATCACGTGCTTACCGCTACGATTACATACGCTGTACGTCTACAGCCCAGGTCGCAGAATAAATATGCATCGGTCGGAGGAATTTTTACGGCTTTGTATCGCTTTCAACATGGTGGGGATGCTCTCATCATTTTTTAAACTTATGATGTTGGTGGGTCGCCGTGGCGTAGTGTGTTAGTGCGTCTACTCCTACGCAGAGGGTGCCAGGTTCGATACCCGAATTTACCACCTATCATAATTCACGGCTCCACCTGTTTCGAGTCACTGACAATGCTCAAAGAGTATTCCTGTCTAGAAAGAGCTTTTCAACTTCGCCGTTCGGAGTCGGCATTAAACTGTAGGTCCCTTCAACTCGTGAAAGAACAATAGCACGCACAACACGAGTGGTTGCTGAGAAGCTAGGCCCAGGTCCGCCTCGGACTGTCGCGCCACCCATATTATATTATATTATGTTGTTGTTCAAAATATTGATATGCGTCACTAGACACAACCTTAATTGACTATTTCATGTGTCCATTTTTCTGCTTGAAGTGGTTTTGGATTGTTGATAAATCCTAGAGTGTTGCTGCTCCCATTCCTCGTTGCCGTCTTTTACTATTTTAACTCACAATTTAACTTCAATATAAACTAAAAGTGTGTACATACACATTACATACATTACATTACATACATTACACTTTCAGTTAGGTTAGGTATTAATGTGTTCATCAGGCATTACCACGTGTCCCTAGCGTCCTCATGGTACCATTTTGGGCCCATTTCCATAAGACACAATTTGCGTTCCTCAGAACTGAAAATTTCGTGAATCTATATTCTCAATAATTTCCCAGAGACACTGGAGGTTAAGTCAGCCCACATGCTTTTAATCACATCGAATGTTCCAGTGAAGTAATCTGCGACAGTCTGAGAATTATCAGCATAAGTAGGCTTGAACTTCGAGCCCGTAGTACAACGCAATTGGTCGACGCCCTTATTTAAGGCGCTGCAATCAAGTGGAGAGGACCTCAACTAACTTAGTTTTGCGCCCACCGCACTGCAACGCCACACAAAGAAGGAGAAAAAGTTGCAAAATGACTTCTGTGAAATGCTGCTAATCTTAATTACACCAATGATTTATCTTTTGTCAAACCCACAGTACAAACAAATTTCATTTACACGTGCCGCACGTATGCATGAGTCCATTTTGGCCTTGAGCTTTACGTCAAGTTAGAAAAGATCAGTGCTTTGTACGTATTTGATCAGCCTAGCTGCGTAAAAAACGCTCCCACTGTCTTCCCCTTCCACCACAGCACCCACTCTGACACTGCTACATTGAAAGTGTAAAGCGTCTCGCTCAAAAGAGTACGTGATGCATTTTTCATGACGACTTCAATAAGCTACCCTGATCCCCTTGTTTAGTTTTTATCTCGCTTCTCACCGTAAACTTCTTCGGTTCCTTATGTTAATCTCGTCACATTCAACTAGAAAAGCGCGCGTGCGACTCATTTACCGCATATTACATAATCTCTAGGTGTAATGAATTGTGATACACTAGCAGCATGCCCGAGTCGTTTTTTCTGACAATCAGTGCCATTAAATTATGATAGGTTCAGATTTTTGCAGTATAGTTCCCCTTGCATTTATACACTGGTCTTTGGGTGAAGAGTGGCCCATGCCGGGCACGGGAAAGACTACACTCACATTTTTAAGCATTCAGCTGATATTTCTTTGGCTCGCAGGGCAAACGAGCCGTGGCCTACTTCGTAAACATAATTTAGTTGTGCCGATTGAACTAAAGCGGTCAGTTAGCGGCGAATTCTCTTCCCCTTATCGAGATAGAGAGAGAGAGACACATATACAAACATATCTTCTGAATGACTGCAATGCAATCCAAATAAAATTCAATTATTCCCCAGCACATTTCGTGGACGTATGTATATCGATCCGATATATATATTTTTTGTTTTTGCCTTACACATTAAGTCAGTAAAAATAGATCCCATGATGGGGAACAGAGCGAGTGCAATTGCATATTGTATTGGAGCGGTCTCGGTAACTTTGTTTGCTTTCTGCATTATATGGGGATTCCGTTGAAAGATGATTATGCAGAATTTTGAAACGATTGCACAGACGCTGATTTTCGTTCGTGGTGATGGACGAATGGTTTAGGATGTAATGTCTGCGAAATTATTGCTTTAAGGGTATTGACATTTGTTGGTTTTTTTGTCTTAATTACGAGTGACGCAAGACGTACATAGTTTGACATGATGGATATGATATTTATTTTGTTTTTAATCGACTTCGTGGATTAGTTGTGTGTAGCTTCTTGGTATTCAATTTCTAAACATGTACGTATACTTGTTACCGAATAGTTTTCTGCCACAAGGACATTGTAAACTTAAAGGGTTTTTGTTACACACCTTCTCACATATTTCTGCCGAACATCACAACCACAATCTGAACAAGCATCCTCGCTTTCTTTTTTCATGGGTAAGATATGCCCTATCACTTCACTTCAACGTTGGCTGCGAGAGAGTCAACATCAAGCAGCAGGAAATCAGCCACCAATAAGTGAAGTGTATTTCACTAAAATGACTAAAATGCTAAAAAATTACATTCACTAACCCTTCCACTAAAACGACTGGTTGCCGCAGTTGGTTAATACGCTTTTATGTGGTTTTCTTATCTGGTCCAGTCACCATTTGCCGTCGATCAAATTAACGGCACTGTCACTGGAGTGGTCAATCTGTGGTAGTAGCCTGACTGTGGACCAAAATGGTCTAAGTGAGCTGTTGAATTCGCTAGCAGCCCCTCTACCTAACCTAATCGAACAGTTCCACTTTTACTCTCTTTTCCTCACATTTTTCACCACTCCAGTCAAAGAAAATTTTGCACGTTTACGAAAACGTCAAATCTTATGTCCAACTTTTGAACAGAGCTCATGCCATGTCCTAAAATCGATATTATCCGACACGATGCTTATGTGGACATGGATTAATGTGCTGACCACCCCGTGCAAGGGTCTACTGTCCGTTCTAGATACGATCATTTAAAAGTCAATGTAGTGACTGTCGTGTACCTCAATGATTTTCTCATTTTATTAAGATTCTCTTTCGAAACGTGGATGAGACATCATCGGTCCTATTCTCATCAACTATATCTCAGAGGTTCTAAGCAATTTTTTGTAATCCTTTTTTGAAGTTATCCCAAGAAACTACAATCGAACTTGGATAACTTGAATATTTGATCACTCGAATGAAATTGGTTGGCAATAACGCCAAGACTAGATATCTCGAACTTCGATTACTCGAATGTCTTGATAACTCGAATAAATTGTTATTGTTGAGTTTCTGAGCGGGGGAAGAGAAGGAAATTCCTTTGGTTTTCAGAACTGGACGCCCAAACCAAAGAAATGAGAAAAATTTGAAAAAATACCAGAAATATACAAGGTGTTATGTATGATGATTTTCTAAAGATGGATGAAGATATTGTTACTTGGAGCTTCGCACGGATGAAGATATTGTCGAGATATTAAGATGTGAATCTTTTCAGCTCGACAATAACATAGCCAGCGTCAATGATCTAAAGACTCGGTGATAGCAAAAGACTCGGCAATAATTGAGGATGATTTGACTCATCCACCTTCAAACGAGTTGTTTGCAAATTCATTACTCATTTTGCGACTAATGAAACAACTGAAGATTCTGTGTACCTAGAACGGTTTCAATTCCATTGAAGATTTAAAAAATCCGCTCTTCACTCATGTGTAAAATACTATTTTAAATTTTAATTATGCTCGCCTACGTTTTATATGTTATATCGCAGATTATTCCATATTTATATCAATCTCGTATTTTACTTGATAAATCAAAGTCTTGATAACACGATTTTACGTATTTGTCATTCTCAATTTAGTTGAACAGCAGCGGTTCAAGATCAGCTTGTAGTGAAGATCTCATTCTCACTAATTTGTATGGTGTTCTCTGTGCTCTCTTCCTTTTCCACGTGTTTTAACGTGAAAACATATGGAGTCACCTCAGAAATGAAGGAAATACTTGAGTTGGTTGTTATTGTAATCTCTGAGGAGGCCCATTTACTCCCATTCAGCAGATGTTAAATTGTTTAAAAGATCATCATCAGTTATGTAAAAAGAAACAGATTGCAGAATCGCTTCATATGTTGAATTCCAGCGTGTCCTTACTTCTTTTACTAATTGGTGGTCCGGCAAATTAGTTCTTGACGAATGTATTTCAGCTTTTCTTTTGTTATAGCAAAGTGGTTAACATGTGTGTTGATTCGTCTTGCAACAGTCACACTTTGTGTTATTTGCGATTAAGAATTTACTTGTGACACGACCTACTCGCAAATGAAGCAAATATGCCCATGGTATAGTTACCACATACAATTCAATTATGCATGCCGGAACATGTCAAATGTTGCCGAATGGGCTTTCATATTTAGTTTTTATATTAAAATGAGGTCAATCATTTTCTCAGTCACTCACATGTAATGGTTGTTGTGTCCTAAGATAGCTACGATACCCTACACTTAACTAGTTTCGGGTCTTTTAAGAGCCCACAACCGAGGATGGATCTGGGCCACCAACCAACGTCCTATTCAATTGGCGTAATCTTTGGCTAGCTGCCGCCGTAAGGCCCCCTAGCTAGGCGATTCCCCATTAATTGACCACGATCTTCGACACTTCTAATTTCCCCATACGATCAATTTTTCAGATCTGATGGTCTGCCACGATTTTAATTACACTGCTTAATTAACTCAATTAAACAAGTGCATGAAATTATTCGTCCTCAATTTCTAGATATGTTCAAATTAGTGCATCGGCTTTCATTTTATAGTCTGCGTTGTTTGCAGTATCAGTAGGGATGTCCATTTAATCATGCATAGTCGCAGTATGTTAGACAGCTACTGATTAAGATGTCATCTTGTCAAAAAGGTAGCTTGTCAACGGTGGCTGTCGCTTGCCACGGTGGATCACCAAGAATGACTATATTCCGGGAGGGACTTGGAGTGATCTATAGCTGGCTGTCTGCAATGACGCTCGTCAAGTTGGGTGAGGATATTATTCTCTTGTATGCGCCCTCGAAGGATCTTCTCTTGTATGAGTCGAATGCACTTGATTCTAGAGCTATGTTGTCTACATCGTCAATAGACAGAAAACAATACTGCTAGGCACATGCCCAACATTTATTAATACTCCATAGATCCACTAAGAATAATTAAATGTAGCTGTGTAAACCAGCACTTACACAAACCATCTGCTTCACAATGTGTGTGCCTAGCCGACACAGAAGCAGCAAAGCCAAGAGAGAAGACAGACAATTACTTCCTCCGCACATGCATGTAGCACCAAAACACCCTTGTAAACATACACTCCTTCCCAAGCTTAAACAAGGTAAAGAAAACACCACTAGCCACGTAGTAAAAACTGTTCCAAAAACATGCACTTACACAAGTTCAAGTTAAACTTTTATTGCCACAGAGCCCATTTGTGGACGCAAAGTTCTTGAGTTGATTGATTGGATTTATTTCTAGTGAAAATGTAACAGATTCTCATATCAGTAAATGCGTAGTAGTTCCTTTGTAGCATTGTATTGCAAAATGCCTTCAAGCCTTCGTGCAAGACAGATATGGAAAGACTAAGCCTAGAAATGGTTTATGCAATACGCCAGACTCATGTGTAATTTGCAATACCTGATGAGAGGGAGATCTAGCTGGTACTTACAGCTTTGAACTGTTAAGCTCTTGATATTCCTACAATATCAGTAAACAGTTGACTCTCCGACAATAATTTAAAATAAATCGGGGAACAATTGAAACATCTTATCAATTCATGAATTAAATTAAATTTCATTTGTTTCTTTTTAAAGGTCGTTGTCAACAATTGGGAACTTCGTACACTTTCTTCACACCGGACAACGCCAAGCAGGCTCGTGAATTAATCTCTGTTCTTGAAGAGGCCGGTCAACAGGCTCCAGTTAATCTTGTCGAGCTAGCACGAAACGCACTAAAAGGTGGTAACAGTGGCAACGCAAAACGTTGGCAACAAAACCAACAACAACAACAGCAGCAAATGCAACGTAACAATCCATTGAATTATCAAGCGAACAGACAACAGCAGCAGCAGCAACAACAACAGAAGACATTCCATACCGGTAACAATAACACTTGGAATCAATCGCAGCAGTGGCAAAACAATGGCATCGGTAATCCAGAACAACGGACAACATTCCGGCCACAAAGACCCATGCAACAGCAACAGCCACGTCCCATGCTCGGTGGCTATCATCATCATCAAGCGAATGGTGGCGGCTACATGCCAGGACCACCACCCCACATGCAGTATAGACCACGTAGCCATCATCCCCAATTCATTCCAAATGGTAATCAGCAGCAACAACAGCAGATGCGCTACAATCAACAACAGCAACAGCAAAAGTCCATGTACGAGAAGGTAGGCGGAGATGGCCTCCAAGCCAATGGCGGCGGACAACAACAAGGACAGCAGCAGCAACAGCAAAATGCATACTCCCCATCGCATCATGTAGCAAACGGTGGTGGAACTGGAGAGTATCCAAACAATGTATCAACACCACCATCGACAGCGATGTATGCAGCTCCAGCTCAATCTCCACCAGCTACGGCGTATATGTATGATGCCAGCGGTGTTATGGCATCAGCAGTAGCAGCTGCAGCCGCCGCAGCTGCTGGAGCACAATTTGGATCGTTCGCAACGGGAGCGCCACCACCACCGCCACAATCTGGCGCGGTTTACTATCATCCTCAGTTTACCGCCGTGAACCCGGCAGCGGCAGCCGCCGCAGCAGCCGCAGCTGCAGCTGATGCAGCTGCTCTGCAACAGTAGAGCGTCAGTGGTATAGGTTGACAAAAAAAAATAATCAGATTTAACTTTTTTCTTTCCAATGAATTCCATAATTGTTTGCCTCCTCTGCCGCTGCGCCCTCTCTCAATGAAATCAAATTACCTTAATCAACCTATATATTTTTTTCTCTCACATTTGTTATTTTGTTCATATTCTCTCCTTCTCTCTCTCTCACACACTCTTGTTTGTTAATTTTTTTCTCAGAGTTTTTTTTTTTTCATTTATATTTAATTTATTTATTAGTATTAAATTAAACAAAAACAAATCGGTAAGAAATCGCATTATTTACAATGAAAATACGTAAATTATCTCCATCCAAACACACACACACGCATTTGATTTGCTGCACGTGAGGCATTCATTTTCGATATCCTTTCGAATTCGGATCATTCGCAGTCGAAAAAATTTTGACATAACACATAATATACTATAATTTATTAGTTTTTGTCCAAATTTATTATTATTACTTTTTTTACCTATTTTTCAAAACATCGTCGTTTTAGGAGAAATTTTAAATGTTTTCGGATCACCTCTTCCGAATTACCATAAAATGCTAGTTTCGAATGTTGAAGAAGAAAAAAAAACTAAATTATGATCGTTTGTTTTTTTTTTTACAAATTTAATATTATTTCTTTTTTTTTTGTTTAGATTTTAGTAGTCACATACGGGTTCTCTCCCGGGAAGGGGGTACATTACCACTTTCCTGGTAGACATTTAAATCGCATTTCTCTTCCAAATACACAACAAAATGAAAAAATATGAACGTATATATTTAAACACACAAAAAAAAAAAAAACAAAGCACCTAAAAGAACATTCGGAATAGAATTTCGAAGTTTCGAAACGAAAATGATGACAACTCTTAAAGACTTAACATTACAACAAACAAACAAACATACTTTATAATTTCTTTAGTTTTTAAAACACACACACAAAAAGCAAACTTAAAAAAAGGCATTTTATCTACAGTTCGGAGAGAATTTCGAAAAAGATATCAACGCGAAAACACACGCGCTCAGCACGTCGTCGTCGGGTTGTCTTCGGTCTTCCGGTGGGTATATCATCGGGGAAAGAGCTGTATCCTGTTTTCAAAATAGGTCACTCACCTCAACTTGTTCTCCCCTCTAAAATCTTACGTTTTCCAAACATTCACCGGTGATATACGTGTCGTAAGCACACACAGTCGGTCGTCTTCAACATGTTGAGAAAAAGCTAAATAAAATCTCTCTGAAATATTTGTCGTTTATTCTTTTTGTTTTTGTCTAGATTCGCAAAGAAGATCATTTAATTTTGTTTTTGTTTTTACACGAATTTTTTCTGAGTAAAGAAGAAGAAATGAAAACAAAAGAAGCTCATTTCTCAAATTGAAGAAGAAAAATTTATTAATACTAAATAAATAACGCATAAGTGTAAAGAAGAAAAGAGAAGAGGATTAAAAGTATGAAAAGAAAGAAACAAGAATTATTTACTATATATAGATATATAATAATACAAGTGAAGAATATGTGAAGAATTATATAACCTATTCAAGAATTACAAAAAAAAACCAATTAATATACAACACATAACACAGTAAAAGAACAAAAAGAAAACAAAAAAAAAAAGATGAAAAAAAAATGAAAAACAAAAATCAAACAAAACATTTAAAAATAATAACTTTGAAATGTGAATTGTAATGAAATAATTATTAAAACGTTCTCATATCTCTGGTTTTCTTTAAAACACACATGTTCTTGTGATTCGTTTCAGCAACATTCTTGCAGTCGGTCCGCTGTGAAGCAGTCGCGAGTGATTGTGATCCAGTTTGCAGTTGACCTTCCGCATCGGGGCTTGAGTTCTTCTCTCTATATCTCTATTTTAGGTCATCAAATTGATCGAAGGAACAAAAAAAAATTACAACTCCTTCATGTCGTCGTATCACATCGTTCATCATCGTCATCAGCGATCGCTATCATCGTCAAGTTTCTTAATGGACCGTGGTGGAGTTTTGTTTCCTGGGGGGGCCTTGGGTCGTCTCGCTATTTTGCAAATTTTCATACTCGCCTGAGTAAGTTTTATCCATCATCATCAGTATTTAAATGTATAAACATAAATGAAATGGTGAATTTCAGTTTAGTTGTTGTATAAGGATACTTTGGGACTTCAATTGGCAATCACAATGCCGCAATTGGAATCTAAAAAAATGTGTAACTGACCTCCTATCATTGAAATCATTGAAAGTTGGATTCAAAAGTCTTGATTTTGTTTCAATGTACAGCCGTTTATTTAGTACCTGAAAAGAGAACTTTGCAGCGGTGGCTAAATGATTTAATTTTACTTTTTATTTTTTGACATTATTTGAATGAGGGACAATACAAATGAAATACACACCAAAAATACAAAAAGAGAATAAATAACAAAACAAGCAAGAACTTGAACATTATTTTCTTTTGTTTAAATAAAATTGTTTAAGGACATTTTTGAAAAGACAAACAAACAAGTTAACGAATCTGGAAAATTTATATCTATTTTAGAATTAACTTTTATAAATATTTAAAAAAAAAATGCTTATATCGATTTTGCGACAATCGCAAACTGATGTAATCATAAAACAAACGCGCATCAAATTGTTGACGATAAAAACAAGTATTTGTAAAATGTTGAGCAAGTGCCAAACTAATTGAAAAAGACACTTATGAACTTCAGAAACAAAACAAGAAGTAAACAGTATTTAAGTAGATTTGTTAGAGATAACAAACCAAAGAGATCCAAGGTTAAAATGATATTGCGAAACAAAAAAAGACACAAGGAACCGATAACATTTTTATCTATAGGACAAATTATAGATTATTTTGTAAAAGGCAATATAATTGAGCACAAAAGTTTTTATGAAACAAAAACAAAGAAAAAGAAACAAGCAAAAAAAAAATGAAAAAGAAAAAACGAACAACAAACTATGTACATAACTATTTGCAAAACTAATTTTGTCAGTTTCGAAGATAGCCCATATTACAAGAGTTGTGCATTGTAACCAACCTGTAATGTAATGAATTAACTTTGATGAAGACTGAATAACCTTTTTTATGTATAATGTATTCACGTGCGCAATTTAATTGAATTGTAAGCTTTTTTGTACGTACAAAAAAATGTATTCTTTGTTTGTTTTTTTTTTCAAATCTTTATTTGTTGAGTGTTAGTTTTTTGTTTTGTTCGGTTAATTCATTTGAATGAAAACATATTTTACTCTATTAAGAACTGATATAATTGGTATTTTAAGGAATCCCAAGCATCTCTTCTGTATTTATATCTAAAGTGTGTGTGTGTGCTGAGAATGCAGAGTTTTATGGGAACGTCCATAGATATCTCGAAAATGAAAGCAAGTTTCAACGTAGAATCTGACTTCATAAGCATAGTCTTGCGATTTTTATTTTATTTTATTTTTTTTTGTCAAGCATCTCCAGGTGCTTTGTTTCAGACAATGTGATAATGGTCTGTTTTTTGTTATATTTGCTTGTAAGAGGTTTGTCTTGCCTTCAGAAGACTTTCTCTTCTTGGTCAGAACCTGAGAGGCAAGAAACTATTCGATTTTCGTTTACACAAAGTTACTGCTATATGAGCACTTGTTGTAAAGGACTTGCTACAAAATTACTCCTAGTACGTATTCACACTTATTCTCTTGGGTGTGTCTCATGTCACAAATTTGTATTGCCTTCGTCACTTTATGTGTCATTTAAGGGACTAGTGGAATACAAATATGAGATACGATTAAGAGAATAAGGGTGAATATTCTTTATTCTTACTACATCAGCACTTGCTACAAACATAACCTTAGTACTTAATACTATTAATTCATTAAGAAGTTTTGAATATGAACGAAGCAATTTCATGGATCATTTGCCTCCTTTCTGAATTTTTTCAATAACCTTCCAAAGTTTCCCTGAAACTAAGTTATACTATTCTACAAGATCTTCTTGAGTTTGGCATGGATTTGCATCAAGCTCTTGGCTTCAATTCATTGTGCTTCCCCTGGACGTGAGACCCCTTCCCAAGAGTTTTCTCTTGTCCATTACTACCATAACCACATAACTTTGTCCAAGCCAAGCCTTCTTCCAAGCCGAGTAAATCATTACCACAGCCTCACTAACATTTTCTTCAGTTTAAGACAAAATCATGAACTCGCTTAGACTTAGCTTCTTAACCTCCAATTTTCACACTGAAAGCCATCTTGCAAGCGACTACCTTACGCTTGACGAGTCGAATGAATAAATGTGAGGGTTAGAAATTGGTATTTCGGTTGGTGAACTGAGAAGCGTTGCTACGACTTAATGTCCAAAAGTTCGTCGCCAATGTGAACATCTCACATCGATTTTCGATTGGATTAGCAGGAATTTCTGAAACAAAAACTAAACGGTTAGCCAATGCGTTGTTGTTTATTAATTGGACCGTCATTTGTGACCGCCGCAGTATCTGCTTGTCGAAAGCGTTGTCAGGTTTCGTACGATTCGGTAGTGTTTGAATGGAACTGCAGGGAACATCGCTTATGTACTTATTAGCATGGCTCGATAACATTTTTCCAGCCTACCGAATTGGAAATAGGTCGGTTAGCGAAGATTGTCAAAAGAACAAATAGAAAAAGAATGAAAATAATTTCATAAGAATGACGTTATACGATTTGCAACAAGTGCTTTGCGACAAGTGTTCATATAGTTACAACAAGATTCAAACAACGAATTGTTTTCCTTTTATCCGTTGACCAGTGGCAGAACGGACAAACGGATCTCATAAGTTGTAGACGCATTCAGCTTGCCATATAGTCTGACAAAAAAAAATACAAGCATAAACAGCAGTATATATTTTATTTTTTGTATAAAACCAGTGATTGATATGAAACATTTCTGTGACTGAAAAGACTTGCTTTGAACCAGCCCATGTTCATATTTTAATAGAAGTAAATATGTATTAAATATTTTGTACAGAAGAATTATAATCATTTCCAGTGTGTTGTTAATGATTTTTTCCCAAAATTGAAGACTGTCCTATTTCAGTCCTCAATAAAACGAAAACTCACACAGCATACAAGTTAAAGATGACAAAAACAAAAAGCACAATGAATAGAAAACATTAACAAATAAAAAGAAAAAAAACAAAACGTCTCGCATAACGTGAGTTTTTTTTTTCCAGATATAAAGTATTAAAAACCCACATGTACATAGTAGCCAACAAACAAAGAAACAAACGAAAACAAATATGAAGCATATTTAATTAAATTTATTTTGGAATCAATTACCATTCTTAAAATTTCAAATCGTAAACTAAGTGCCTTTGCCTTTAAGAAAATCAAAATGAAAATGATAACTATTTATTTTCCATGAATTTTCCAAAAACGAAGAAACAAATACAAATTATTTTGTTCAAGTCCATAATATGTATTTTGGCACTTGCAATGTATAGATAAAATTTTCTCTCAACTTGTTATTTGTATGTTTTTCAAAAATTGAATGTCAAAAACTACTGATTTTGTTTTTCAAAGAACGTTGATTATATACAATTCACTAAATAATATATACAATTCGTACATATGCCATCGTTAGATGATCAAAGATATGAAGAGCATTAAAGATTCAAGATTCACTGTTCTGTTTTTTTTTCTGTCAAAAACTGACCGTTTTGATAAATTGGTTCGCATTTAAATAAGAATTCACTTTTACTATCTGATTTTTATACTGATGGTTTTGTGTTGAGTAAATTCATGCATACGAACATACATATATTGAAACTATCTTATATTGAATTTGGCTCTTGTATTTATTTTATAACTTACTTATCAAACGAGATAAAATACATATATTACCTATTATAAGCTCAATAAACTGTGTTTTTTCTTGCATAACTCGCGTGTTTGTTTTTTGCGTTACACATTTGATGTAGGACCAACTTACACTGTCTTTGATGGTGCTCGAGGCACTCTCATTTTCTTAATTCTCAAAAAGGTTCAAATACCTAGGTTTAACACTAGACGAAAAACTCAACTGGAATTCTCACCATTGACAAGGCCAGCACCGCCTTATGGGCCAGTAAAAGTCTCATTTGTAAAAATTGGGGCGTTAACCCCAAAATATCTCATTGGCTATACACAGCCATCACCAGACCAATACTCAGGCTGCAAAAATGAAGAAATGTGCAAGCCAAGCTCAACAAACTGCGAAGACTAGCTTCACGGGGCATTGAGAACAACCCCCACAGCAGCACTAGAAGTCATCACATACATTCCACCTCTTCATCTACAGGTAAAGAAGGGAGCTAAGGTCACAACCTGCAAGCTGATCCCAAAGGATGACACTGACTCCAGGCTCATCGGCCCTGGCATTAACGCTTCCTCAAAAAGCTGTACCAAAAGAGGTACACCCCAAGAAGGAATACCATTCCCCCTTCTTTGGAGCCTAGCAGTGAACAAACTGCTAATACTGGAAGAGGCGGGCTGCAAAACGATTGCCTATGCGGATGATGTTGCTATAGCCTTCTCGGGAAAATACCCCTCGGTACTGAAAGATTTAGTGCAACATGGTCTAAATCTACTCAACTGAACGACCGATAATGGCCTAAGATTAAACGCACAGAAACTCGAAATCGTCCTCTTCACTAGCAAATACAAAATACCTTACATCGACCCATGACACCATTTTGCAATTATCTAATAAGGCAAAATATCTTGGCCTTATACTAGATAGTAAACTGAACTAGAAGCTCAATATTTCCGAAAGAGCAAGGAAAGCCATCACGGCCTTATACATGCAAAAATGGAGTCTTAAACCACTCATGACACACTGGCTTTACACTGCGGTGATCAGACCCATCTTATATGTTGTAGCAGTATGGTGACCCTTTCTCGAGAAAGGACACACAACATCGGCGTCTTGGACAGAGCGTCACAATGGGCAGCTATAACTTCGAGGTAGTCAAGGACTTCGTCTACCTCGGTTCCGCAGTAAACAGTACAATCAACATCAGTACCGAGATCAAACGCAGAGTAACTCTGCCCACCGCTGTTTCTATGGGCTCAAGAGGCAATTGAAGACTGTCCTATTTCAGTCCTCACTGACTGAAATAGGTGACTTTATACAAGACCTTGATCATCCCAGTCCTGCTGTACGGCGCGGAGGCATGGACAATCTCAAAAGCGGATGAGGATGTCCTTAGTCTCTTCGAGAGAAAAGCTCTGCGTGCGATCTTTGGTCCTGTTTGCGTTGACACTTTCTGGAGGAGAAGATTCAACCACGAACTGTACGGGCTGTACAGCGACATGAGTTTAGTCAGGCGTCTTCGGATCCAACGCCTAAGATGGCTAGGCTATGTAGAGCGTATGGACAACTCAGCTCCGGCCCGAAGAGTATTCGACTCCGAACCCGTGGAACAAAGTAACAGAGGACGCCCGCGTTTAAGCTGGCGCACCCAGGTGGAGAAGGACCTCAACCAACTTGGCGTGCGACACTGGAGACAGCTAGCCAGAGACCGTGCTTGTTGGTTGAGGCCCAGATCCACGCCGGACTGTAGCGCCAAATAAAGAAGAAGAAGTATGGTGACCCATGCTCAACATCGAGACAAACGTGCATTTGCAGAAGTGAAGCCTTGAGAACGACTCCAACCGGTGCACTTGGAACCATATTAAACGTTCCCCCCTAGATATTCTTGGCAAGCAGCTAGCAACCAACTGTGCAATCCGATTAAAAGCATGCTACCAATGGACCAATGGAACAAGGACTTGCCTTTACTAATCTGGATTACACCTCACCTGTATAGTTCTTAGAGAAAAACTCCAAAACCCTGATTCAGGAAAGAGAACTGTGGTATAGCGGCAATACTACATACATCTCTACACAGACGGATCCAAAACGGAAGACGGAGTAGGTAGTGGAATTTTCTCCGAACATATTAATCTCAACAAATCAATTCATCTACCTAATCACGCAGCGTTTTCCCAGCGAAAATAATGGCGATCAGCGAGGACCTATCATGGCTGAGGTGGAACGTGATATCCGCCAGTGATATTTGCATCTTTACGCATAGCCAGGCAGCAATTAAATCCCAACATTTTTCTCTATAAACTCAAAAATGGTCATAAGCTGTCGCACATATCTTGACAATATATCCGAACAGTTTCGAATTCCCCTGTGTTGGAACCCGGGCCAAGATCTCCTTGAACCTAAAGTCAGCACGGCAGTGGTAATAATCACCAGACACTGCCTTTTGAGGCTACACACAGAAGTTGCCGAGACGAGGAAGAAGAAGAAAGTGTGCAACACCGTCTCTGCAACAGTTCTGCACTTGCCTCGGCTAGGAGAGTCACTCTAGGCTCCTACATCTTCGATAATCTAAGAAATCTTAGAGAAACATCAATCAAATCGCTATTAGACGTGATTAACAGATCTGGCTGACTGTCGTAATTACCACGACGGCCCTACCCCTCTCTTTTTAGTAGTACAACCGGCCTATACGCAGTCAACACCAATACCCGTATACATCCCAGCGTGGACATTTAGAACTCCGTATTTCAAGCAGAGGTATCACCAACAACCACATCTACATATATTCTCTAACAGCAAAGCTGTTCTTCCAGCCTTCAGTAGCTACTACGAAGTCACTTCAAAGCTGGTATGGGAATGCCTACAACTGTTACACCAGATGGCCAATGCATACATAGCCCACCTCATTTGGATTCCAGGTCACAGCGGTCACGTAGGAAACGAAAGAGCAGACCTACTAGCCGCAAAAGGATCCGCATCACAGTTCATGTGATGCCACGACCATTCTGCGGCATATCTATCACCACCGCTAAGAGCTATATAGCTCAGGGACATGCCAGCACACATACTGTATCACATTTACTGCCTAGTCAGGACACGTTATCGAGACCTAGGCGGATACTATCTTGAAGCGGACAAAATTGCCGCTAGTTCGCTTAGAAACAAAACTAAGTTCCATTATGAACTCAGATTGCCTGCGTTAACTCAAAACGTTGGTAATCACAATAGGCTCATCAGAGGCCGCAGTGATTAGGCGATCTTTTTACCTCGACAACAACTCTAATTCTAAGGGCACTCTCTTCTTCATCTTTATTTGGCGCTACAATTCGGGTGGACATAGCCCTCTCGAGCTAGCACGATCTCTGACTAGCTGCCTTCAGTATCACACATGTGTTGGTGTTCTTCTCCACCTGGGTGCACCACCCTAAACGCGTGGCCCTCTGTTCCGTTGTCCCACAAGTTCAGAAACGAAGACTGACGCAGGAGCTGAGTTGCTCATACGTTCCACATAACCCAGCCACATTAAGAGTTGGATCCGTAGACACCTAACCAGGATCATGTCGCTGTACAGTGCTAGGTTGAATCTTTTCTAAATGCGGTCAATGCAAATAGGACCAAAGATCGCACTCAGAACTCTTTTCTCGAAGAGATCAATAACTTCCTCATCCGCTTTTGAGGTAGTGCATGTCTCCGCGCCGTAGAGCAGGAATGGGTTGATCAAGGTCTTATATAAAATCAGCTTGATCCTTCGAGAGATGGTTTTATTACTCTATTGAAACAGCGGTTGGCAAGAGTGTCGGCTTTTGATCTTGGTGATGTTCCTACTATTTACAGCAGAGTCGTGGTAGACGAAGTCCTTAACTACCTCGAAGTTATAGCTGTCTATTGTGAAGCTGTTTCCAAAACGTGGATGTTGTATGCCATTTCTTGAGGACAGCATATACAACTTGGCTTTGCCCTGATTCACCTCTAGACAAATTTAAGCCACTTCCGTCTGCATTCCAGCAAACGCTTCATTAACGATGACGATGCTTCATGAAGATGGGGTAACCAACCCCCGTGGGACGTCGTTGACGGCTGCAGACGAGAAAGGGGGATGAGTGTGTCTGTACCAGGGCTCATCTCTCTTTATGGATGGCGGTGGAGGAGCTGGAAAACTGTTTGGCCAATGGCGGCATCCGAAACTCCAGTCAGGAGGAGCTACCTGGTGCGCAGTCCTTCTAGAGCTACTTCGACATTTTCGGTGCACAGGTCTAGAAGGTTCTTTCAAGGCCAGGTCGGGGCCTTGGAGTGGAGATGGCGGCGGAATATCCCTATAATTTTAGGGACAACGGCGGCGCTCACAGCCTCAGCGAGGTTACCGACACCGGATAAGCCCGGATCCTCCGCCCGAGGGTTAAAGACTAGGGCCTGGCCTCCCAGTTAGGGGTTGTGCGTGAGGTTAACTAAACTGAGGAGGCACTGGACTGCTACAAAGCAGACATTACCGCAATCCAGGAAGTGCGGTGGAATGGGCCGGGCAAGAAGAGGATGAGAAACTGCGACATCTACTACAGTGATTGCAACAGGGAGAGGCGCTTATTTAAGACTTAGGCAGACTTAGGCAAAAAGTCTTAAGCTACGAATCCTTCATCTTACAAAACCTAACGAGTGGTCAAATGTGTTTTCTTCATCATAATCTTCTGACTCCAATGATCCACCAAAGTGGTCGTGGTGGTATAGCATGTACAAGAGATCTCCAGCAAAGTCAAATCAAGCGTAACCAGACGAGTTTTTGGACCTGGACCAACCACCTCATCATGGGTCTGCCACGCGGTTGGTATTTTGATAGAATAGTATTTAAGGCTCGCCTCGGAAGTCGTGATGGTGGGGACATTCGTGCTACGTGACCAAACCATAGAAGCAAAGCTCTGTCCGTTCGAAGCAGCAGCTGCTCAACGTTGAGTTCCGCGCACTGCTATGTTTCTCACCCTAACCCGGCATGTAACTCCCACAGCAAAAATCTCATCTCAGCAGCTTGTATTCGCGATCTTATTCTTTCGGTCACCCAAATTTATGACCATGGGTGTAATATACAATACTCCGCTGAAAACCGCTAACTTGGCTTTCACACCAAGCTCGGCCTTGCCTGCTACTGATCTTCGAAGCTGTTTCAAAACAGATCCAGCTTGGCCAATCCTGCAGGTAAGCTCAGCTTTACTCCCTCAGAACTCGCGAAAAGTCCCCGAGATACTTAAACGTACCCACCTGCTTAAATGGGACTCCACTAACATGTAGAGTGCATTTAACAGGCGTTCTGGAAAATACCACAACCTTTGATTTGTCCACGTTAACCTTCATCCCAGCATCAGCACATACGACGATCGAGTGCACGCTGGTGTTCCGTCTGGGAAGATGTGAGAATAACCAAGACATCTGCAAAAAGAAGATGACTCCAATTCGAAATTATCCTCGCCTGTTCTGCGCTGCTACATCCAGTTCATATATACAATGAAAAGGAGAGGTGACAAGACGCACCCTTGGCGAAGTCCAACGCCCACAGTGAAAGGTGTTGGTTTAGCACCATTAACCGGAACACAGCTGCTACAGTATGTGTATAGAGACTGAATGGCCCTCAAAAGAAGGCCCAGAAATCGCACACCCTTGGCGAAGTCCAACGCCCACAGTGAAAGGTGTTGGTGAAGCACCATTAACCGGAACACAGCTGCTACAGTATGGGGGTATAAAGCGTAATTCAACTTACAAAATACCATCCTCACCTGCACGTGGTATACCCTGCTTCAGACTAACGAGGCTCTGGTGACCGAGTAGGGGCGGTATAACTCCCATCATATCTGGACCAAAGAAGTCCAGACTGAAGATAAAAGTCGTAGCCAGGAAGGCGAGTGGCTTCAACATCCGATCCCGCCTCAGGCACAAATGCCGCAGGCATTAAGACCGAGCCCAATAAGGTCTTAATTATGGTATACTGGAAACATCGATTTGGATTTCGGAAGCTATAAGGGCTGACGTTGGTAGTATTCTGTTACCCGAGTAAGCTGGAGTGAAATCCGGTTGAAACGGCTCTCAGGCTAATGCTACACACGCCCCCGTCCCGTTAAAACCTTGGCAGGACTCAAAGAACGCTCAATGTTGCGTCGCCATTAAATTGGTGGTGTAGGTCCAGATGTAACATTCCTGGTTAGCACCGATCCGGCTCTGGCACACGACCCCATAAGGGCGCGTGTCAACCCTCGCATGGCCTCCCTGCTTGCATAGACAACCATGGGATCCCGGGTGACTACACATTCGAACATTGATAACGGCTTTGAGTGGGGACCAAACAACATGAACACAACAAGTAACTTAAACAGAAACGGAGGAAGCGAAGGGACGATTGTCGCGGCTTTTCAAAGGAGCGCGAAGGTGCAGAGATCACCAGTAGGGCAAATATCAACGCCCCGAGCAAGCGAGGAGGATAGCGTGGCCCAACAAGTACGCGCAAAGCAGATACCTGAAGCAACTAGCAACCCATCTATCTTCCACAAACTAGGGGAACAGATCAAAGCGCTGGTTGAAATGCTGGAAGACGGAAAGAGACGCTCAATCCCCCAGCCAATGCGAGACGCCATCGAGAGCATCAAGGCGCTCTATGAACTGGCAGCTATCGAGTCACACGACGACAAGGCCAAAGAAGTGATACGGAAGAACAACGCTTCCCAAACATCCCCATGGATGAAACCCGCAGTTGCGGAAAAAACCAAGAGAGGCCCGGAGCAGAACGGGAAAAGCCCGAGCCCTAAACGGAGGCAAAATCAGCCAGAAGCGACGGGGAAAAATATCACCCGCAAAGAGCAATCCTCGCGCAAGATCGAAGGAAGAGAGAACGCGGAAGCCCATCCCCAAAAAACAACGAAAAAGCCGAAAGCGAAACCCGCGGATAGCAGCAGAAAGCTGAACTCTGCGAAGGATTCGCAGAGGAAAGAGGATATTCCGAGGAAAACCAAGGAGAAAACAAGACCTGACGCAATAGTTGTAGCAGCGAAGGGCGACTTGTCGTACGCGGATATACTGCGGAAAGTCAAGAACGATCCCAAGCTTGGAAACCTCGACGAATCGGTGACAAAAATCCGCCGCACACAAAAAGGAGACCTGCTCTTCCAGCTAAAAGGAGCGGGAATAAAGGCCGACCATTTTAAGGGAATAATGGGAGAATCCCTGGGAAAAGACGCAGAGGTCAGAACACTGACCCACTGCGTTACCGTCGAAATCAAGGATATAGACGAGGTAACCACCAAAGCGGATATCTGCGAGGCAATAGTATCCCAGACTCAGCTGACCGAACTGAAACAAACAGAAACAGACATAGTAAGTCTGCGCAAAGCCTATGGCGGCACCCAAGTCGCAATGATTGGATTACCCGCAGAAAATGCAAACTCACTGCTGAAGGAGGGAAAGATACGGATAGGCTGGATCAACTGCCGTATCCGGGAACGCACAGCGCTAACCAAGTGCTTTAGATGCCTAGGATTTGGGCACACAGCACGTCAGTGCAAGAGTGAGCAGGACCGCTCCAAAATGTGCAGAAGATGTGGCACAGAGGGCCACATAGCTAAGAACTGCTCTCACGAGCCGAAGTGTTTCTGGTGCAAGAGCACCAACCCCGACAACGCAGGACATGTAGCTGGCAGTGCAAAGTGTCCGGTTTTCAGGAGGGCCCTCACCAATAAAACATGATGAAGGTTATACAAATTAACCTTAATCACTGTGCGGCCGCACAAGACCTTCTGGCACAAATGTCAAGAGAAGAAAAAGCGGATGTTGCCATCATCAGCGAGCCGTATAAATCCCTAGATGGCGGCAGCTGGACAGATGACACATCCAAGAAAGCAGCAATTTGGATCTGTGGAAACCACACCTTCCAAAACATTAGCACAGTTACGGAATATGTTGCGTGCGCCCGGATAAATGGTACCCACTTTTACAGCTGCTATGCTCCCCCAAGTCTACCACACAGAGAATACCTGAGTCTCTTAGATCATATAGTAGCGGACGCACGAGGAAAGCATCCGGTCATCATTGCCGGAGACTTCAACGCGTGGGCTACGGAATGGGGCAGTAGATGCACAAATAAAAGGGGGGTTGCCCTCCTAGAAGCATTCGCATCGTTGGAGATTGGCCTAGTAAACAAAGGTTCAACACAAACCTTCCGCAAAGCAGGCAGAAGTTCCATAGTTGACATAACGTTCGCAAGCAACTCTCTATTGCCCAAAACAAATTGGCGAGTCAGCGAGAAATACACGCACAGTGACCACCAGGCGGTTGTATTCAAGATTGATAGTGTGAGGCCCAGACAGCGACCAAAACGAACGGGGCCCAAGTGGAAGGACACCACTTTCGATGAAGAAGTGTTTGGAGAAACGATAAGCTCTGACTTCCTCGCCAACACCACATCAGCGGAAAGCATGTCGAGTAATCTGATCCAAGCATTATCAACAGCATGCGACGCAGCGATGCCTAGGAGGTCCACTAGCGGAAGGGGAGAACCATGCTACTGGTGGAACGACAGCATAAGGAATCTCAGGACAACCTGCCTTAAAGCCCGTCGTAGATCCCAGCGTTCCAGAGGTAGACCGGAGTTCCAGGAACGATTGGCCGCCTTCAGGCTGGCAAGGCGCAACCTGGAAAAGGCAATTAAGGAGAGCAAAGCAAATTACTTCAAGAATCTTTGCAAGGAAGCAGACCTAGACCCCTGGGGAGGAGCATATAAAGTGGTAATGAAAAAAGTGAGAGGCAGTAGGACGCCTCAACTAACCTGCCCACTGATGCTCAAAACAATAGTGGAACACCTGTTCCCCAGGAAACCTCCTACAATGTTCGTCCTTACACAAGGAGCTAGTTCGGATCAAATCCCACCAGTCACGGCTGAAGAGCTGCAGATTGCGTGCAGGAAAATTGCCGACAAAAAAGCACCTGGCCCTGACGGCATCCCTAATAAAGCCATCAAGGCGGCCGTCGAGAAGAGGCCCGAACTGTTCACAGCGGCGATGCAAAGGTGCCTCGAAGAAGGTAACTTTCCAAATCGCTGGAAACTCCAAAACCTGGTACTGATACCCAAAGGCAATAAGCCCCCAGGAGAACCGTCAGGGTACCGACCAATCTGCCTGCTTGACACCACGGGAAAGATCCTTGAGAGCATCATATACGGCAGGTTAATCGGTGTGGCGGAGGAGCGAGGAGCCTTGTCCGACCATCAGTTCGGCTTTAGGAAATCGCGCTCCACCATCGACGCCATCAAAGAGGTGGTAGACACAGCAAGCGAAGCGATAACGGGTTCAAGATGGAGGGGCGGTACAAAAAAATACTGTGCCGTAGTTACGCTGGACATCAAAAACGCGTTTAACTCAGCGAACTGGTCCTGCATCATGAGAGCCTTGAATAGGATGAGCACACCGCAGTACTTGAGGAAGATTATCGTCAGCTACTTCACCAATAGGAAACTTAGATACCAGACTGACGATGGAATGAAATACCACGAAGTCTCGGCAGGCGTTCCACAGGGCTCAGTCCTTGGACCCCTCCTGTGGAACCTAATGTACGACGGAGTACTGAGACTCACGCAACCAGACGGAGTCAAGGTGATCGGTTTTGCCGACGACATCGCGGTCGTGACAGTAGCCAAAAATATCCACGAGGTGGAAGCAGCCACAAACGAAGCGATCGCCAGGATCAAGGATTGGATGGAATCCGCCGACTTAGAACTAGCTGACCACAAGACGGAGGCTGTCTTAATAACCAGTCGAAAGACGGTGGAATACGCTAGCTTCCGGGTTGGTTCCCAGATAATTCGATCGAAGATGGCTCTGAAATACCTAGGGGTAATGCTCGACAACCGGCTTAACTTTAAAACGCACGTCGAGTACTGCAGCAAAAAGGCAGCAAGGATGCAGGCAGCGCTCTCAGGAATGCTGCCCAACATCGGAGGACCTGGATACGAGAGAAGGATCCTGCTTTCCACAGTGGTAAGCTCAATCCTCCTATATGCTGCACCAGTATGGGCGGGGGCCCTGGCGAACACGGATGCAGCAAGGAAGCTCTCGACATCATACAGGCTCTGCGTGATAAGAGCAATCAGCGGTTTCCGAACAATTTCGTACGAAGCAGCCTGCGTCATTGCGGGTATGGTCCCGATCGACATTCTCGCCAGCGAAATGCAAAGGATCTACCTACGGAGATCTGCAAATCACTCGGTGACTAGCGCAAGAGGTCTAAAAAAGGAAGAAAGGGCAACATCAATGGCACTGTGGCAAACCAGGTGGGACACCACAACCAAAGGCAGATGGACCCATAAATTGATACCCAGAATAGAAGCCTGGACAACGAGAGCTCACGGGAACTGCAACTACCACCTCACGCAGTTCTTGTCGGGCCATGGGGGTTACCGAAAATACCTCCACAGATTCGGACACGACAGCTCACCCACTTGTCCAGAATGCGCGCGCGAAGATGAAGACGCAGAGCACGTAATATTCCATTGCAGACGCTTTGCCGTGGCGAGAGGAAGTCTACCAACTCCCGAGCTCGTAGTTAGCCATATGATGGAGTCAGCTGACAAATGGCTAGTGACATGTTCCTTTATTACAAGGGTGCAGATCGAGCTAAGAAGGCTGGAAAAAGAAAGAAAGGCCGAATTGGCAAATATAGATCACATAGCGTGATATGCTAACCAGCCCCGCGAAGTAATACCTAACGGCAGTTCCGCGGGGAGAGTGGTAGAAGTGTGCAGAGGTGTGGTTTAGGACGTAGGCGCGAGGAAAAAGGAGAACAATATCCCGTGAATCGTTCATGCTGGTAACACGGGTTACCAGTATCTTGAAGAAGATTCCACATCCATTGGCGCAAACCATAAAAAAAAAAAAAAAAAAAAGCTGCTACAGTATGTGTATAGAGACTGAATGGCCCTCAAAAGAAGGCCCAGAAATCGCACACTCCTGCAGAACACCTCAGAGTTCGCCTAGAGGAACTCGGTCGTAGGCCTCTTCCAAATCCAACTGTGGATCGATTTGGTGTAGTCCTAACCATTCGTGAGTATTAGAGTGAAAAGCTGGTCGGTTGTTCTGCCGGGATGCAGCGGCACTGTTTATCTCCCATCTTGGACTCGACCAATATCGTGACGTAGACTTACCCGAGGAGACTTAGGAGATACACCTTTAATTGGAGCAATATAACACTAAGTCTGAATAATGATTGAAAGAGGAGTTGCATTAAATCGTTTTGTTTTCAACTGTAAGAAAATAAGTAGTAAAATGCTAGAGAAATTCTTTCTTATTCTTTCTTATAGGCGCTTCTTTTTATATACGATTTTCTCTTATATGTCATTTATCTGTTTTATTTGTTACCTTAGGTCTACTAGAATGAAGTAGGAAGTAACGCCCTCATGCAAAACTTAAATCTGATTGAATAGTTCGTAGACCGAAGGGTCGTTTTGTACTGATAATATCCATTTTATATCCCTTTCAGTTTCCTTATTTATAAGGCCATTAAAAGTTATGACTTTTATGAACCAATGAATGTATTCTCCGACCATACATTTATACGCAACTTTTGGAATTGAGTATTCACACCTATTAGTCATAGTTACAACTCATGTTGGCCAGCGTAGAGAATCCCTACTTATTTTAATTTCGGAATGTAGATTATGCAAATGTACTCCTTATAACTGTTGACAGCTCTTAATTTAAATTGCATTTCTTGTCCGGGCATGAGACTAACATGTTGCATTTCCGAATCCACTGCATGAAGAAATCGCATGATATTCTACCGATTACAAATTTCCCTTTTTCTCGCATTGAAAAAATCCCAAACAGAGGACAAAAGAAAAATCTCTCACGAACTGACAGCACGTTTGACATTTGCCACACAGTTCATTGAAGAGATTTTGAGTGGAGTAGAAGAAAACTAGCACTTTTCAGCAAGAGCTAACATATTTGACGAGAAAAAATAATAATTCTGTCCCCAGAGCAATAGTATTTCGAGATCAATTAAATAACTGCGGCTGTGACTCTATGTTTCTGACCGAAACGTAGCACTCCCACCTAAACAGCAACAGCTTTTGGCCATTTTACAAATCGTTCATACATTTTTCGTGTTAAAGTATACTTAATTTTTGTTTTTACTTCGTGTTAATACTACTCTAGTCTTTAACGTAAACAAAACCGCGATGGTAAAACTCTATTCGGTCAGTATATTCTACAAGGGACCCAACGAGGGTCGTCTGCTGAAGGCCGCATATGACTTGCAGTCGTTTTCATTTTTTCAACGGGGCGCAGTACAAGAGTTCATGGGGTGAGGCGAGATGAGTTCCCAATGTTTGGTTAGTGTCTAATAAAGTTTGTCGATTTTCCATTATTTAGTTTTGCATCAAAGACTATCGTGGAGCGGACACAACCAGCTATGCGGCAGTCTGTGAAGCAGGATGCTTACATGTGCTATGTTTACGTGCGAGCGGACAACCTGGGTGGAGTACTTATTGCTGATCACGAGTATCCACAGCGTGTGGCGCACACCTTAATCACAAAGGTTCTTGACGAATTTTCAGCGCGAATACCAGCCGAACAATTTCAAACAGGCACCGAGGCAACTATTGATTTCCCAACACTTCCTGCTTACCTGGCCAAGTATCAGGATCCAAAGGAAGCTGATGCTCTGACGAAAATGCAAAACGACCTCGACGAAACACAAATCATTCTAAAGAACACCATCCAAGCTGTGCTAGAACGCGGCGAAAAACTCGATGACATGGTAATCAAATCAGAGAATCTCTCAATCCAAAGCAAAGCATTCTACAAAACGGCCAAGAAGACAAACTCGTGCTGTAGCTTTAGTTAAAGAACGCGTTCATACACTTAACTCAAATTATTTCATCGCATGGCATGTTGTTTTCTAAGCTTATTCCAATGATATTAACGTTTACAGCTGTTTGATAAATAACATAACATCGGTTGCTGGATAACAACCGCACTTGTCGAGACTTCGTCCACCTTTCGGGTATGATTCGACAAGGGTGGCTATTATTTTCTGCTAAAAAAAACTATGTATTGCTTCTAAAATTAAACAAACATATGTGTACTAAATGTTCTAACGATAGGTTAGTGCGTAAGTTCTTTTATTTTACTTTTGTTTAGTTGTGTTCAAGGAGTTCAGTTTGTAGAATCATTTTTTTATATTTATTGTTTAACACCAGTTAACATACACTACGAATCACACAAAAGACAACAAATACACATACACCACATGCCCTAAACTACGACCTTTTAATAACTTTTTATTGAATGAATACATCGTTTACATTGTTGGGAATATAGGAAGGCGCGGTAGTAACGGAATGTTTTATTGCTGCAATATACATATATATACATACAAAATATATACACTTGAGGAATTTAATAATCGTTTGTATAATGTTTACGAAATTGTGAAGGCAAAGTAAAAGACTACATATAAAGCTCTTAAATAAAGTCATGTGAATTATAAAAATATGAAGATAATGTTTCCAAGTGTTAATCAATGTAAACTGCTTTCTTAATGATCAAGCGCTGTTTGTCGTATTTTTTTCTTCTCTTATCTATTCGATGAGAAAGGCATCTGTATGCTTAAGGTGAATGCTACAAGCACTGGGGAATAACACTGGTATAATTTGTTCGATTAGTGTATCTTCAATGGAATGTAAAATGCATCCTCGCGAAGTTATTTAAACTTTGCGCACAGTCAGAAGGCCAACAAGGTAAGCTCCTTCTACTCAAAACTTCTATCAAACTAAAGTTCATCTTTCGAAAGGAAGACTTAGCACCCTGGTTATTTGCAAGCTCTTGTCACTAGGACAGTAAACGTACATGCTAATAAGAGATGTCTATAAAGTTTTCGTAACAAGCCTCGTAGACGGAATGGCCATAACTGGACCTCGATCTCTTTAAACGTAAATATCACGTCACGTGATTGGTGTTGTTAGGAGAATCGGCGTCTTTAGAGACTATGTCAGGGACTTGACGTGATCCCAAATGACTTCTTTGGTAGCTAAATGAATGAAAAAGATTTAGAAGCATACCTCCTATGATCCTGTCTGGCTATGATGTCTCATAGGCTTAAACTCCTGGGGGCCCGTTGTAATAGTCTAAGGTTCTTCGAAATGGCACCCAGCCTCGTTAGGCGTTGGTTCCGTACACGCTTGACTAGAAGCTCGCTCATTAATTGTTCTGAGCGTATTTGAATCGTCCTCTACAGTTGGAGTCAACGCAAACAAGATCAAGGATCGCATGCAGAATTTTTCTCTCGAAGGCAACAGGGACTCCTTCATCACCTTTAAGATGGTCCAAGACTCCGTACAGCAGGACTGGAATGATAAGCATTATATAAAGTCACATTAACCCTTCGAGAAACAGCTCTATTACTCAAATGCTTCTTGAACACAGTGAAGCAGCGAATGGATCTCATTGCTCATCTTTTTAAGCTGTTCACAGCGGAGCCGAGGTAGATGAAGTCCAAGACGTAGATGTTCTTAAGAACAGCGTATACCAGAAATTTCCACTTCACTGAAAGATACATTAGCTGGTTCCGTCTATCAAGCTTCTTACTGACTATTCGCAGTGAAATCCGATTGATTCGCCTTATTATTGTGTGATTATGAGCAGGTGCGTTAGGTTAGGTTAGGCTCACTGCTGTGCGAAAAAACAGCGGCCACACTAAAGTCACCATAGGCTCATTGTCCTACCAAGCAGATCTATGAATACCTATTCCGCAAATCAATTAGTACTTTTAATAAGCTAAGACGATAGCTGAATCTTATGATGCCAGGTTCTCAAAGTAGAAGGCATCCAGAAGTTTGCCTTCTACTTTGAGGATGAGAGAGCACTGCAGCTGTATAGCAAGTGTTCAATGGTTTTTTTTTCCCATCCTCGTTCCAGCAGCTTCTGCAGAAGTCGTTGTAAGGAAAGCCTAGTCTAGACTCTAGAGGCAATGCCCTGTTATAACCCCAATGAGAGTTCTAGTTCTGTTGACGGAGATACCATATTTCTAGAACTAATTGCATATGAATGCTGCTTTAAATGACGAAACCTTAAAAACTTATCTACAACCGTTGCAATTTTTGCATTTTTTTGTGAATCGATTTGCTAACCAAAATTGTCCTTAACCACGCGTACTAACAATTTTATTATATTTCAACAAACACAGTTGAGAATGGATTGATTTAACAATCCCCTTTTCCATCAACAACATTACAGCCAATTTAAAATTGAATCCCGATGATACGATTAAGCCCTAAGAAAGCTCTCGTCGCTGTGAAAATGTGTCATCAATAACTTGACACCCTGTTAACGGGGAATATGTCACGGCACCTGTCATCGAATCCAGATCTCATGCGATAAGCACATTCGTGCCGCACAATCAAACATGCAATAATCGGTTGCAAAGCGCATATTCCTCTCATTGCGAAAAAAAGTAAACAAACTTTAGAATTGCGAGTGCACTTCTTATCAGCGATGGTGTTTATATTCCACCCCCTTCATGACAATCAAACCACCAGGACGCTATTTGTAGTGGTATGTGAAAACTCAAACAAAAGCACTCACTGCTCTGGTAAATACAAAAACAAAACTTGAAAAAAAAATAACAAAAATACGGCAGTCTCTCTACAAACCGAAAGCTTCTTCTCATCGGGAGGACCGAGTGCCTCCGGTGCACGCTGCCGCTGCCTGAGTCTAAAATTAAACATTTGAGGCAAAGACTCGCAGCTGCTTGCAGGGTGCCCGAGACGACTCTGCCGCTGTTCTTACGTAGCTGGCAAGAAAGTAAAGAAAATCATATTTTTTAAAAATTACTAGATTACTCCAACCAATGTCATAAAACCAAGTTATCATTCCTTTGTTCCTGACGTGTTTTACTTCCATTTGTCCTTTCGGGTTACTTGTGAAATACAAAAAATCTCGGTGAATCGTGTGCGTGAACAAGTGCTGTGCATCCCCCGGACTGTGATGTTCGTCTTAGATGAAATCTCTGATTTATGTTAATCTCAATCCCAGTTGCAAGTTTGTTTAAATTCAAAATACGGTGAAATACATTACGTATGTACATATAAGTGGGTACGTACACTCCATACATATATTCTGCGGGAAATGAAAATTTATTAGAAAGAGAGTGATATGTGGCAAGACAAAAAAACACCGGGAGCCCACTTAAGGAAGTACTCCGATTTTTTTTTTTTGGTGAATGTGAATTGTAATTCTCAAGTGTCTTGCTTTGAAATTTCAAATTTTCTTGTCTTATTTTTTCGTGATAGAATTTACTTGTGTCTTCGGTGTGGACGTCTGGTTTAGCCGTGTCGCTTGGATTTATTTTTGGAGCACGCTCTCTTCGGGTTCCCTTGTGCACTCTTTAGTTGCTGATGCGTCTATGAGTGTGTGATCTTTATTTGTACTCTGCGTCAGTGTTACCTTTGGTGTGATTACTTTTTATCGACGGGGCAGTGATAAAATGTATTAAGTGATTATGTTTTCAGAATGTGTCATACGAACTCTTGTGGCGCAGATCAATGGTTTGGAGAGTTTTATGATAAGCAATAATTCCTTATTTCTATTTGTCAATATTTCTCAACATTAACTTATATTTTGTTATTTTCTGAAATTCACTTTTTTCTTTGGCTGCAAATTTGCTCTCAGAGGGATCAGCTTGGTTGTCTTGATTTATGGTGATGGTTCCTCTAGGGATGGGATATGCTTCTACGCGGATCTCTGCGTTGGGCACTAAACATCCTCTTTAATCATACTTGTCAGATTCGCAAGCGTTGAAGGAAATGTTTCCGACGGAAGCACATTGTTGGCGAGGTCTTTGGGCGGAAATATAGTATTGAAAGCATATAGACATTTCATGGGATTCGTTAACTCACGCCCACTTCGCGCCTCTAGATGCTCAGTTTTATTCCCAAAGCGTGTATAAAACATTGTGACAATTACTGGTTATGAAGCGTCATTACCTAACTGCTGTAACAACCGCCAATAGTTCGGTGTGCTATCCTTATGAAGCGAATTAGGTCCTAACCACAATTGTAAACTTATTTACTTCTCAGGCGGGCGATGGAGGGCCTAAGCCTGAGCTAATGCTGGCTTTCCTTGTTGACGGTCTGCTTTCATTTCTCGAGACCAATTGTCGTACGTCTGCTTTGACTTGGGCTTATTAAGGAGGTTCCTTTCTGAACGACGAGTAACGGAGTGGAATACTCTCTTAGCTTTAAAATTAGTGTCCACACGCTTACCTTACATGGCTTGGTACGGCTCGTAGAGTGTCCGGTTACGCCTTCTCCTTCATTAACTTGCTTCACAAACATGCCCTTATATAAAAAGCAGACATTTTCCATCGAAGGCCTCAAGAATCAGCTTGGCTGCTTTGATTATCATCTAGCTTTCTGCCTTCACGTTTGCCCCGGGGTAGAAAACCTTGACTTCTCTTCCACCTTATGTCAATCAGAACGAATCGTAAACAGAAGCATCATCAAATTTCTTCTGTCAACTAACGCAAGATTTCAACACCAACAAACTTATGTACGTAAAGAGCATTTGTTTTCGCTCTTAATTGGTTAGCATGGTCAAAATGTAGGGCAAGCAATATGGGTGACGCTACCTGCCGTAGAGGCCAAGCTTCTCAGCAACCACTCGTGTTGTGCGTGCTATTGTACGCTCACGAGTGGAAGGGACCTACAGCTTTATGCCGACTCCAAACGGCGAAGATTAAGAAGCTTTTTCTAAAGTGTTAGGTTAGGGTTAAGTTAGTGAGTTGACGCGGCGGAGGTCCTGTTGGACCCATTGTGATGCCCATGGGGTGAAACCCTTCCTTAAAGAATGTTGGTTATGGTCCTCCTCCATCCAGCCATCCAGAGATCCTAATAAACCTGTTAAGAGAGTGTTACTACTCTTTGGGTATTATCAGTAACTTGAAGGAAACGAGGTCGTCAAAAATTAATTTGATGGTCCCGAGAATTGAACCCAGGCATAGAGGTTCAATTGCGTAAGAGTCGACGCACATACCCACAACGCCACGGCTCCCAGGGTCAAATTGTATGCATAAAAAATAAATGGATGGCGGGTCTTCATCTGGAATGTGTACGGAACCAATGCTCCTTCTAGCGAGCTCGTCCGCTTCACAAATTTCTGGGTTGTCACTAATACAGTTGGCCATCACTTGGTCATCTCTTTGGGAGGAATAATGATGTTTAGCTCAAAAGTAAATTATTGTTTTCATTCCTTGGCTTCGAATTGAACTGTAAGTCCATGCCTAGAGGAAGAAACATTTGTTACAGCACAGCCAATGAAGGAGAAACCTCACAACCATGACATTATTAAAAATACAATTTACAAGCTCAACAAAATATAGTGCTATTCCAACTAGCATGTATTGTGATTCAAATTGGTCTAAAATGAATTTTAATTTTTCATTTTCGTACATAATATGGATTTCGTCACTTCGCGTCTTGTTTACAGCGGATCTTGTAAGCTGCATCCTCAGCGTTTGAAATGCACTCGTCCGCTGTTGTGTTGTTCCACAGCCTCAGTTGACAGCTTGAACATCTTCGAATTACCTAAATAATTGAGGTTAGGGCTCATAATTATTATGACAACGCAAAAGCGAGCCTAAGGATACAGCGTTTAGCAAGACGTATATATTATGCGTTTGGCCTCGGCACTGTTGGACTATTCGAACGCCAGACGAAATCCCTGAAATAGTTTTGGCTGCAGGAAATAACTTCCCAATGAAATTACATCCCAGCTCCTAAAAATGAAAATAAAAGAAAAACAAAAACATAATTGCATAGGGGCGAGGTTTATTTTGACAATAAAAAATGTACACATACACCAAGTTAAGCAGGGCTATTACGGCAAACTCGTCAAACAACAATGACACAATGGCAATGGCGAGACATGTTTGGGATAGTCGTCACTAGATAAAAAATTTGTCTCAAAGGGAATCCATCACGGTATTGTACAATTTACCCATTGGCGCTGAGTGCCTATCTTCAGGCAAAAGAGTCCCGATGACTAATTAGAGAGAAGATACTCGTCTGGTGGCCTATTTTCGTGGATACTTAGACTTAGACATATTTCTTGCAATGCAAATATTGTAGCCGCATACCCTGAGTCCACAAATCAGCTCTTGCACTATACATAGCTGTCGGATCAGGGCGAATATCCTGGAGTAGAAGAGCGGCCGATAACTCAATTCTAAATTCACGATCTATCTCGCTAGCTACTGCAGCGACCACTCGTGTTGGTATATGTGATTGATTGGACCTACAGTTTTAAGCAGACGTCTAAAGGTGAGTTAAAAAAGCTTTTTTGACAGCACTTTTTGAGCATGGTTGAGTTGATGACTCAAAAGAGGTGGAGTAGTATTCGAGTATTGGATAAAGAAAGGCTTATCCCTATGTGTGCAATCAGAACACAACACAGGACATTACAGCACCAGAAGATTTTTCAGTGGCACCCTACAAGGGGGAGTACTTTCCCCTCTTCTTTGGATACGGATAGACGAAATTATTAAAGAACTTAGTCATTGCGACTGCAAGTCAATAGCCTACGCAAACGACATAGCGTAATAGCAAGTTTGTTCATACCATTAAAGATATAAGGGGAACCTTTCTAACTAAGCTAGAAAGGTGGACGGGAAGAGCTGGTCTAGATGTTAACCTATCCAAGACCCAGCTCGTACTGTTCACAAAAAGTCACAACACACCTCCTTTAATCCCACCAAGTCTGAAGAATAAAGAACTAAGTTTTACTAATCAGGGCAAATACTTAGGCGTAATATTAGACAGTAAGCTAAGCTGGAAACCAATTATCCAAGACCGGATTAGGAAAGCACCGGTAGATATTTATATTTGCAAGAGGATCCTCGGCCCCAAATGGGGGCTCAAACAGGAAATGACACACTGGGTATGTATACAGTCCTCAGACCAATTCTAACATAAGGTATCCTTGTTTGGTGGTCGCCGTGGCGTAGTGGGTTAGTGCGTCGACTCCTACGCAGAGGGTGCCAGGTTCGATACCCGAATTTACCACCTTTACCACATAATTCACGGCTCCACCTCTTTCGAGTCACTGACAAAACAGTCAAAACAGCAGCGATTAGGCGGAGGGAATGCAAGCTTTGGAGCAAAATGCACACATTAGGTCACATGGAAATAAACAAGAATGCGAACATCCCAAAGCATTCAGCGACCGTCGTAGACTTCGAATTTGCGTATAAGGGACTCATCCCAAACAGAGAAGACTGGGCATTAGACCTAGTCACAGAGTCTGCCAATTTAGGAGGTATACAGACGGACCGAAAACGTACAAAGGCACCGGACTGGGAGTATTTGCTCTTCTACCTAACCCGCCGATTGCCTAACCGCTGCAGTACATTCCAGGCATTCCTGCCCTCTTACTGCTACATACTGAACCCGATAGGCGGGTTATCGCTATTTGCATAAACAGTCAGGCGGCCATTTAGGCTCTGGATACAACTCAACCGTTTATCTCTTACGGAGATAGCAGTTATAGGCAACCTTACCCTATGCTGGGTCCGTAGCCATAGTGGTATTCCAGGAAACGAAAGGGCCGACAAGTTAGCTAGAACAGTTGTGGGTTTGCCACTGGAAAGTACTCACGACACCATTAACGCCGTTGGTGTTAATGATGCCGTTCTTACAGATGCCATTAACGCCGCCAATCGGAGATCGGATGGAATTAGATACTTGCAGGATCCTCCTGACCTTCAATAAATCCAAAAAACAAGCACACTTCAAAGATTAAATAGAAAGGGTATCAACAATGTAGTTGGCATTATTACTGGTCATTGCCTATTCGACACACACGCCGGAAGAATGGGAATCCTGACTCCTGCAGAAGCTGTAGGGACGAAGAGGAAGAACAAACTATGCTTCATTACCTCGGCACGTGACCAGCACTTGCAAGGATAAGGAAAAGCTATTTATTCAATAGCCTAACGATATCAAAATGGATCCAATCATGATCTAAGTAGGCCAAAACTGCTTCATTTGTTCCAAAAACATTAACCTTACGTTGTCTAACAAACTGGTCACAAGAAGTGATATTGTGAATGTTTGTCATTCTGTTCAGCCCAGAGTTTGAAGCCAGCCCAACAGGCGAATCAAACAAAACTACCCAACACAATCTTCTACAAGAAATATAAAATGTACACAATTTTGTGGCTGCATGAGTTAACAATTCAAAAATAAATTTAAGAAAATACGTCACACTTTCAGAAATAAGGAATGCGTATGAGAAAAGTGTTAGCTAAAGTGATGCGAAAAAGTTTCCCCATTTATGACCACTTGGCAACACTGTCCATTATCATGGGAAACAACAAAATGATTTTATTTGTTCTCCCATCCGCCAGCCAATTTCAGGGTGTATCTAAGGACTGATAAAAAAATAAAAAGTAACAACTACACGAATTAATTTGCTTTCAAATACGAATTTCTTTTCATTTGGCCTCTGTCTGCGCGATTAAAGGAATTCAGCTCGGCCCGGCGACGGCAACAATTACATAAATCTTCAAGTGGAATCCTGCCGACATATTGTTGTTATGCGACACCAATAAACCTCTGAATCCGTGAGATGTAATTTTTCACTTGGCTAAGTGAACAATACACACTACACTCACATTGTGTCTAAATAGACTGGGGACCTGATGAAATGTGGTGGTTGGCACATTCTCTGGTCGCTTTCGCTGTTCTTATGTAATTCTCTTGATTATTTTTTTTGTGAATTATCTTCAATATTCACTGAACAAGTGACGGGCTGATCGATTGTCGTCATTGCGACGTAAATTGTTTTGCGAGATGGAATTCAGTTTGCTGATGTCGGATCGTGTTGTTGAAAGTCATTTTGGGGTGGCCAATGGCATATATGTACATGTGGACGTACGTTTGAGCAAGACATACCTAGAGCACTGCACGTGGGGGCGCTTTGTAAACAAAGCATTAATGAATGAATTCTGGGAAAGGAACCAGCGAAAATAGGGAGCGTCAAGGGGGATATCCGCTTGCTAATTCGTATTTAATTTGGCTCAATTGCAGCGACATTATTTTTATAATGGTGTCAATAATCTAGTAATTTTTAATTGGTAGGGTTTTTGTTTGAATTTCTTTTTCTTCGACTCATGTCTCTTATCCCTACCCTCTAAAAAACAATGTTCACGGAGCATATAAATATGTACCGCCTCCACAATATGCGCCTATGTGGCTTAGATGCAACTTGAGAAAAAAGGGAAACTGTTCTCTTACACTTTTGTTTAAAAAATACATTAGTTAATTCCATGTTCTTTCTGTCACTGTAATAACGTATTGAAAGCTACATATATAGTACATCACGAAATATGACTAGTATTGCAATAAGGTATATTACTTCCACGCATATCCTTATTATACATTATTCCGCAGAGTGGAGCGTCTCCGTATAAAGCCATTTCATAAATGGTTTTTACGAAAGTAGGTTTCCCCGAATTGTTTCGATGAAAAATCTATAGTTAAAATAACATATATGCGTGCTTCGCTAGGCAGATGACATTAATATAAGAATGAAGAAAACTCATTTTACTGTTGGTTTTTCCTATATTTATTTTATATCTTCTTACTATCCACGTTTTTACGTAAATTATCGCAGGGCCCTTTCGTAAACTACATTTTTTGTTTTGCCTGGAGTTGTGGTAGATATAAATAACCTGAACAAACAGCTTAACTACACGGAGAAGCATTAATATGTAAAGTCAATTCCTCACAATTCCAACGCTTAATATTGTGCCTTTTTTGTTATCATAGCCAACGCAAGACGTTTTAGAAATTGCAACCTTTTGAAGTGAAACAAACCCGTACTCGCTTCTGTTCCTTCCAAACAAAATGCAACAAGTTAAGAAGCGTAAAATTCTTTCAATTCGTCAGGCATAAGAAATTCTGGAACTTAAGAGATACGCATATATTTTACATCTTCAAAAAAACAAAAGCTTGACATTTTGTATGGTAAGTGTTCTTTCGGCAAAATAATTTTTATGTATTATAGCAGATGTCAATACAATGGTTTATACATTTTTTATGGTAGGTCCAGATGATTCTTCTATGATGCTGTGTTGTTTCTCATAGCACCAGGTGATGATCAGTACAAATTTCCTTCTTTTTCAAAAATGTACCCAAATAACGGTAAATGCGTCAATTTTCCAAATCTATCCTCTAGATCGAGTCATAAGCTACAAAATTGTATACTGGAATTTTTTCCAGAGATCCATGCGAACCACCAGAACCCCTGCTGAAACTTCTGGTGGCCTGGTGTCTCAGAAACATTTTTCTGCAAAAGTCGATTTGTCCCGACATCGAAAAAATCATGAATGTTGCCTTACCTTGCTCATACCTCAAAAACCGTGCGTCCTACAGCAAAGTGACGCAGCCTGATTTTGTAGCTTATGACTTTATCTAGAGGATGGGGTTGGAGAACGGACAGATATATCGTTATAAATATATAATCCTTAATGAATAAGGGACTTTTTGTGAAATAATATAAATTAATAACTTGCCGACGATGAAGGGTGATGAAAACTTGCACAATGTTAATTTACGTCAAGAGCAACAATTCAGACCGACCCAAATTTCTATTTATTTTTTAAAAAATTTCCCAAATAACTGAAAATACCGATGACTTCTGCGCACTTTTGGTGTTTTTCACATCAACTCCGGACTGCCAAACCGCCCGTGCTACACCTACCGGTGACTTCTGCGCACTTTTGGTGATGTGTGTAGCAGTGTAGCTTAGTATGTATTCATAGCAGAAGCATCAGTGTCTGCACATCTACACCGAATTCGTACTTTGTTTGCAATTATTTTGTCTTCATGCAATTCATTGAACTCACCTGATTACATGTCAAATGATATTTAACGTAGAATGCGTTGTTTCAATTCCAATCCAGAAATGGATTTCACTCCGGGCGCTGGGATCTTCTGGTTTGCACCTACATTGTTAGAGTGTGGTCGAACTGAACATTCTTCACTAAAATTGCCGTAAAATACGAAAATCAATGAAGCACAAACATGAAATAGTTCAGCGTTATTGCCAAAGCTTCAACTGATTTCTTAGGAACCATGGAGGCTCAACCCTGATGATAAGCCCGCAGCAAAACTTTGGCCATCCGAGATGATTTCGATCGTTGTATTTGTGGAGGCACGTGAAGATATTTAATCTTACAACAAATATTTGTGTTCAATTTCAAAACGCTGTTGAATTTTCAAAGCAATTATTGACGATTGGAAATGCTACAATGGCAGTTGATGAAACTGGATTGATACATTGCCGCATTTGGTCGTATTACACCTTCGAAAGACGATTGCAATATAACGAACAGCAATATAAAAATCAGTGTTGGTTGAGGGACAGAATAATTTTGACCGCCAAGAAAAGTAAGTGTAAAATGTCCAGTGCGTGTTGCCTTTGCATTATTTATTTCTTCTTTTTCTTTTTCACCGAGGTTATGACCTGAATTATGGGGATCATAAACCTCCCACTTTACATACAGTGGGGTTCGCCGATCTGTATTATTCATTTACATATTGTCAGGAAAATGGAATAACAAATAATGTTGCTTAGAGAATTCAAACTGTTGTGTTATTTGAATGAAACCTGATGAAACGTTTTGGTTTTTCCATATTTTACGTAAATAAAAAGTGCGTTCGGTTTCCTTAGTCTAGAACAACCAACATATAGTTGACCATGAGAAAATACCGGATATTCTAAATCCATACCACAAATATTCAAAAACTGACTTTGCGCTTTTGTTCAGTAATGGCAAAATCAAAATAGTAAAAAATCAAAGAAATTGAATACGCTTTAAATCAAAGACAACACCTGCCCTTTAAATTTTCCTTTTTAAAATCGTTACTTCAAAAAGATAATACATGCCCTTATTGATTGCTAAACTTGTTCCGTTGCACAATCGAGGCTGATTTATATTCCGAAGAAGAGTAATGGGTGCACCAAATTTCAATTGTAAACGATGAGGCGGCAGTCCAGACTCCAGGCAAATCCAAGTAATCAAAAAACTCATTCGGATAATTTTAGATAAACACTTGTAACTAATTGTTGTTTTAAATCAAAGCAAATGCGAATCGCTTTTTTGAAAACTTGTGATATATACATACACCGACGTAAAAATCACGGCTAATGTGTGGAAATAAACCCAAAACGTACTGAAGTTCATGTGTTTTTTTTCACACAACGCACTCATACGTTCACCGATTTTAACCAAACTTAACTTAAACCAGATATAGACAAATACTAAAAATGTTTGGTTGAAATCGCTGAATGCGATAAGGCGTCAGCCGGCGACAAACATTTGAGGCTCAAATTTTACATATACGTATGTAGATTACATAAATAAAAAATTCGCATAAATCTGCGTACAACGCAAAAGAATGAGAAACGTCAATTTCAAAACCGTGTATCTCAGCTAATATAAAACATAGAGAGCAAAACTATGTTTTATTTTACTCCTTAAATATTTCTCTGCATAAACGACATTTTCTCACACATAAGAACATCAAACTATAATTTTAATTATTTTTTTTTCCGAAACACATCGAAAAATCGCAACCGCAAAAGTCATCATTAGTGAATTTTTCCTAGTAACTGGTATTTCCACCCTTCCCAGCAATGACCGCAGCAAGGCGTCTTGGAACGGAATCTAAAAAGTGATGGATATCTACTCCAAGCGGTTAGGAAATATCCCCAAGTTGCTTCCGCTGATCTTCCAATTTCTTGTGTAATTCTAGATTTGCAATAAGTAACGCAATTCTATTATTTTGGTTTTTCATATTCTGTTAAAAAAATGTTTGATTTTAAAGAAGTCTTAGCGCCTTCATATTATGAAGAATAAATTTTGCAATTACCTTGTACATACATATCTATTCTCTTTGACTGACTTAGGCTGGCGATCTATGCAGGGTTTGAGCCTGAGTCATAGCTGCTTTCCATTATTGACGGTCCTGGGCACGCTGCTTCCAGTCATCTAGACTAAGCTGTTTTGCATCCGCGATTACTTGGTCTTTATACCGGAGATTCGGTCTTTCACTCCTTCTCGAACTAGGAGGCTCGGATTCGAAGACCTTCTTAGAGCTGGAGCATTATTGTCCATGCGCTGGATGTGGCCTAGGCAGTGCATTCACACACTTACTACATCAACATCCTGGTACAGCTCGTAGAGTGCGCGGTACACCGGTTGCCAAAGGCGGTTCTACGTCGGATCTGCACAGTGATCTCGTTTGTGGAGCTTACGTTTGCTCCGAGGTTGTTTTATCCTCATTGACCTTAAGACCAGCTCGCTTCGCCTCTTCTTCAATTATCGTAAATGCTTCCACAACGGCACGCACATATCCCAACAGTTGGACTGACTTGTAGAAGATAGTGCCTTCCGTGTTTACTGCTGTCTGTTGCACTATCTTCTCCAGTACCAAATTAAAGAAATCACACTATAGCGCATCTCCTTGCCGAAATCTGGTGTAGGTTTCAAACGGCTCGGAAGTCCTTGTGCCGGTGCATCGCGTATGTGTAAGCGTGGTGCGACACAACCGGATCAGTTTTCCCGGGATCCCGAATTCGGCCATTGCACCGAATAATTCCTTGCGATGAATGTTGTCGTATGCGGTTTTGAAGTCGATAAAGAGGTAAAAGGCGATTTGAAACTCGCTGGTCTCTTCCAGGATTTCCTTTAGTGTGAAAATTTGGTCATTAGTCCATTCACCGGGCCGGAAGTCGCACTGGTGCGTGCCGATTAGTGCGGTGCAAAAGGGCTTTAGACGTTCACACAGTACGCTGAACAGAATCTTGTAGGCGACGTTGAGCAGGGATATACCTCTATAGTTGTTGCAAGAGGTAGGTTAGCCTTTTTGTGGATAGGGCGTATGCAGCTGATATTCCAGTCGTCGGGCATGCTTTCGTCTTCCCAAATTCTACATATGATCTGGTGCATGCTCCCTACGACAACATAGCCAGCGGCCTTAAGCTCTGACGGTAAGCCATCTGAACCTGCGGCTTTGTTGTTCTTCAGCCTTTTAATGGCTGATTCGACTTCTTCAAAGCTAGGTGGAAGGGCTACTTCATCGACAGGAGTTTGGATTTCTTGATTCTATTTCTTTGAACAAGAACAAACAACACGCCACTTAACGCCATGAAGAAAACAATGGAAGTCCAAGCTCTGGAACTCAATGGTTTGGCCTTGAAATTGGGGGCAACAGCAAGAGCTCTATGGCTTGACGCTGAGCAAAAAGTTACCAACATCAGTTCGCAAGGAAGTTTAATAGGAATTCTAATCGGGCACAGGCACGCATGCTTTGCGACGTACCGCACAACTATTTTTCCACAAGCTGGAGGGATGGTGAAGAAATAGAATCTGTCCACCAGCAGTTCTGCGAATACCCAGAAAGTGGGATTGAGCGGTGTATGACAGAAAACCCTTATAAGTTTCATAAATGAATATGAATGATTTTAGGATTAAAAGAAGGTCTCACGGTAGGAAGACATCCCTTATAGGCTATAAGCCGGCGTAAGAATGTAATTGCAGAGTTAACACATCCAAATGAACGCATGGCACTGGAGGTGCGCACTAAGCTTCTGTTTAGATTTACTTCTGGACTGGACTATCCGTTGCCGTTTGATCCCCGCACGCACTGTTGTGTGCATGGCGCGACTTCCTCCCCACCCCCGTAATGGCTTACGAGATTATTGATGGATTTCTCGTAGTTCCTTCAGGCTAAACCCGACCGGCATACTGTCACCATTCAGGCCTGGCTCCAAACCACACACCAAGCACACCAGGGTAGGCCTTCGTTCATCAGGCTAACTACCGAAGCCAGTCGCACTGTGTTACCACGCGGATTTAATAAACTTGCTGCTTCTGACAAAGCGGTTTATTCTGGCTTACGTTAGGACTGTATTCAGGAAAACGCTATAGTCTTGGTAGAGCTTCAAGAAGAGGGTTCCCTGCAGTCTAAAACGAATGCTTTCACACTACTGAGGGTGCTTTATTAAACAATGTAATGAATGAAAAAACAACGAATGCCCCGTCTACAGAACTCTCTAATCACTTGTTAATTGCCTCGCCTGTCTGCTTAACAGAATCAATTACAAATTGGATGCAAATTGAATGCAAATTGGAATCGCTTTCAATGAATTAAGTGCTGTTGATCTCTTCAATACGAGTATCGTCGCACTTATCACCTCGTTGAGAATTCTTTTTTCTATTTCGATTCGCGTCTAAAATTAACATCTTAAGAAAACTTCATTCGCGCGACACACCGAGTGCATGTCGTCGGTCTATTTTTAATTCGGGACTTTATCAAATAATTTGTTTCAGATTCGTTTACAGAGCGCACCGTGTTTACGTGACGGTGAATGTGTGTATTCTGCGAACGCATAAATAAAAGTGTTTCATTTGAAGAGAAAGATGAACATTTTTGTTTTGACCGCGGGAATTGAAAATATTCCATCAGCACGATTTGAACGCACTCGAGTGTTTATTTTTACAGAAATGTTGCATATTTTCAAATTAGCTTAGTGGGCTTGACTAAATGTTGCGATGAGTCATGTCTGCTTGTGGTCGGTCCATCTAGAATGGGACGAGATGCGAATGCAGTTGCGACGCGGCACTAGGGTATTAATCGGTTTTTACACGATTATTTATTGCCCATGGGAGGTGATGAGTGAAGCGTGACGAATTGGTTATTTCAGCGTTTGTTTTGGAGAATGTTTGCTGATTGAATGATTTATTTATAAGCAGAATAGGGACAAGAGTATTTTTAAATTCTGTTAAAATGAAGCATGGATAAATGTCTCGGTGTAGCGGTGATTTGAATCAATTTGTTGCACTCCGAGTGTGTGTGGGTTACTTCAGTAGTTCAATCCGATATTATTTGTCAAGATGTTGACGATTGAGTTCAACATCTTTTTCTGTAATGACACAATACTATCGGTGGCACTAAAGTCTGTGGTGGACATTGGCTTAGAGTCAACAATTGTATCTTCCAATTGGATTATTTGTTCCTCCGTCGAGCATTGAGGAGCAAGCTCTTCTTCGGTGTATATCCAGGTGTTGCTGCAACTTGAGTCGTACAGGGGACTTAAGCTAGGCGTTGGTTTAAATCAGACATTCCGTCCTGTCATAGTCATCCCAGGAAAACCAAGAACGATTGACTGCATCCTTCACCTCCTTCTTTTCTTGCTTTTTATTTACAGAGCCTCAAGAACCACTTATAGCAGCCTCTCCTGCATGTGTTGATCTCTCAAAGAACCATGTGAGCCACCTTTCTGAGTTATTCTGCGACTCTTCTTCCATTCTTTTATCTTTCAAATAAAACTATACGTCCACTGGTGGATGGTGGATCGTATAGAGATCTACAGAGATCATGCTCTGTCGCACAGAGATTTTACTCCAAACTATGCAGTCTCGCACTCGTTCAGAGTTCATATTCTTCACTTCAAAACCGAACTCAAAGAAGAACTCAAATTCTTAGTTTGAAAGCTCAAGACAGATTTTCAACTCACACCCTTCTGAAGTGGATCCCCTGCTTCAGACTCCATTCGAATCAGATTCAATCGCATATGTAACTCCTCTTGATACAATCCTTTTCGATCACTGGTGACAAATAATCCAGAATTAGATTAAAAAGGATTTCCATCGTCACACACCTTGAGTTGATTAAATAATTCATTGAAATACAAATCGGAAGATATTTTCGTTGTTGTAAATTCATTCAATTGATGCAAAATGGCGAATGGTAGCTTGAAGTAAAGCACTGTGAATTCAGCAATCGGTAGGAAGAAGTGGTTGTTCGGGAAGAATTCAATTGTTCCGTTTGAATGAAGAAAGCCAATTGATCTTGGCTCACAAGAGATGATTGTCACAGGACAAGATCAACGTGACCAGAGCAGAACAAAGAAGTTTCTGACGTGGGACCGCAACTCGATCACAGGATACTGCCGCATGAGATCAATGCTCCGGAAATGGAATGCGAAATCCAGCGATCCCTGCCGAAGCTGCGGTGACGAGAAAAAGACTGAAACGATCCAACATCTGCTTTGCCACTGCACAGGTCTCCAGAATCGGCGCCTAGCTTCGCAGGGCCAACGATTTTGCACAGAGACTGCAGACAGCGAATGCGGATATATCCGATTTTCTAAAATTTGTAAAGAGCAGGGGTAGTATAAACACATCCGTGAAACAAGAGATTAGTTCATTAATATCCTTCGAAGAGATCTCGTCCTGTGAGTTGACGAGCGGTCTACCAAGCGGCATCTGTCTGGTTCAACCAAGAGCTCCCTGCGTGGCACCTCCTCAATACTGAAGGACAAATCCATGTCTAACCAGTTTATTGGTCTTCGCATTGCCTAGATGTAACTGTCCTGGAACACACATAAGAGACATTTTGAGCTGGCCTTCTAACGACGCAAGCTAAGCGAGGAATAACAAAATGTATAACTAATTGCTGCTTGGCTGGCAACGCATATGGCAATTTTCTGAGTCGGCAAGATATTTGATCTATTTGCAAATAGTGCCACTTGGAACAAACTGGAATTGTCCGGCAGGCTGTAGGCTTTGGAAATGTTCAGGAGATAAGAGAACACATGGGCACTGACACCGCCGTAGATCTTAGAGCCGTCAGTGTGGATTGCCCAGTTAAAATCCCTGCACATCTGCCCTATCCATTCCGATCTTTCGAGAATTAGAGTTTAATAGGTTACGTCAGGAGACAGTGTAGTTTTTTGTGGATGAGACGAGATCTCTCGGTGTATGCCCAATCCTAGAAGATGTAACAATACCGTTAGAGCGTCTGAGCGAGTCAAACGTAGAGCGTCTATTAATGCAAACCATTCTGTTCTTTTTCTAGAATTGGGCCAACCACGGCCATAGTTGGAGACCCCACTTTTTATCGAAGGCTCTACTGCGGGCGTAAAAGCTATGCATTCTTTCTTAACTCGCCGGTCTAGGTTTATCTTCCACCTGAGTTTGGGATCTAAGGTGACGCCCTGGTAATTAGCTCTGGTGGATTGGGAGATTGATTGATCCTTAAGACGTTGAAGGGGGAAGTTGCGTATTTCTGGTTTAGTGGTGAAAAGCATACTCAAAGCGTTCCCCATGAGCTCCCTGATTACAGCCGGAAACTTACCTGATACCTAGGTTAATTTATAATCTGGGTACACTACAACTCTCAATAAATACAAAATAGATCGTTCCTATCTAGTTTTAATACCGTCTCGTTCATAACAAAATATAAAAGAGGACAGATTACACCGCCCTGCGGTATAACACTACAAACAAATTTGGTTATGTGACTGCTTCCAGGCGTTGCTTGGATGCTAAGCACGGTAACAATCTATTGGCATCGAATGTTGTTTATACCGAGCTGGGTTAAGTATTCAAGGATCGCCCCGTGTGAACGCTATTGAAGGCCTCTTCTACGTGTAAAAAGGTAGCAAGTGTGTATTCTTTGTAGCCTATCGTTTTTTCGATTATACGCACTACATTTCATGGAGATCCCTTTCTGTGCATCTTCCTTTGGGGTATGTATTTTGGGATTTGGACAGAGATGCTTCTGCTATAGAGTCTCACATGTGGTTCTCATCGATAATAGAAGACTCACATTAAATTTAATAAGCAGATGACATACATCTGGTCGTTTGTTAGTTCAACAGTTCGATTTCGTCTGGTTTTGGTTTTGTAAAGCCTAATTTAAGAAATGGTGAGCTTTACTTCTTATTGTGTAACTGCAGTGCGGGGTAAACTAAGTCTTGAACTAACAATCAGCTCCAGCTAGCTTGAATTTTTGATAACTAATTACTTTGTGCTATAGAACTACTCAGGCTACAGAAGTGATCTTTTCAGATTCTCAGAGTCGACTGCGACTGTGCCGACTGTTGTCCCCCTTCTTTCTGTGAACACACTCCATATTAAGTAAATGTCATTAAGGTCAAAGTCACCAGGCCAAATCAGTTGTTCTTTAATGTAGATTATTTTTTAGTGTCTCTTGATAAGTGGGCTTTGCGAAGTGAATCAGGTTTCAATAAGTAATCTTGTTTACTGCTGAGCGCTTAATTTACAGCATTTTGATTTAAAATCAACTTGTGGGTTGAGTTGATAAGAAATAAGCCAAAAAAGAGAGTATTCGCTTGAATGAGTCATGGACAATTGGCAGAAATGGTGAATACGTAGGTGTTTGGTAGATGAGTAGAAGGCCTTAAGGACTTCTCATTTAGGTCCTGCTGAACCGATTCGGATGCCTGTTGGGAAAATATCCTTATTTTTCCCTTCCTCCATTTTATGCGTGACTCAGCCATCCTGATCCTGATTCTTTTCTTCTTCTATGGCTGGCGCTGGCTGGCGCTCGAGCACGGTCTTGAGGTAGTTGCCTCTATCTGTGCACGTTCAGCTTATTGAGGTTCTTTTCCGGATATGTACGCCACCGACGGCATGGTCTTCCTTAACTGCGTTGTCGGGGTTGGGGTCGAATGCTTTCCGGCCCGAAGCATAGATTCGCTCTAAATGATTCGAGTTTGTAGACCATCGGTACGTACAGCCAATAAAGTTTGTCGTGAAGCATTAGAATTATAGCTCACTTAGGGTCCACTAGCAGCTCACCACTTCTGAGCTGCTGAAAACGGTGCTGAGAAACCTAAGCTCATCGTGAAAGTATGCGATCACCATGGGCTTGATTCCTACTGTTGACATTGCTTTAATGATCGTTTGATTGACAATTAGAATGGTAACATCAGACGGGGGGATTTCGCACTGCCTTGATCAGAGTCTCGTAAAGCAGATCATTGTAGAAACTTCAGTACGATCGGAAACTTGAAGCAAGGGAGAAAATGAACTCCACCACAGTTTATTGGAGATCTGACGTAGAATCACCCGTGGCGACTGGTGCCAGCCAAAAATCTTGATTACAAAATCTTATATTTTGCACTATTTTTTTTATAAAGTGGACTCGCTCTAAGTCGAATTGCCACGGGATACCATGATTTGTTCGACTTAGCACGTTTGACTTAGAGGGAGTCCACTGTGTATTGGTTGGTCAAAACAGTACTGTTTATTCTTCTTACCTTGGAAAGGCTACGGATATGCGTAGTATATAGAATCTTGTCGGTGCGAAAGGTGAAAGGAGGAGAAGAGACTTCAGCGAACTCTACGAGGTGTGCCAAGATGTGGATGCAGCCCGGAGGGCAAAAAGAGAGGTAGACTGAATTTTCTGTAAAAGGATCAAATCATCGCGGACATCGCAAGATAGCTTGGTAACGGCTTTAGCTTGTGCTCACACCCTTCTGAACTGAGAAGTCCCTAAATAAGTGACGCTCAGTCTAGACGTCACCAGTAATTTGGAAGAGCGACCCTGTTGGTGGCGTATTTGCAAAGCTGAACAATTCAAGCAGAACAAGGCTAATTTTATATATTGATAATTAGATTTAATTTTATTGCGCCTCAAATAAAAACGAAAAAAAAAATACTTTGTCTTGTTTCATTATTATAAACTAGCTACATGAGTATTTACTTAAACACACCACTCACCATTTTTTTTTTCTTATTTTCTTCTTTCAGACAAAATTACATTGACAACGACTTAACGACTCAGAGCTGCACACACACACATACACACCGCCATAATGGATCCCGAGGCATTTTTGGATATGGCCAATCAGGTCATAAAGCTTAAAATGTTCCCGTACTTTGACATTGCCCACAGCTTGTTGGCAGCACTGGCAGTCCGCGAAGATTTGGGCACCAATGCACAGGCGTTCTCAAGGAAGCATCCCCTGGCATGCTGGTTGTCGACAATGCTGGTGATTTTCTCCGGCGGCATGGTAGCCAACGGGCTGCTGGGTGAACCAATTCTAGCTCCGCTCAAGAACACACCACAGCTGTTGGTGGGCACTGTTGTGTGGTAAGTAAACTGAACAAGTGAGTCATGCATTCGTGAGTTAGAGCGCTTCTCTTCTCGAAAGGTACATGGTCTTCTACATGCCGTTCGACATTGGCTACAAAGTGGGCAAGTTCCTGCCCATCAAACTGGTCGCCAGTGCAATGAAAGAAATATACCGAGCCAAGAAGATATACGACGGCGTCTCGCATGCAGCTAAGTTGTATCCGAATGCTTGGGTAATAATGATCCTGATCGGCACACTTAAGGGCAACGGAGCTGGCTTCACTAAGCTGTTGGAGCGTTTGATACGCGGCGCCTGGACCCCAACTGCCATGGAGTTCATGCAGCCAACCTTGTAAGCGCACTCACGAGATATGTCCACAGTTACATTGAATTTAATTTTTGTTTTTTGTTTGCTTTCAGCTACACCAAGGCCTCAGTGGTGGCATCGATCATCTTCGTCTTGGACAAAAAGACCGACTGGATCTCAGCACCACATGCTCTCGTGTACTTCGGCATCGTCATCTTCCTGGTGTACTTCAAGTTGTCGTCGATTCTGTTGGGCATTCACGATCCCTTCCTGCCGTTCGAGAATTTGCTGTGTGCGATCTGCTTCGGTGGCATTTGGGATAGCTTAGCGAAGATTCTGGGTCGTGGCCAAGTGAAGGAGGGAGATAACAAAGACGTTAAAAAGACGAACTAAATTTTTAACAACGATGCGACATTATCTGACACAAAATGCAATTCATTTTTAGTTCCAACGTATCCATCGTATTGAAGTGTTTATGTTTATGATTTGTTTTTGTTTTGTTAGCCGCAACAAATTCTTGCCAAGTTTTAGTCTTGTTGTCTTTAAATTTAAGCTTAGAACCCACAACATACATATCTAGTCAAGTGTCACTCTCCCTGGGGGGCATGTTTAGTGGGTAAGTGCCCCACAGCGACAGTGACTCTTCGTGTTTGTCAAACAAGTATCTGTGCAGTATACTTGATTTTTTTTTAATTTGTTCTCCTTTCTGTTTAGTGTTTTGTTTTCCCATTCATTTTATGTTTGCTATTTCTTTTGTAAATTCATACGATAATTGAGAAATGTTTCGATTTATATTTAAGATAGGAAGCGACATGTTGTATTAACGCATAAGTTCGACTTGTCTTCCTCGCGAAGGAAGGAAGACGCATTCATTTTTTTTGTATCGAGATATGTTTAGTGTATGTAACCGACTATTTCAAAAGTTGATCATTTGAAAAATTCATGTAAAAACTTACTGTTTTCTTTTTGTAGACAAATATAACGAGAACATTTTTGAGATACAAAACGAATCGATGAGTGTATTTTATCCTTTTGTGAATGATTTAAGATCTCTTTTGTGGGGATTGAAGAATTCAGCTTCCAGCTGTCGTGATCTAAATTGTGTCAACAAGGCGGAGAGTAATCAATTCCAAGCTAATGCGTCAACGGATCGACTAATCAGTTTTAGAAAAAGGTCCCATAAATTGTGTGATTTACTGGAGGGAGTGAATAAAACATCTTCATCTAATACGGAAGCATTATATGACCACAACATCTTGGACCGACTAAGTAAAGTAGTACACTACGCTGGGGAGATAATTGGTTGGCTTCAACAAAACTGTGAGAAATTCTAATAATTCACCTCGGAATTAAGGTCAATTGTTCGTTCAAGCATGTTTCGAAATTGGCCCGCTTGGGAAATTCTACAGGAAAGCTCAAGATTACTCCTCCCAACACTCGTGTAAAATTCTCAACATACTTAAATGGGACTCCACCAACATAACCGCAGAATTGTTCACGTTAACATTCATCCCAGCATGCTGAAGTTCCGTCTGGGAGGATGTAGCATGTGAGGATAACTAAGCCGAAATGATGACTTACCCTTAATCTCCCAATGAGAAACATGCCTCGCTTCGGGTGCGCTGCAACATTATATTATAAAATGAAAGGAAGAGGTGACATGAGGATACAGATCTCCAGCGCGCACTCGATAGATTAGAGGCCATATGTGCAGATGCAGGAACGAAGGCTAAAGTGGGCAAGTCACGGAAGTGCGTGAGGTACAACGTTGAGCAGCTGCTTGTTCGAATGGAAAGGGCTATGCTTCGATGATTTGGGCATGTAGCGCGAATGTCTCCACTATCGCTACTTCCGAGGCGGCCTTTAATGCGACTCCATCAAGTATGCGTTTACTTGGCAGACCCAGCATGAGGTGGTTGGACCAAGTCCAAAAACTCGCCTGGTTACGCTTGGGCTTAACTTCTGATGAGTTAGATTCAATGACGGAAGATCAAGTTGCCAAAAGATCTCTCGTGCGTGCTTTACCCCCGCGACACCTTTAGTGGATCATGCGAGTCAGAAGATGACGATAATGATGAGAAGTGAAAAGACGCACCCTTGATCAAGGCCAACGCCCTCGGTGCAAGGTGTTGATTTAGCCACGGTAACCCGACACGGCTACTACAGTCTGGGTATATGTTAAGGGATCTCAAAAGATGACATATCAATCTAGAACTGGTGAAAATACTAGAACACTTCTTTACAACACTTCCTTGGTACTTGTTCTAAAAAATATCAAGTACCAGTACTTGGGCTTGACAAGTACTTGCAATTCCTTCATAAGTACTTTGCCAAGTACTTTTCAATTACTTTCGATTCCTCGATTACTTTCAATTCCCCAAGTACTTTTAAATCCTTGCCTAAGCAATTTGTGCAAGTCTGATTGTGTCGGATATTCCGATGGAAGGATTATAACACGTGCGATATGTATATGGTGTAGATCACGGCTCCGGATCTTCTTTCAGCAAGTTTTCATCAGTCGCAAAAGGAATAATACCGAAAGGATGCCTTGGATCATATATAACTTAACGACACATAAGCTGACACATACAGTAAACACAATTTCTAAACGAGCACCTGTGCAGCGCTCGCATCCGGCATCGAACCAAACATAAACAAGCTGAACTCATAATTCGATCGAATTTCAATGGAACTAATTTCACCACCAGCAGCCAAATCACCCACGCAACACTTTCGTCAACATCACCAGATTAAGTTTTGTATTGTATTTTAGAGTTAGTCAATTTTCATGCTCGAATAAAGAAGAAGGCTTCACCTCAAAAATAAAAAATATTTTTTTTTAATAAACTCAACGTATTGAGTTTTAATTTATATTCCGTGAAACCTCACATGTGCCTAAAACAAAAATATTGACGACGATATCAACAAATTATGGTGATTAACAATTCTTAAATAATTTTTAAAATATTTACACGTTTGTCTTTGGTAAGTATTTTAAAAATATACCGAAATTCTAAAAATGTTTAAGCAACAATTCACATCCATCAACCAATATTCTCTCCCGACTATGAAAATCATCTAATGGACTAAATACGTATGGTATAAAACTTCACCACACGACTGTAATAATCACACCTCTACCACACATCACGCCATCTGTCGTGCATTTCTCATTGACATTTCATCCGTCTAGTTGTCATAAATTCTTTCTTGTATTTTTGTTTACACCGCAACAATATTTCTATAAATTACAATTTCTAGCTGAATTTTTCATGTTTTTCTTCGATTTCAATTGAAAATAGTGAATACATAGAATGGAGGTTGATTACGATGAAGAGGGTTGGCGGGGACGCAACAAACCAGGCGAGGATGAGGTACATTACACAAGCAGGTGACGAAAGAAAGTTTCTGCAGTAATATTTCTTCACTTACCTTAGGAAATGCTGGAAGAAAACCCTCAAGAAACCATTCAGGAATGCCTTGAGAAGTTCTTCACACCAGACTACATTATGGAACCAGGAATCTTCACTCAACTCAAGCGATACTTTCAATCGGGCGGTAGTCCGGAGGAAGTCATCACAATGCTATCGGAAAACTACAAGGCAGTGGCACAAATGGCAAATTTGCTTGCCGAATGGCTAATTTTGGCGGGAGTTAAAGTGACTGATGTGCAAGCGATGGTTGAGAATCATTTGAAAGACATGATCCTGAAGACATTCGATCCGAAGAAAGCGGATACAATTTTCACCGAAGAGGGTGAAACACCTGACTGGTTGACGGAGATGATAGACCATCCAACATGGCGCTCGCTAATTTATCGTTTGGCTGAAGAGTATCCGGATTGCTTGATGTTGAATTTTACGATCAAATTGATTTCTGATGCGGGCTTCCAGAGCGAAATCACGTCGATATCTACGGCTGCCCAGCAAATCGAGGTGTTTTCAAGGGTGCTGAAGACGTCGATAACGAAGTTCTTGAATAACCCCGAGGACATACAGGGCGCCATTCAAGAGTGCGCTCGAATGGTCTGCCATGGGCAGCACACGTATGTTTACAGCCAGGTTCTTGTGCAAGTTCTTTCACAGGAGCCCAAGGGGGGCTTCAATATGAAACGCCTGGCTCAGGAAATCACAAAATACGCCCTGATGAAGTAAGTGGGTCGTGACGTAGCGAAATGCATGAGTTGTAAAATGTCCTCTTTCAGCAATCAAAATGTAACACCGATCACGATGGCCTTGAATGGTTCGGCAGCTTACCCGCAAGCATGCCAGGCACTCTCATCAATGCTTTCCCGGAATACACTCAATCCGGCGGATATCACTGTGCTTTTCCGAAACTACACAGGACAAGACCCGCCGCCGATTGATCTGATTCGGAATCCACAATTTCTTGAGCTGCTCGTTGACTCTCTCTTTAAGGCGGGTGTCAAGATAAATCCCGAGCACAAGTCGAAGTACATCCACCTATTGGCGTATGCATCGAGCGTCGTGGATACTCCCAGTAAAAAGCGTTCTCAAATTGAGCGGGTTCTGAACAAGGAGGAGCTTAAGGCCACCGTTCAAGCAATCGAGAAAGTTCACGCCATTTGCAACGTCAACAAGGGATCCACTGAACTGATCGCTGAACTGCAGACGCTTTACAATTGCATCAAGTATACTCGCGTATGACCAACGACATCAAAGATGTTTTAATTTGCATTCCCTTTCAGGTTCCCAGTTGTCGGAGTCGGCGTTATTCGATGGATCGAGAACACAGTTACTGAGCCTTCCTACTTTAAGCTCACGACAGACAGCTGCCCGACCCATTTGGCGATCTTAGATGAAGTTGCTGCTGTCCACACCACACTTCACTACCAGATCCTGCGCCTCCTCATCCGACTGTTCGAGTCAAAGCAGGACGAACTCGAGATTCTGGTTCAGGTTTGTAAGCTCAGGACCTTCACATCTCAGGGAATACATTGCTTGCTTTCTTTCATCAGCTGGAAATGAAAAAAATGTTGCTCGACCGCATGGTTAACCTCCTGACGCGAGGTTGTGTGGTCCCCGTCGTGAAGTACATCAAACAATGCTGTGCCAAAGGAGACACCGACATCTCCCTGATTCGGTATTTTGTGACTGAGGTTCTGGAGACAATAACGCATCCGTACTCGCCCGAATTCGTTCAGTTGTTCCTGCCGATGGTGGAGAACGAGGAGATTACTGGCACAATGAGAGGCGAGGGCGATAATGATCCAGTTTCGGAATTCATTGGTAAGGACTCACATCTGGCCTTGGGAATAACTTGTGTGTTAATTTTTGTTTATTTCAGTTCATTGTAAGGCCCACTACACCACGGTATAGGACTGAAAGCGGTCAGCGACTAGGGGAACTTTTGGAAATAAAGTTACAGATAATACAACATGAAGAGCGATGTTTTCATTTTTGTTTTTGTTTGATGACGGGTCGGTATTTTGAGGAAATGTCAAAAGGTCTGTCAAGGAAATCGTTTAGGGATGTCAGAGGGAAACAGTTCGTGTGGCGATTTCTATTGCTGAGACCAATTATCTAGAGCTGGGGCAATCGTTCAAATCCAACGAACGAATCATTCAAGTATTGGTTGATAGAGACCGATATGTTGCATTCGTTCAATACTGCAAACAGAAACAATCAATCCAATCCATCGATGTTTGAACAACAGATACAGATTCATTGTATTGGTATACGAAAGCACTAATATGCTACAAGATTGTTGGTATGCCCATACATCAAAAATATTCTCGGCCACACAAATAATTTTCGCTACATACGTAAATAAGAACTACATAGATTATTTTTTAAATCATTTTTATTTCAGAAATTCATGCGAGGGAGTTCCCTCTCTCCCCAGCCACTAGAATTTTCGGTGTTGTATTACAACGTCTCGTACATCTCCCTTTTATACCGCTGTACTGAACCGGAGGGGTCTCCTCAACTCGTTGTGCGAGGGAACGGTCGTGGTTGAGTCGCCCATCCACACTTGAATGGTCTATGTGGAAGATGAGCAGTACCACATTTATATTTTGTAACAGTCCGTTCTTGTTAAATGGAGAAAGGCTTCTGGGAGGACGAAGGCGTTGTGCCGTATCATTTCGGGGTATTGTGAATTGGAGTAGTAAGCCCCCGAGATCAAGTTATTGATCGAGTTCATCGCTCTAGCAGGATGGCCTCGAATCAACTTCAACAGGAAATTGTCCACTCTTATCATGTTTGCCCTGTTGTATAAAACTCATTGGAAATTAATTTTCTGTACTGGGATTCTGGTGTTCTGTAAAGACGAAGGCAAGCCCTAAGACAAGCCATCTCAAATAACCGAATCTTTTCCATCAAGCCAGCACTCACATTGAACCACACGAGGCACCCTCGCATCCAGTTAGCTGTTGTAAAACAGTGTCTTTATAAGAGCAAAAGCGACTCGGGCCCTGGCCAGAGCAGCATTTACATGTTTGTTAAAATATAGATAGTGATCTAGATCGTCAGGTCTCTGACTACTGTCCTTTGCGCCAGTGGTTGCCCGTGTCGCCCAACGATTGAGAACTGTCGCCAATTCTTATTCGTATCCGCCGAGGCCTTATACAACGGCGTCCTGATTAGAATGGTTTCCGACTTCCGAAAGTTGATACTCAACTTCCAGTCATCGCAACCTCTCATGAATGAATCGAAGTCACCCTGCGTGAGAGTAGTGATTTCCTCGATCCTTGAACCTGATCTGTACACGGTCAAGTCATCGGCATACGCAATTGTGTGAGGAAGAGAACTTGTCAGATCGCTCAAGTAAATGTTGAACAGGATCGGCGAATTAACGGCACCCTTTTGGAATATACCTGTGGAGGTCACATTGCCATTCTTGACGACGAACCGTCTACCGGTAAGCATGTTACAGAGTAGGTACAGCAGTGGTTTGCTTATGCCTAGCCGATTGAGCTTGTAAAAAAGGCCTTCTAACCATACGGTGTCAAAGGCATTGGATATCTGATTGGATATCTGACAGCAGGTACGACGCGGCATAAATAGTGTCATACCCGCTTTGAAACCAAATTGGTTATCCGAAATTATATTTTTGTCCTTAGTCCAGTTGATCAGAGTTCTATTGATCACCTTCTCGAATACCTTGCTGATGTTCGGAAGGAGACTTATTTACCGGAGGTTGCATGGATTCGAAGATTCTTTTCCTCTCTTGGATATGGATTGCACAATAGCATTTTTCCAATGCTCCGGATAGTGTGCGTTATTCAGAGCATTGTTAATCAGGTTTGTGTACATATTAACCACTTCCAGGGGAGGTGTCTTAGCACAATGTTGGAGATCCCGTTGAATCCAACTGACTTTTTCCTCTTTAATGATTCGGAGACCGCTTGGAGTTCTGTCCTCGATATGAACGGGGGCATATGCCATGCTATGATCATTGAACACGACAATGCCGATGTTCTCAGATCGCCATTGTTGCGAAGTTGAGGATTGCTGGCCAGTAAGCGGTTATATAAGTCGTGGTTAGGAAGAACGCTCACATTCATTTGTACACTTTCTGGAAAACCGCGCCTAGGACCTCCATTTTAGGACTCGAACTGTATATACTACTGTGTGCATGCCCATCGGCCCTCTCTTGATCAAAGGAATAGGGATTGAGTGGAATTGCGAAACAAATATACTACTACTTATACATTGAATGAAGGATGGGACGACGAAAGGAATTCATCTCGCTAAATTCGCTCGGAACAATATGAAGGAACGAAACAATTAAATATGAACGATATGTTCATAAGAACTATCGAATCAAGTGATTGATCGAAGCCTTTATAACGAGAGGAACAGAAGTATTGAATGGTTATCTCCGAACGAATCTCTAAAAATATGGTTGATTGGTTTGTAGTTGTGTGATTGCAATCACCAATACTTTTAAGTGAACGGGTCAAAACGAACGAATCAATCACAATTGACACAGCTTTACAATTACCTTAACTCTACGACCTGAGCTCACATTGTGTGCAAAATAAACTAAGTGAACTCTCTATTTATGGCTCCTCCAGCAATACGCATCAAAGCTCGAAAAATTCTCCACTAATTGCGCGGTTAAGCGGCATCCAATAAACCGGGGAATTCCAAGTACCAATGCATTATCTAAACGGTAATGTAGTGGAGACCGCGGGGCTGCAATTAACACGCGAGCTAAAGTCACTAAATCTCTTCCCAATGGGGAGCGACTGAACCATGTACCGCAGTAGGTGTTTAAAGTTTTCTGTCCATAGTAGTGGGTGGATCGACTCGTTCGCTGATTGTGGGCATCACCTATCGTGAGTCACTGACAATACTCTTAGAGAATATTTGTGTAGTAACTCGTCTCAAACTCTGAGTTGCCGTAGAACTGTAGATCAATCCACTTCTGAGAGGAGAAACAATGAAAAGCACAATATAAGTGGTTGTTGTAAAAGCATATAGGTCGCGTTGTTTTGCAAAAAGCTTTTTTCAATAATTCATTTGAGGAGCTGAGTCGACAATTCACAATTCCGTCTGGTGATAAAATGAAAACCAAGGACGCAATAGTTCAGCTGGCATTAAACTTGATATAGGTGTGGACAATCACCGCAGTAATCAGTACGAACATCAAGAAATCGCTGACGAACCTGGGCACGCTGCTTCTTGCATTCGCGATTAATTCATCTTTATACCGGAGATTCGTTCTGCCATCCCAGGATGTCCGGATTCGAAGACTCTCTCAGCTGAAGCGTTGGAGTCCATGCGATCGATGTGGCGGAGTTAGTGCAGACGACGGATCTGCTACAGACCGTTCAACCTCCTCGAAGACGGGACCGACGACGTAGATATTTGTTTTGTCGAAGGCAACAAGAATCAGCGTCCAGTTTTGCTCAGCGTTAAGCTTATGGCTCCATATAGCAGGGCTGGCAAAATAAGAGCTTTGTAGTCAGGAGTTAGTTTTTTCGACAAACCAAGGTAACACCGGTTGTCAAGGGCGGTTCTACGTCGGATCTCCACAGTGATGTCGTTTGCCCCGAGGTAGACAAACTCCTTTACTACCTCGAAATTGTAGCTGTCGATTGTAATATTTTGTTCTAGGTGGTGTGTTTTGTTGTGTGGTTAGTTTTATCCTCGTTGACCTTAAGACCAGCTCGCTTCACCTCTTCTTCAATTGTCGTAAATGCTTCCACTATGGCACGTTGGGAACGCGCGACATAGTCCCAACAGTTGGACTGACTTGTAAAAAATATTGCCTTCCGTGTTTACAGCTGCCCGCCGCACTATCTTCTCCAGTACCAAATTGAAGAAATTACATGACAGAGCATATCTCCCCCCCCCCCCCCCCCCCCCCCCCCCCTCACCCCTTCAGTTGAAGGAGTGTTTCTTCATCGCCTCAAGTACAGCAGAAGTTACTTGTGCGAGGACATGTTATTGTTAAGTAACACTGACCATCCCTCAGAATTGCGTAGCAGAGGTACTCCGTACTCCTTTCGCTACTGCTTGTAAAGCTTACGCATACAAATCGTAGATGGTCTACCGGAACTAGGTGCCTCATTACAAAACCATTATGGCCTACTCTTGACAAAAAAAAGCTGACGTTACCTGGTCAGTTTAAGGAGACGGAATCTCAGAACTCTCTTCAGCGTTATAACTACTGTACCATTGGAACTCCTTTCACAAGACTAACTCGGAAGTGAGATAAGGAGGGGAAGGCAACTATTGTACATCTTCTATACAAATGTAGTGTTCTCTCCTCCCGTAGAAGTCGTATATTTTCACAACTTGATGAAACTAAGTAACATTAGTATCACTTTATTAAAAGATCTTAATAATATCCGGAATAGTAATAACACCACGCGTGACAGAACAATAGCACGCACAACACGAGTGGTTGCTGAGAAGCTAGGCCCAGGTCCACCTCGGACTGTCGCGCCACCCATATTATTATTATTATTATTATTATAGTAATAACACAACGAGCATACTAAGTGTGACTGTTATCCACCCGCAGTCAGCCACTCTAATCGAATCCAACCGAACATCGTTATTTGAAATTTATAAATTGTTAAAATGTGCTCAACGAAATCCTTTTTCAATTGGTCCATCGATTCGCGTGCTTGTGCGACCCATGTCGATCAGTTTCAGGTTGTACATTTTTGACAAAGACAAAAAAGATCAACTATTAAAAGCTAATCTTTGCACATGAATGAAAATAAATCCACAGCGACTAATTCCCATGGTAGTGAAGGCACCGTTTTTACAAGAAATGAAGTATTACAGAGATGCCCGACTTCTACCCCTCTTGCCACTTAAGATTTTTGACAAGTGTTTTTTATAACGTGTTCTTAAACCAAATTAGGCATTTTAGTTATTTCGTGAATAACCGTCAAAAATTCATGAATTTCCGTCAAAAGGCACTCAAATTCGTCTATGGTCTAGGGGGCAATCAGCTATGAAGTCGGCTATCCCCTCCTTTACTAGCAGTGGTTCCTTAGTTTTTGACTTCTATGTTGACTCACAAATATAGCATGATTTCACATAATGTGTTATATCATCGGCCATTCCAAGCAAAAATAAACAGTTTCTAGCGCGACCTCTATATACATTGATGCCCCCCGCGAATTCTTGCAAGCATTGTTTTCTTTAGGGAAGCTGGTATTACAACCTTTTATCCTTTCATCAGAACCCCTTCTTCGAGACCGAGTTTAATCCCTGAAATTCCAAATATTAGACATATCATTGGGCCAACCCTCTTGGACGAGCTTAATGATTTCTTGAAGCTCAGCATCCTAGCTGGTGTTCTCGACAATCATGTTGCGAGCTCTTTCCGAATCCTACTGGAATTGATTTCCAGTTCCTCTTCAGTTTCATCTTTGGCTTGGGGCACCGATAAGTGTTCACAGTCCCTGCTCAAGGCATCAGCTAGTGCGATTTCTTTTCCTAACCTGTAAATGACCTTTGGTGCATAGGGAACTACTTCGTAAAGCATTCTTGGTAGTCTATTCGGAGCACAGTGCAGGGGTTTTCTAAAAATGTATGCCCCCATATATGTATTCGTGAAAGCGCTTGCATGCGAATCGTACTGCCAATGCTTCCATTTCCATTTGAGGATGATTCTGTTGTGCAGACGTTAACGCTTTCGATGCATATGCAACTGGCTGGTCGCCTTGTAATAACGCTGCCCCCAAACTATGCTTACTAGCATCGAGCTGAAGCGTTACATCGATACTTGGGTCATAATGCCGTAAAACCGGTGTGCAACTTAACACTTTCTTTAGTTTGTCGAAGGCTTCTTCGTCATTTTGGTTCAATTCCCAGAAAACACCCTTTTTTATTACCTCCCGAAATGGCTGCGTTAGCTCTGACTAATTTCCTATAAAATTTCCAAGGTCACCATGCTCAAAAATCTTTTAATCTGAGTAACATTGGTTGGTGGTGTTAATCTATTAACAGCTTCGACATGACTTTTATCTATTTGAATGCTCCTTGATGTGAACACGTGGCCTAAAAATGTGTACCTTTGTCGAGCAAAATATTCACTTCTCTTTGTTTAGCTTCAAACCTGCCTCAAGAAGTGTGGTTAGTACTTTCTTCGTCAACAATTTCAACTTTTCCTTTGTCTGCGCCTGAATAATCTGGAGGATCTTCGAAGCCGAGCGTCTTCTTCGAAACTCCGGTTTAAAGACCATGTTATGGCGGGCGCGAGACAGCTTGACAGCATGCCGAGGACCATCACCGATGGAAGGCTGAAGGAAGACCCTCCATGGGTAGCTGTACTGAGAAGTGTATAAGTGAGTAAGTAATCTTTAAAAAGTAAATAATAAGTGTGGAGATCTGTAACTTCCGATGATGGCTAGCCAGCTGCAGGTACCCACACTGATCAGGCACATACTTGACACACACAGTCAGTCTAGTAGTCACCGAGCATTAAGTGTCAATAGGTGTGGGGAAATAAAGTAAAAATAAATCATTATTCTTGAACTATTGAGTAGAGTGTTTAATTTGATTTGGATAGACCGTGGGTCATTACAATAAACATTGATTCATCAAATCGAATACAAATTCTAGAGATACGTTTGCAATTCTCTTGTAAAAATTGAAAACAAAAAAAAAAACCCCCCGTTATAAATTCTTCTATAACCAATCACCCTAATTATTGCGTCATTAGCCTGTCAAGTTGCATCATATCGCAAATGCGTCGTGTGTCATTAGATTTGTACCGGCTTATCTTTTTTGAATTGGCACACACATTTCGAAGATTAGTGAACTTTATGATCTTTGCATGCAGTACGACAGGTCAGTTATCGAGAGGCTATCACAAGTGCAAGCCCATCGTTCACCTCAAATGGAACTCCAATGGAAAAAAACAATCCGGTTAGATACCACTTACAATCAGATATAATAATTACTTTTAATTGAAGCCATTTCATCGTTATTGCAGTCACCCCAAAAATATTCCACGATTACTTTATTGGCACGATCACATCGTACGCCGCACCAGAGCCCGATTTATGGGAGATTGAAGAGCAACAAGCTTGTAAAGCTCCCCAAGACAAATGTGATCTCCGAAAATGGCCCTCACCATGGCGGGTTTGCGAAATCTTCAACGTCTATCTGCAGATAACCCACACTCACGAAGCACGTACACCTCAAATCATAGAGTATCTCGTCGCGAGATCACAGATAAGGGCAGGTGCACATGTAAGCATGAGATTGAGGCTGTGATCTTTGAATCTGCTTTAGAACGGAAATCGAGTCCCCGGGGAGGAGACTGGCAGTCGGGCATCGTCTAGAATGTAAGTGCCGATGAGGAAGTCTCCTGGTGGAGCGGAGTCCGTTATGTTTCGTGTTCGAACACGTGTATCGTGTCGGTCGCTTCAAATCGTTTAGTATTTGCGTTTTTTTTTGTGTTTTGTTGTTCTGCCGTCGATATCGCGAACTGATAACAAAGTACTCGTCATCGTTTTTATAACACAACACCAGGTAAACTTCAGTCGCGAACGCCTTGGGTTGGACGGAAGCGTTTGATGGCGAAAAGGTTCTCGTTTTCGGTGGTGATAGTGATAAGCTTGTTATCAGCCAAATGGGGAGGGACGTACTCACGACCGACTGTACTGTTCGGTTCTACACTGGTTCGGGGCTATTGATGGCATCGACAGTTTATCAATAGGTAGATGCAGACACGGTCGGTGGCTACAATTCGCAACGATTCGAGCGTTTCGTGTTTCTGGGTTTTTTTTTCCTTTTCTGTTTCCAAGAGGTTTTCCTAGTGAAAAAGTGCTACTCAGTGATCGCCCGCAACAGTGATAGTTTATCTCTGCCAAACAGAACGGATTACACGCATCCCATCCAGACAGGGACTTGGACGAGGACAGGAGAGACAGGAGCCTTTGAAAGATGGTAAGTCTCGTCGTCGATTATGCGCAGTTTCAATGAGAGACTGAGGTTTTTGCACGCATGTCTTTGAAGTTATCACCTAACTGAAAGCGTAAACAGCACCAAATGACGGTAGCCGTATGATCGTTTTGTCTGAGGAATGCAATTATTCACTATCACGCTTGTCAGGTGGATGTGTTTATTGAAAGGTGTTCATAAATTTGCAAATCGACTCGGTGTGTTAGGCTAATTGGGTACATGTTGGGCGAAATGATTCACGCATGCTTTTGTTTGGAATTATCTATTGTTTATTAGTTGATGAGAGATACACTGATTGGCTGCTTGATGAATCAGCGGTAATTAGGGTGTTACACATTTAAAGTGTCACGAGGATTATTTGTGTTGAGGTGACATTTTTTTTTTAAATTTACACTTCTTGACTATTTTACCGTCGTCTGGACAATACGGGAGGAAATAATTGCGTACAGGATGCAGTGTTGCGCTTCAAATACAAGGTGACCAGATAGGAACAATAACCACAACAATGGGGTGAGATTGAAATTTAACCTTTGAAGCAGCACTTGCAGTCACATGCGCGTTCAAATGGAAACAGGAAAAATTATAATAAAATTCTCTTAAGAACGCAGTTGCTTCCACCAAAAGGAACTGAAGTATCCTCATTAAATTAGAAATAAATCTTTCTTTTTTAATATAGAATAGAGTACAGTAATTGAAAAAAGTCCGGGTACTTGCATAAAGTACCGTTACCATGGGCTTTGTATGTCAGGCAAGGAAAAGTTGACAAAAGTGGGCGTGCATACAATTAGAAACGATAGACTTTTTTGGAAGAAATTTGATTAATTCTAATTGAAATAATTATGATTCTTCGAAATTTAATAGCATAGCCTCTATTTTCAAATACAGCTGCAATCTCCGAGGCATAGACTCTACGTGCTTTTGACAGACGCTCTGTGGAATGTGGAATTGAAATTTCTTTCCAAGGCTGATCTGTCTTTTTAAGTATTGTCATAAGTACTCAATATCAGATTGAGATCAGGACTACATGAAGGCCGTTCCAAAAGCGTCACCATATTTTCGTCCTCATTTAGAAATCACTTACAAGATAATATCGAACTCAGAGTACCGCTGAGAACCCCATACGATTTAGAAATGGAACTCGATAAATGTATAGAAGTAAAACAGTGCGCTGTGTGGAGCAATACACCTCTCGCTTGAAAAACGACGATAAAACATGTATTGCGATATCCACCGGAAATACGAGAATTAGAAAGAGAGAAACGTAAAGCTCGTAAGAAATGGCAGCAGCCCCGTGCGCTGTAGCATAAAACACACATCAACCAACTGTCTAACCTTCTGAAAGCGAAAATTAAGTTTATAATAAATGATCTAAATGCTTATTAAACGGGCTTATCAGCGAAAAAAGATTGCTTAAGCTTACATCACAAATCGATTTCGTATATTAGAAAATGATGTATGAAAAAAAACGAATTGAATTGCAAATTTGTGGAAAATGACAGAATTTAATTAATTTATAAATATTTAAGTGTCTAGGAAAATGCCATTATGTGCTGTAATGAGTAGAAAATATTGAAATGCCATCCGTTTTTGTTGTTAAGTGTGTGAACATTTTTCATTTGTTTCAACTTTTAAGTTTCTGGCACAAAAATTCCCGCAATGACTTCGCGGAGGCTTCAATAGAATTGTTCAGGATAATCCTTACACCAACGGAATATGTTTCTGTCAAACGTTAAAACCTGAGGTTTTAGCAGTCACTTCATACCAAAGTTTTGTCATTCGGACCAAATTGATTTTTGAATAAAGATCCGCTAGATTTGGAATATTACAAACTGTGTAGTACCGAAGCGACTGCTTCGATGCTCCCCACTACGGCGGCTATGTTTTCTTTATTTCTCTCTAATCCCTTGTTTTGTTCAAAATAGAGAATAGAATTAATACAAAGACGAATTGCATGCCCATAATGACGACTATCCTCATGAGATGGCGATAGCAAATTATTAAGAAAACAAAATGTCCAAAATTTTACAATTAATTTTTAATAATTGCGTCAAATAATATTATTATCATATACATATTATTGCTGACAGAAGCGAACGAAGAAAGGCTAGTAAATCCATAGACGCCCTCTATGAGTATGATTGAGATGAGCAAGAACCGGTATTAATCTCAATTTAGCTTCAATTATAGGAGCAAACGCGTGAGATAAATCCAGCAAGAGCGAAGCAACACAAACGACATTGAAACTAACATAGAAAGAATTTGGGTAAATTAACAAACTAACAAATAATTTTTGTGGTAATATATGTGAACAAAAAACATCATGGGTTTGAAAAGAGATCACAATTTAAATTTAAAATAACTTTTCATTATGAAACAGGCGGATTGTAGCAATATTTTTCCATATTTGTGTAGGTTCGGAAACGTGAAAGTTAAATGTTGCACGAGGATATGCCAAATTTGATTAAAGATTTTGACAGTTGGTGGCTGACTGCCGCGCAGAAGGACAGCAGACACACTTAGGCCAAGCGAAGGCGTATTGTGTTACCACGCGGATCAAGGGTACCTATTCCGCAAACCAATTAGTGCTTTTAATAAAGCGAAGAAGAAGGCTGATTCTGATGCTGCTCAGTTCAGCTAGATTATCAAAGAAATGAGCCTCCAGGAGTCTGAATTTACGGGATGAAAGAGCACTGCATAGCAAGTGTTCAATGGTTTCTTTCTCATCCTTGTCCATGCAGCTTCTACAGAAATCATTGTAAAGAAGGCCTAGTCTAGAGGCATGAGTTCCAATGGCACAATGCCCTGTTAGAACGCCAATAAGCGATCTGAGACTTAGCCTGCTTAATCTTATCAAGCTAAGCGATCGGTTAGGATCGATCATAGGCCAGAGTTGTTTGGTAGGGAGGCATCCTGGGCCAGATTTCCATCCGCGGTTTTGTTGAGCAAGCATTTCAAGCTTAAGCAGATTGTTTATAGTAGCGATAGACGTGGGGACCCCCTCTCCAGGAAAGAATACGGAATTTGTGCCCTTTCTAGCGAGTTCGCCCGCTTCGCAATTCTCTGGAATGTCACAGTGTCCCGGCACCCACATAAATTGGATGTTAAAGTACTTGGCCATCTCGTTTAGAGATCGGCTGCAATTAAGGAAAGTCTTGGAGTTAAAAGTGACTGAATTCGGAGATTTGATCGCTGCCTGGCTATCGGAACAGATGACGATATATGTGCGCGATATATCATTGTTTTTTAGCCAGGACCGGGCTTTCTTAACCGCTATAGCTTCAGCCTGAAAGACGGTGATTAGGTAGTCAGAAAGACAGTTTGATATTTAGATCCTTGGAATAGACGACAGCACCCACACATGCATCCATCTTCGATCCATCTGTTAAAATTTCTAGTGAACCTCCAGCGTCTGGTGTTCAAACTCCCAGTAAGATCTGGGGGAGATGCTGGTTGAGAAGTTCTTCTTGAAGAGGAGTTTAGGTGTAGTGAGTTCTATATCTATGGGTAAAGAGGAATACCTGCGTAGGATCGGTGAATGTCCAGACTGTAGTTCTTTCCAGCTGCTCAGCGATCTTAATCTGATCGCCGTACTAGCTGCTGTCTGTCTGCCAATTTGTTATATCGGTGGCAGGTTGAGGGTAGTCTTTAGCGCTTCGCTAATGCATACGCAAGCCATCCTCTGCACTCTACCGAGTGGGGTGATTTTGATTTTCTTATCGAGTGCGGTCCACCATTCTACGCATTAAGTAAAGGTCTCTTATTTTTGATCGAGGAAACGATACTGAGATTCCACTCATCGAGCACGTTTTCCTCCGTCTATATCTTACAGATGAGTGAACCAGCTCATCTCCACTTGCCTTGAAGAGCTCTTGCAGGAGTGAAATAAATTGATCCCCACTTATGTAAATGACAGTTGGTGGTAAAATTTTGCATATCTTCCCAAACGAAGTTATGAACGCGTTAAATTTTACTCTCGGTTCAAAGGGACGCTTAAGTTAGGTCTTAATGATATTCCCTCATTGCATGATAGTTATATATTATAATCTACAAACTATCTATCGATTTTGAATTTCAAGTACATATGTTGTATCAACATTTTATCAATTACAAATTACAGGCGATATGGTTTGGCTGCGATTTCAAGGGCAGACGTGAGTTCCTTATCCAGTCGATTTTAAGTTTACTCTTTCTGCACTACAAGCTCTGAACTAGCTTCTATTAATAGAATAAGGCAAGTGCCTCTTGTCAAACAAGCCACTAGTGTCTGCTACTAAGTGGATGGCATCTGAAGAGGTTTGATTTATTTAAACTGTCTGGAGTCTTGTACATTAGTACTTACTTACTTATCAGGTCAGTGACCTTTTATCGTTGACGGTCCTGTGCATAATGCATCAAAACTATAGTGATTTTTTATTTGAAGCAAAAGCGGGACACATTTTCAAAACATCGCAGGGAGCAGAAGTTATGATTTTTTTTGTTAAAAATTAAAATAGTATGCAATATAAATGACAAATGATATATTTATTTAAAAATAAATAATAAATAATAAATAACTCGTTTTTAAAGGGAACTCCCTTAATTGAAAAATGTCTACGCACCTGAAATCCAGAAACTGAAACTGTGCTCTTTCCTTTTTTTCATTTTATACCGTCAATATATTTTGTTTTTTATGTATCCAACTTAGTCAACGTTTTCCAAAATTGTTCGATCGGTTTTCGGCGACACAAATATAAACATGTCATCTGAATTTTCGGGAACTTTTGCATAGCCGGCATCGTCTTTTGGAGCCGTTTGTCAGATCATTGTCCAATTGCCATATCGGCCCTATTAGACCAACATCTTCCCATTTAATGGAAGACAAGTCTCGGCAGATGTAATCGTCACAATTGCTTACTAAATTCTTCTTTTTTTAATTTAGAAATTACAGGCTACAAGCAAAACTGACAATTCATTTCACATGGAATATACATGGGCTCGTTTCCTTCTTTTAACAGCTCTTACGTTTTTATATAGTTGCTTAGTTTTGAGAATTGTACAGAACTACACACATTTTCAATATGGATGGCGCTACAGCCCGTAGAGGGCCAGGGCCTAGCTTTTCAGCAACCACTCGTGTTGTGCGTGCTATTGTTCTTTCACGCGTGGAAGGGATCTACAGTTTAATGCCGACTCCGAACGGCGTAGTTGAGAAGCTTTTTCTAGACAGAAATACTCTTTGAGCATTGCCAGTGACTCGAAAGAGGTGGAGCCGTGAAAATATGAAAGGTGGTAAATTCGGGTATCGAACCTGACACCCCCTGCGTAAGAGTCGACGCACTAACCCACTACGCCACGGCGACCCACGAGTGTGACATTTAGTGGGACGGATATGGCCGTGAGCCTCGCTAAAAGCGTAACGTATGGTCACTATAATTAAAACCCGGCTAGTTCTTAGGTGTTCTTCCCGACGACATCCATATTCTAGGGAATGAACGTCTTAAGAGCCGGTCCTCAGTGAGTGTTATACCCTCTGTTATGCATATTGGCGGTAGATCGAATTAAGACGAGTCGTGAACTTCATCAACTACACTAATATTATTTAAGCTGAAGAGTTTGTTTGGCTGAACGAACTAATCTCAGGAACTACTCTTCATTTATCGAGGAATGCTTTTGGTTTTATAACATCACGCTGCGACCAAAAGGAGCGAAGCATCAATGAAAAATGTCGCAAAAACGGGAACAAATTATTTTTTTTTTGAGAGCTTCCGTTGCGTGCGCTGTGTAAATGGTTTAAGTTACGCAAAAATCTGGATGGAATTGTTCATCTTTAAGAGTTCTATAAAAAAAACCTGACAGAGCATATTCCTATCTTGTAAGATTAACCCTCTGTAACCTTTTTTATGGTAATCAATTTGGTTCGAAAGTATTATTATTTATCCAACTGCCATAACTGATATTCACTCGGACGAATTAGCGGGGAGCAGCTAGTTGTATATACATGAGCACATTAAAAACATCTTTTACAAACTCCCGTGTAAGGAAGCTTGTGATGTACTGTGATGACTTTGTTACATCTTGGTCTCTCCTAGTCTAACATCCGACTTCGAACCTTCACGTGTAACACTCTGGACGCCACACAGTGATCCAGAAACGGATTCCCTGTCTCAAAAATCAGTAACTTTTTTGTTTCTAAAGATGTGAAACTTGGTATACATAATCTTAAATATTTAGGCTTTGTAATAATGAAACTGGAACTTTTTTGTTTGATTTTTTATAAGGCTTTGAAAGTCTTCCACTCTCTCCAGATGTGGTTTTGGAGATTTGACTGAATGAGTGAAGATGAATTACAGTTTCATCGGATCACTATTTACATATGCACCACGTCCGTCATTGATCAATGGACCGTTATGAGAAAATATTCATTTTTAGCAATTTGACTTTATCAGCCAGTGAGCAAGTGACACATTTTTTGTGTCCGACAAAAAAAGGAAAAAAGAGCAACAAAAGTTGATAGAATTAGAATTTAGACTAAGTAAATATTTTAATCAGACAAGTAGGTAGGTGGCGCTGCTAGTGAAATTCACCAGCACCCTTAAACTATGTTGTTCCATTGGTCAGACTTGATAGTGTCGTTAATTTGATCCCAACGGCAAATGGTGACTGGACCAAATTTGAAACCCAGATAAAAGCGAATTAACTTTGCTTTCACTGGGTTATTGGGATTCGAATCGGTGACCCCGCTAACCAGGGGATGGCACTTTACCAACTGCGCCATCCAGCCGTCAATCAGACAAGTAGCAAAGCAGCGCTAACCGTCAAATGTCCGTTTGAATATAAAAAGACATATAAGAAGGAAGATTAAGACTAGATATATCTTCTATATATTACACGACACTATTATTTTCATATTTTCGTAAATATTTAAAACTCCGTCTTTTCCAAAAATGTGTAACACTAGCAAAGGTTTCCAAGAAACGCTTTTGAAAAGTCTGTACGCGTAAGTCAGTCAAATCAATATTCTGAACCACGGCACTTTGTCGATTGATTTTATTAATTTCTTTATAACTAGAAAACTCATTAATATCGTAAAAAATTTTATTTAAATTTATGGTTTTCTATGGAAACGTTCCATTGTGAGCCAAGCAACCCTCTAGGAGAGTGGGTATCGAACCCCTCTGAAATTGTGGGTCGGGGCTAATTGGAGAGCGTTCATACCTATCGGTCTACCTAGTGCGTCTTTCACAAAGGCGTGCGGTGCGGCAGGCTTCAGCTATCTGTCTTGGAGTAGCCCACTTGCTTGTGACCTCAAGGCCAGAAGGGCTGGACTGAAAATCAACGCCTCCGAAACAAAGGTAGTGAGAATGATGCGATGCACCTCTCCTGCTTCAAGTATGTTAACCAATTCTGCTATTGACTTCCTCGTTCTTTTTTGGTTCTACAGACCGGTGTGGACCTGCGCCTCAACCAACAAGCCTCTCCAACTAACACAGTCTCTGGCTAGCTGCCTCCAGTGTCGCACGCCAAATTGGTTGAGGTGCTATTGACATACAGAGTAATATTTATATTAGTGAGGCACAGAGGGCGGTTACGGAAAAATGTCGAATTCACGAACAAGATACTTCATCATATCGGGTATCGCGGGGGTAAGCCACGCACGAGAGATCTCCAGGCAAACGATCCTCCGCCATAACTCATCTGGGGTTATGCCCAAGCGTAACCAGGTGAGCTTTTGGACTCATCCTGGGCCTGCCTGTCAAAACTGATCCCGCTTGACCAATCCTACAGGAAAGTTCAGTATTACTCCTCCCATCACTCGTGAAGAATTACCATAACCTCTGACTTGTCCACGTTAACCTTCATCCCAGAATCAGCACATATGGCCACAAACCTATCGAGTGAGCGCTGAAGTTCCGTCTGGGAAGATGTGAGGATAACTGAGTCATCCGCAAAAAGACGATGACTTACCTTCAACTCTCACAATATGAAACTTTCCTGGCCTCGGTTGCGCGGCAACATCCAATCCATATAAACAATGAAAAGGAGAGGGGACAAGATACTTCAAAAGTAAATTTTGGCACTACGGTTTAAGTTAATGGTTAGAATGTATGCTTCTAGTGTTCTGTGGTCCATAGCCTTCCTCTGCCGCGTTGCCTTCGTCGTTTTCCTCGTCATCGTCTGCTGCAGCTTTTCATCATCTTCCGGATCTGTCTTCTGTTTCATTGCGGTCTGCTATGCCTTCCACATCCCCTGCCTGTCTTCTTTTGCTTCATGCTAGTCGACTGTTGTATCTCCATCTTCCCTGCTGCATAATCGTTCTCTGCTTTATGATCGTCTAATGCTCCACCATCGTCGTCTCTTGTATCAGCCTCTGCTGCATCATCGTCTTCTGCAGCATCCTCGTCCTCTGTTGCATCGTTGTAGGCTGGTTGACAGCACATCTTCTTCCACTCCTCAGTTGAAGGATCTCCATTCGTTTACGAAGACTGGATAAAGCAGCTATTTGCGGCATTGTCTTCAACAGCGGCATCATCTGCAACATCATTGACAGCAGTATTTACAACTTATTCCATGTACACACCCCCTTCCCACGCGTGCCCGAATCTAGCCCGCCAGAGTCTCGCCAGAGGTCGTATCTCCTACGTGTGATTAAATAAAAACGAAATTATGAAATGTTGTACGCTTATTTGAGTAATTCCTTTTATGGCCTCGTAAATGATAAAAACTGGTAAAAAGTTCTCGTACTCGGCGGATGAGTCGGCACATTTTCGAACACACCAATAAACACAGCCGAGGCCCAGACTGCATTTTATCGTGGTACTTCCATTGAACATTATCTTTCGATATCATACTGACCTTGACATTTTTTCTCTCTGTCTCTCTTAAAATATGGCCTAAATGCGGGGGTTGAAGGAGATGCATTCACTTGGGGGAACTCTTATCACCTCTTAGTCAAGTTTCATGCAGCAAACTGTTTTGTCAATCATTATCTGGTTAGTGACGATAGTCGTGAATATTTGTGGCAGATTGTTTAAACGCGGTGTTCGAGAGGTTTTCTCTGGAGTTGTGTCGTTCCGGACATGTTAAGCATCCGGAACGATAGAAAACATTTCCTATCGTTCCGTAAACTCAACCTAAGGATGTCCATGTCCACCCCAACATGTGTGTGTATACAAAAATTCTACACAAGCACTCTCATGGAGTTCCACTAACCGAGATCGGTGAAATACGCGAACATATTCCTGCCGTAACAACCAATAAACTCACTGCGGCCATCCTGAGGGTAGAGGATCCTGGTCCAGACGGCATACCAAATCGGGTTTTAAAGAAATCAATGAAGGCCCGGCCAGACGTTTTGCTTGAGCGAGGGAATATTTTCTAAATAATGGAAATACCATTATATAAGGAAATAAACCACGTGATGAGATCTCATCTTATCGACCGCTCTGTATGCTCGACACCATGGGCAAAATATTAGAGCGAATTATATGTAACAGACTGCAGCCTATCATTGAAGCCAATGATGGACTTGCGATCGACAATCGACGCGATTAAAGTCGGCCCAATCGGCTATAGAAGGAAAGCAGGCAGTAAAAAGTACTGCGCCGTGGTTACACTTGACGTGAAAAATGCTTTTAACACGGCATTGCGTAAATGTACCGAATTACATATTAAGATTAATCAGGAACTACTTTACCGATAGGTTGCTCCTTTACGACTTCGACGACGGGACAAAATTGTATAAAATTACAGGGGGCGTGCCCCAAGGATCAGTGTTAGGTCCCTTTCTGTGGAACGTGATGTATGACGACGTATTACGACTCCCAGTCCCCACGATGGATACTACATCGTAGGTTTTGCGGACGATATTGCTGTTTTCGTCGTGGCGAAACGGCTTGAAGAAATCGAGTTGTATAGCAACGAAGCAATAGCACTGATGAAGAAATGGCTACGCGATGTGAGTTTAGATCTCGCGGATCACAAAACGGAGTCCGTTCTCATTACGAATAGGAAACTGCTGGAGAATATAACGATAAAATTCGGAGAGCTGGGAGCCATGATTGATGCTCAGCTAAATTTCAAGCATCACCTTGCATACGCTTGCGACAAATCGTCAAAAGCGATAGGCGCTCTTTCAAGACTCATGTCGAATATCGGCGTCCCGAAGCAAGGCAAACGATTAATGCTTGCGAGAGTTGTGGCTTCCATGCAGCTGTATGGGGCACAAATATGGTCTGACGTTGCGAACAAGAAGACACACATGAAGGAAATCAAATCTGTGTACAGACTCTGAGCACTGCGAGTCAGCAGTGCATTTCGAACGGTATCAAACGACGCCATATTGGTACTATCCTCTATGGTACCAATCGATATCCTAGCCTTAGAAGCTAGACGACTCGATGACAATTGCGTGCAAGGCGGGCCAAATACAAATCATGCGAAGAAATTCGTTAGAAGCCTCAGTAGCGGCGTGGCAACAACAATGGAACGAGTCCCAAAAAGGGAGATGGACATACCGACTATCGAAAACACGGCGAACTGAACTATTATCTTACACAGTTCTTGACTGGTCATGGTGGTTTCCGGGAATATCTATTCAAGCGAAACAGTGACACGAGTCCGTTTTGTCCTCACTGCGTAAACGCGGTGGAGAACGTGGAATACGTTTTCTTCGAATGTGCTCGGTATGCAAACGAACAAGCTGTATTGCCGGATGAATTTGGTGAGCCGCCAACACCAGAAAGCATTGTCCAACATATGTTGAACTCTGCAGACATTTGGTCTGCTGTGAACGATACAGCAGTACGAATAATGTGCGATCTAAGGAATTTACAACGGCAGTGGAAAGCGAATTCGCTAAATGACACGTGACGAAGCAAAAAGCTCGAATCCGTCCCTCGGATTACTACCTAGCAGTAGTTCTACGAGGGACTAAACGGACAGTTTTCACGGGAGGTGGTTTTAGTCCGTAAGAATCTGACACTACCAATGGATGTCGGACCATTGGTGCCTATGCAAGGTTTCCACCTACCCACTCTCATTGCAAGGACACACATTTTGGCACATGTCACACAAAATGATACACACACGTTTGTGCATACCTGAGTCAGAACTATCGTGTGTCATTGATAGGAAGAAGATGGAACACATCCAATTCAAATGAGTTTTATTTAAGAACTAACTGGAAATGATTCACAAAGCTTCGCATTGAATAATAATAACCAGAAATTTTAAATTACAGAGATAGCCGACTTCACAGCTGATTGCCTCCTAGACCATCGAAGAATTTGAGTGCATTTTTGACAGATATTCATGAATTTTTGACGGTTATTCATGAAATAATGTAAATACCGTCCTTTGGTCGATTTGGTTTATGAACACGTTATAAAAACTATTGTCGAAAATTTGAAGGGCAAAGAGTGGTAGAATTTGGGCATCTCTGTAATACTTCGTTTCTGATATTAAAATTTTAAGCAACAACATCTGAGAAAAATATATTAGTACAGTAGCCTTAGATGTGCTTAGGCCAAAGTAGGCCCGTTGTATTGCCACGTGGGTTTGTCTAAAAAGAAAGGTGGTTGGGCCGGCGTTGATATTACGGCAGCCAGCCAGATCTGTCAATGAAGTCTAACAGCGATTTGATTGATGATGTGATTATCGAAGAAGTAGGAGCCTGGAGTGGCTTTCCTAGCTGAGGCAAGTGCATGGCAGTTGCAGAGAAGGTGTTGTACACTCTCCTCTTCTTCCCGGTCTCGGCAAGTTCTGCAGTAATCGTTAGAAAATAGTCTTTGTCTTTTCGCGTGTAATCCCAAAGACAGTGTCCGGTGATTATAACCACTGCTGTGCTAACTTCAGGTCTTTTAAATTATATCAGGCTGACAGTTATTTTGGGTCAAGGCTGGGCCAGATTTGTTTGGTCATTTGGCACGTATTGCCTGTGTTCCATCTGGAATTGGCTTTTAGTATGCTTTGGTTTGTGAGTTGTAACTTAAATGAACCTAATGGAGTGTCTAAGCTACAGAAGGATCCGTCATCTGGCAGTGTTGTGGCGATTTTTGTGAGTTTGTCAGCTTCGCAGTTGCCCATAATGTCTCAATGGCCCGGGACCCAACACTGGCGAATTCGAAACTGTTCGGATATCTCGTCAAGAGATGTGCGACAACTTATTATTATTTTTGAGTTTATAGAGAACGATGTTAGGCATTTGGTTATCTGCCTGGCTATCCGTAAAGATGCAGATATAACGGGCGGATATCACGTTCCACTTTAGCTGATCACCATTATTTCCGCTTGAAAGACTTGAAGTAACAATTATTTCATGGAGGTACTGTGTTGATGTACAAATTCATTTTCTAATAATCATATGTCCATACATGTATGTACATACATCCATACCAACGTAGTCATCCTTTCCTTTCGGAGAAATATCAACGGATCTATGTATGTAGATAGTTCCGGGCGCATGTGTAACATAACAATATGAAATGGACCTACACAGTGCCGCGCACATGTTGCACGCAGCCATATCCATGGACTAGACCGGATCGAACATGTCTCCGCGAACCAGTTCCTTCCGATAGCGAAAATAATCGTTCCATGTCACTTTCATTCATCATTCATTCATCGAGAAATGTAAAATATGTTGACATCTTGATTGACAACATTGTTTTTACCGACTAAAGGGTGACGCGAAATTAACGCAAGATTTGAATTAAACAAAGTTTTTAGCCTTTTGACTGGATGGCGCAGTTGGTAGAGTGCCTGCCCCTGGTTAGTGGGTCCCCGGTTCGAATCCCAGTGAAAGCAAAGTTAATACGCTTTTATCTGGTTTTCAAATCTGGTCCACTCAACATTTGTCGTTGGGATCAAATTAACGGCACCATCACTGGAATAGTCAATCAGTGGTAGAAGTCTGACTATGGGTATCACAATGGACCAACATGGTCTAAGTGTGCTGATGAATACACTAGCAGCAGCACTAGCAGTTTTTTTATTTAATTGTATCATAAAGTACAGAGGATGGGATAACACTACGGACAAATGGCTTCCCTAGCTTTGCTGGCGTATACGCAAGCTTTTTGTCGATCTTTTGCATCTTAGCTCTGCATAAATGTGGCTGATATTCTTCTTTTTTACTGGTGCTATAATCCAGGATGCACCTGAGTCTCAGCCAACAATCCTCTCCATCTGGCAAAATCTTTAGCCAGCTACCTCCAATTTCGCAAGCCAATTTGGTTGAGGTCCTTCTCCAGTCGTGGTTCTACTTAACAGAGGACTGATGCCTTGTGCCACATGGTAAGAGTCATTCCTTGAACTGGGGCTAAGTTGTCCATATGCTCTGCAAGGTGAAGGAAGCAAGAGGTTACATTTGGATGGGGGGAGGGGTTCGTTTGACATTTGTTGACATTGTGTTCTAAGGCATTCTTGTCTGACCATAAGAAGAATGAGTTTAGGTAATTTTGAAGGCACAGATAGTCATTGAGACTAGATATGGAGTTGATCATTTTCATGTCGTCGGAGTAAATAGAAAGATTAGAATATTTAATTTTTTTGTTTTTCCAGGTTAGGTGAAAATCTTCAAAAGACACTATGGGGACCGTTCCCACATAGCCAGTAAAAACACCACCCTTCAAATAAAGTACATTTCCACTACAACTAAGTTTTACACTTATCCAGCAGTTTTACTTTCTTGGTCTAGACTAATAATGTGACCAATATCATTTATTGTTAAAACAAAGATCAGTGGACAAAGGTGACGGCCTTGAGGGACGCCTGAAGTGGGGCCAATGGGGTCTAAGACCGAAGATAAATCTACACTAGCGAAAAAGTGGTGGGAAACCGTGGGCCTTAAGTTTTAGGTGAATAGTAAGATGGCAGATTCAAATGCCTTGCTCAAACCGATGGTAATGACATCCACAGCCTTTCCTTCCTCTAATAATTTCAGGGTCTTAGCGACGAGCTCGGTTAGGTTAGGTTGGGTAAGGTAGTTGGGCTGTTAGTGAATTCACCAGCAGACTTAGACCGTATTGGTCCATTGTGATACACATAGTCAGACTACTACCACTGATTGACTACTCCATTGATAGTGCCGTTGATGATGTTCCCAACGGCAAGTGGTGACCGGACCAGATTTGAAAACTGGCTTTCACTGGGATTCGAACCGGGGACCTCGCTAACGAAAGGCACGCACTCTACCAACTGCACCATCCAATCCAGATGATCAATGATGCTGATCTCTTCTTGGTCAGCTTCGGTCATATGACCATTGCCGTGCCTGCACTGCTCAGGCTGAGCAATGGAGTAGTGGATATATCCAGGGTTTCCCCTTCTAGCTTCTTCACTGTGGAGCTGAGTGGCGTATGCGCGTATGGGGTTGCCCAGCTCCGAGGGCATCTTCGCGAGATTATTCACCCTTTCGTTACCTAGGATTCCAGTATGTCCCGCTATTAAACAGAGGCTCACAAGAGCTCAACAAGGATATCTCGTTGTTGCTTATCTGCAAAGTTCAACCAGCTTCGATGTCAGAATGAGTGATGCTAGGGTTGCCGCTTAGCTATCCGTGAAGATGGTGAGCGATTCGCCGGAAGTGGTAGTGATAAGTTTGAGTAAAGATATACTTCTTTTCATCTTAGTTACAGGTTGCGTCTGACTACTACTGCTTTTACACGGGAGACTATTTAATTTCGCCGATTAACATTTTTTTGTCTCCCAACCTTTCTCACACGTGTATAGCATGCTTCCAATACCAACCAGAAATGGAGTATTACAGAGATACCGGACTTCACAGCTGATTACCCCCTAGACCATCGAAGAATTTGAGTGCCTTTGTGATAAATATTCATGGATTTTTGACAGTTATTCACGAAGTAACCTAAATGCCGTCCGCTGATTGGTCAATTTGGTTTAAGAACAGGTTATAAAAAACAGTTGTCAAACATTTTAAGGGGCAAGAGAGGTAGAAGTCGGGCATCTCATACTTCATTTCTGTTGATTGAGTGTACGTCAACAATGAAAAGTCGGCGACGAGTGTAGCGTGTGTTAAGGAGGCCTTGTGTGTGCTTTTTCAACTAGGTCGAAAACATCGATGCATCGTTTATTGGCCCACGATTCTACCTCAGTAGGTAACCTTGCTAACTTTGTGTGCACCACCATCGGCTCTAAGCGGGCTCATCCTCCGCAGAATCTATTGAGCACAGAATAAGGGGCAGGGTTGCGTATCAGGTACCTTAAGCTGACTGGAGCTCTAGGGGTCACCATTGATAAGCTCCTTTGCCGATCCTTGGCTCAGACCCATTCGCTCCCCTCTCTCATTAGCAGCCACTAATAAAGCCCCACGGGGCACGGGGGATAGGAACTCCATCCTCGATCGAAGGTGCTTGATTCACAACCTGTTGCCAGAGAATAACTGCAGTCGCTTTGAAAATCCATTTATTCGGGTTGTTAGTCAACGGGAAATGGTAAATGTGACATATCTCTATCCTACAACGGATCAACGGCTACTGAAGCGATAGCAGCGCAGAATTAAGTCACAGTTTGAATGTGACGATGACAGTGCGAAAAACAGTCTTACATAAATCCCGATAAGGCCGGCGACTTCAAGAGACTGCATAGCGAATGAAAACAATGGCTTACAGCCGCGAAATCTTCACCCGTTTCTTCATTTGCAAAAGGTTCCATAAAATGTGGGCCGCCAGGCAATTGGGAAAAAAGGGTCAAAAGTGTGAGTCTTATCTTATCACAATTGAGTTAAGCGTTCTCATCTTTGTGTCTGCCCTCTTTGCAGACAAAATAAGAAAATTAATTTCTATCCAGCGAACCATGCCTTCTCCGCCAGTGGGCCATGTGCACGCTTCCATCGATTATTACGTGCGTTCACGTTGACTGTGCAGTCATCGTCGGTCTTATCGCTACGATAAAGGCTTCTTATCTGCAATCTAATCGCTTTTACTGGCGAATTCTTCTGGCCCCGCTCCTACTGGCACTGAGCTGTCAATTCGTTAGTATTTCTCGCAGGTTGGCCGGTGTGGTGAATCCCAATCTAAGGCCCTCTAAGGCGATCCCATCTTTTCCTGTACGAAACGCAGACAGAAAAACACAACACCACCACACCGAATTTAGGGCCAGTGCTATCGGGCACTGATAAAAGCTCAGACATCCATAGGTGTACCGGGCCGTGATAAGCACGCGATTGATTAAGTTTTTGTTTTCAATAATTCAGTACAAACCCTGTCTGAGGTGCTGAAAGACGTTTTCCTGCAGTCGGATTATCAAAAGTAGTGTTATTTGCAAGCGTTTGCAGTGAATGAAAGTGACTGAGTGTCGTGTGAAACATTCTATCTCTCTCTGTTGATTGAAACGTAAACCTAACCTCAACCATGGAATACCGCTGGGATGCATTCGGAGGAAGGGTAAATATACATGCATACAATCAGAAGCACATTTTTCACCTGCGCCGAAGAGTCGATTCGATTGCGTTCATGATTTCATTGGAATGGCGAACGCCTTCGAATATTTTGAAATTATGACGCATCACGTTCAAAGAAACACTATTTAATCTTATCTCATTTCCAAACGGTGCGAAACGGTAAACACGCATACATATCTGAAAACCAGTTAAAGCCAACTTGTGAGATATTCTTTTGTGAGACGCGAGCTCATTTGACAGATCACACGCATTGAACACATCCCCATTTGACAAATGGATTGGGAAACTGTTGTCATTTGTCAAAATTTGTATCAGTTTCAGGAGCAGGATGATGAGGAAATCGGCAGCAATGACGATGGATTGCATTCCTCTGGTCATTTGATTGTAAGAATGTTTCACTTCAAAACTTATTAGGACGTGTTCGTTTGTTCGTTGCCGTGAACGTCGTCTGTTCGATGGGATTGTTCGTTGTTGTTCGTCTACTCGATATAGTACATATTTGTGTGATATTGGGAGTGTGTGCGCTGCATTTTTGTTTTATTTTTTTTATTTTTTCACTGGGCTCGCTTTCAATTGTGGGATTTATTTGTTGTTTATCTTTGGTGTCCCTTCGGTATTTCCACGTTGCCTAGTTATCGGGCTTGTACAGGTTTTTTCATTGCAATGTATTTACTCAATGACGTGATACCGTTATAGCGGTCATTGTTAAGAAACAACGTTTACGAGGTGTTTCAGTGGTTGTTGCTCACAATTCACAAGTGAAGTGCGAACGCTAAATGACTGCTTGGATGTATGAACAAAGGATTTACTGAAAGATTATCAAATAGGTATAAAGTTCGGAGAGTATTTCAATCAATTGAGTCGACGACAAGGACCCTTGGAAATATAGTCTCGGTCGATACTGAGAATCTGGAAATGAGAATATCGTCCCTTTGTTAAGGTTTCTAGAAATCACTATAGGAACCGGTCAAGCTAACTTTGTTGAAGATCTCAAAAATCCCCATCCCGATGGAAAGTTAAGGAAGTAGATGCACGTGAAAGGTCAGGTGCTGGTGCCGTTCATGGCAGCTAGAAGAACTGTAAAGACTATTCAGCACCCACATGGTGGTATGGATCCTACCCCAAGAGTGACTATGTTATGTCCATTGCACATTGGCTCTTGAGAAAATAGTTTTAACTGAGTTAAAATTGGGTGCCTTGACGGTCAATAGGGTTCATTGTGCCGAGCCAACAGGAGAGCCAGATGACGCCCGTGATTAAAAATTCTCTTACAGCGAATAGGAAACGACAGATTCTTACTGAAGCCAGTGGATCAGGCCAAGAGAAAACGCCCGCGGTTGAGATGGAGGAGGAACTCAGTTTGTTGCCTGAAACTGGAGCGATCTAGGGAAGGACCGTTTTGCAGTCTACTTCTTGTAGCAATTTAGAATATCCGACAAACCACAAACGACTTACTCCTTAAAGCATCATAAACTATGGCTTGCACAACAGTCTGACGTGGACCTGGGCCTAGCTTCAACATCAACCATTCGTATTGTGCGTGCTATCGTTCTGTTGCGAGTGGATGGAACCTGTAGTTTTAGAGAAGGTTTTGAGAAGGTTTTTTCTAGACTCTTAGCCTCTTTGAGATGTGTCTGATTCAAGAAAAAGTTAGAAACAACAATTATAAAACTAGATCGTGTCGGGTATTGAACACAGGGTCCCAGCGTCTAACGTGTTATTTGCCTAAGCGCTTAACTGAAACCTTTTTAAATTGGTCAACGCAATACGGGGGTTTGTGTTAAATTATTTGCAATTCAATGAACATGTGGAGGGTACCTGTATTTTGTACACAGCCAATCTTTTGTTTTGTCTCTTTCAGCGGTCAGCCTGTGAGCCTATCCTGAGTCGATGTCGTTGTCCGTTGCACTCTGGTGTCATACACTTTCAGGGCTAAGCCCGTTTGCTGCAGAGCCGGACAGGCCGGCCACTAGACGCTCGCATCCAGCCAGCATTCAGGCCTGGCTCCAAAGGCCAATCTTCTTATCTGACTTTTCTTCTTCTTCTTTATTTGCCGCTACATTCCGGGGTGGCCATGGACTTTAACCAACAAGCATCTTCAACTGTCTCTGGCTAGCTGCCTCCAGTGCTGCACGCCAAGGTGGTTGAGGTCCTTCTTCACCTGGGTGCGCCACCTTAAACGCGGGCGTCCTCTGTTGCGTTGTCCCACTGGTTCGGAGTCGAAGACTCTTCGGGCTGGAGCAGTGTCGTCCATGCGCTCTACATAGACGTAGACGCCTGACTAGGCTCATGCCGCTCTACAGCCCGTACAGTTCGTGGTTGAATCTTCTTCTCCAATAACCATCAACGCAGACAGGACCAAAGATTGAACGCAGAACTTTTCTCTCGAAAAGACCATGTGGTTCCTCATCCGCTTTTGTGATTGTCCATGCCTCTGCACCATAGAGCAGGACGGGGATGATCAAGGTGTTATACAATGTTAGCTTGGTCCTTCGAGAGAGGACTCTACTACTCAATTGCCTCTTGAGCCCAAAGAAACAGCGATTGGCAAGAGTAATTCTAGGTTCAATCTCGGTAATGGTGATGTTCGTACTGTTCACCGAGGTAGACGAAGTCCTTCACTACCTCGAAGTTATAGCTGCCTATGGTGACGTTTTGGCCAAGTCGTCGATGTTGTGTGTCCTTTCTCGATGACAGCATATACTTCGTTTTGCCCTCGTTCACCGCTAAACCCATTTTAACCGCCTCCGCTTCCATACCAGCAAACGCTTCATTGACGGCTCGCTGTGTTCTGTCAATCACGTCAATGTCATCCGCGTATGATAGCAGTTGTACGGACTTCTGGAAGATCGTGTCTCTAGCGCTGGCGTGTGAGTCTTGTACGATCTTTTCCAGGATGATGTTAAAGACATCACATGACAGCGCGTTGCCTTGTCTAAAACCTTTTTTGACATTGAAGGTCTCTGTGAGTTCGTTACCGACCGTGATGGAGCAGCGAGAGTTCTCCATCATCATCCTGCACAACCTGATGAATTTGGCAGGAAAGTCAAAACTAGGCATGGCGTTGTATAGCTCGTCTCTATGCACGCTGTCATATGCGGCCTTAAAAATCAACAAAAAGGTGGTAGGTGCCGATCTGCATCTCTTGGGTCTTTTCCAGGATCTGCCGTAGTGTGAAAATCTGGTCGATGGTGGACTTCCCTCGCCTGAAGCCTCACTGATATGTTCCTATCAGATTGTTTATAACGGCTTCAAGCGACTACACAAAATGGCAGAGAAGATCTTATCTATTTTTTCTTGTGGATCAGGCGAACGGAAATGATACTGACTTTTGGGAAATTTTATTAGGTTGTCATTTCAAAGCAAGTTTGTCACATCATTCAGTAAACAACTGACAATAAAATTGTCTGTAGCAATCGTCTGAACCAACGCCAACTTCTACCTCTCTTGCTGCTTTTAATTTATGACAACTGTTTATCAAACTAAATCTGAGAGCAGCATTCAAATTATTTCGTGAATAAACGTCAAAAAGTCACTCGTCGATGGGCAACGGGACAATCAGCTGTGTAAGAATATAGTACTTCATTTCTGATCCGAACACACGGCCTTGAAATCAAGCAGAACTAAACTTTCATTGATTCCTTCATTTATGTAACCTCGCACCAACAACGCGCCTATCTGTCACTTCCAGATCATGCTCGAACAGTTAATATTTGCACTTATGTCATCCGTACACAGCACACGCCACACCATTTCACATTCAAACTGTCACATGTACGTCACTTTCAATTGAACCGAGTGCCCGAGTGTTCTCGGTTCTCTCTTATCTACTTCATCACCTCCTCCATTCAGCCTATGCAAATGACATTTGGAAGAATTGATTCCGTATTGGAGACGAAAACGTGTGCAATTTGGTCACACGATTGGGCGACAATTGACGACTCTCGGATCAGAGGTTGAAATTCTCTAAACAGCTCCGAGACGTCAGAGTCGCTGGCTGGTGGGTTGGGATGTTCTTCGTTTTCGCGTCGTCTTTTGACAGCCGCATGCGTGCGTTTGTAACTCGGTTAATTAAGTTAATTGAGCACAATTTTGGAATTCAGCATCGCTTTGACATTGAATAGACAAATAAATCGAATTGAACGTGTCTCGGCGAAAAAGCGAAAAATCAAAATCGCAACACCTTCTGTTTGGTTGATGTCAAAGTAAACAAACCCAGGGCACCACGGGTATGCTCGCATATCTTATCGCAGAGAAATAACTGATAGGGTTGTCGAATTTTTCTAAGAATTGCCTTCATTTATAAATAAGCCAATGACTTCAAGTTGGTTGGCCACGGTGCCGTGCGAGAGTGTGTGCGTTTTTTGATTGAATGAAAGGGGGGTAGATAGATATTCCATGCGTGGAAAGGTGGATTTTGTGTTTGCTTACTGTGCTTAGATTTGGACATTCATTCGCAGTCACAACCGCTAAATGTTTTCACTTATTGATTGCTTATCTCTCTGATTTACTTGACAAATGGAAAGTCAACAATGTTTTCCCAAGAATTAGATTCATTGCATTAAATTATGGGGGCACACTTATGGGGTGGATTTATCGAGGGCCAAAAACCAGTTTAAATGTGCGGCTTAAGGATTTATAGAATGCCGTCTGCTGACGGTTGTTATTGAACGTGATTGTTAAAGGTTTTTATATTTGTTGCTGTTGTGTTGCGGGTTTTGTTGTCCCTTTCGTCTTACATAGATTTTGGAAAAGTTACTTAAAAAATAGCCTTAACATTAGTCAAATTGGGTCGCCGTGGCGTAGTGGGTTAGTGCGTCGTCTCCTACGCAGAGGGTGCCAGGTTCGATACTCGAATTTACCACCTTTCTTATTTCACGGCTCCACCTCTTTCGAGTCACTGACAATCCTCAAAGAGTATTCCTGTCTAGAAAAAGCTTCTCAAATTCGCCGTTCGGAGTCGGCATTAAACTGTAGGTCCCTTCCACGCGTGAAAGAACAATAGCACGCACAACACGAGTGGTTGCTGAAAAGCTAGGCCCAGGTCCACCTCGGACTGTCGCGCCACTTATATTATTATTATTAGTTGGTGCGCGGGTAAGGAGACAGAAGCCATCTCATCTGACCTTCGCTCATCATCAAAAGAGTGGTGTTGCGTAAGCAAGGACAGACAATGCAGTAAATCTTGTACATCAGTTAATCTTGGGTGGCTCATTTTCGAAGTTCGAAGTAGCTGCCTCCTGAATTTGAAACGAAGAAACTTGTGATCCCCTAGACATCCACTCAATTTGCCGGATTCACATCTTCACTCTTCTTCTCTTGAACCTCCCAGACTGATGAAGCATTTAAAATTTAATTTGAAAAAAATCAATCAGTTTTGAGTGTCTTACGGTAATAAAAACCAACAACCAAGATGAAGCAATGAAATCGACAATCCCCAAGCCTTCGCCGATCGATTCGATGCGTACCCTCAAGGCGGCCGAGATGATCTTACACAACGTATGACATCACACCTCAACGGAAACCAAACCATCGACTGTGCGCTCTAGAACGAATTCCGGTAAACCGTAAACGTAGAAAGTACGTTGGATTGTAGCTAAGCTCCACGCACGAACAATACAAGCCACACACACGAGCACGCGCTCGCCAGTTAAACGGTTCAGTGTTACAAATACGCCATCATCCGTGCCAAATTCTGCTCTCAGTTTGCATTTCACCTTGTTACACACGCTTTCTCTGGGAATTTCCCCCAAAAAAACGGTAAAAACAACGAATGAAGAACACACCGAAACAACTGATTGTATTTGTAACTCTTTACATTTTGAGACTTTGTTCGGCAGCGGCTTTGTGGTGGGCTTCGCTGAGAGAGTGTAAGGTATTCAGAAAAAAGCTTCCGATTGCCATCTAGTCCATGATGAGAGCGGAGCTTTCTGCCGCCTCACTGTATCGGTCTTGGAGCATCTTGCTTAGCCCTCTCGTCTGGGAGCAGTGTAGTTGGAGTTATTTTTTTTTGTTTTTAGTTTACACGCGACAAAGTAGCGTGCCATGGGAAAGAACAAACAAAACGAGTCGGAGGTGATTGGAGAAACTGGAGTGTGGTCACGTTTGTGGGGCTGTTACCCTATCTTTTTGAAGCAGAATGAAGGGCTCTTCAAAGTGTGGACTTTGAATTTTTCGTTTTGAGAAAGATTTCTTTAATGCACCTTGTTTTGCTTATGGTTAAGTTAGGTTAGGTTCAGTTGATATGGCTAGCTGTGGACAAATCTAGTGGCTACAAATGTGGTTGCAGTGACGGCCTAACTTAGTGTTAGGACCACTGTGTATACCGTAAGATCTTCGCAGTGCCTTAAACCACCCAGATTTTGACATGAATCACAGAAAGTGTGTTGGTTTAACCCTCTTCAATCACGGACATGGCATTTGTGTCAGGCGACTGGCATTCTTAGTCGCAGGAATGTGCGCATCCTAGTAGGAGTGCCATTGATAGGTTAGTTATGTCCTTTATCACCCCTGAGGGCATAAGGCGTCAACTACGCCTGCTCGCAATCTCGTTCGGAGTTCTGCAACGCCTTTGAGCTCTCTCCAACTCATTGGAACTGGATTCCTCTTCAACTGTTCTGTGCCATATTTGCCCAGGGCGTCCTGCTATTCTACCAGCCTGGGTAAGGAGATTCCACTGCTTACTGTCGTGATTCGGAAACAGGTATCTTCGCGCGGTAAGGTGTGATCCATACCTTTGGAAATTCTTGCATCAAGTACTCGTTGCTCATTAGAGATACGGTTTGGCCAGAAGATTCTAAGGAAGCTTAAACTTCTGCTTATGAAAGATTGCAGAATAATTTACTGCCGATTCCACGTTGGAGTGGACCAGTCGCAATTTGGTCTCAAGCTATAAAATTGCTTTATCAGATCGTGGTTTATCAGAATGCAGCTTTAACCTTCGCAAATCTGCTCCAGTTCGGTGCCACTCCGGTTAGTCGAGGCCACACTTCCTAGATAAAGAAAGCCTTAATGGACTTCATATCGGGCGTTAGAATACTGAGGACATACGTTTTTGGTGTATTTATTTTTAACCCAATCTAGTTTGCCTCAGTTTCTAGATTGTGGCCCATCTAGTGAAGGTCAATTATCCCATGTGAAAGTAGACAAAGTCAAGGTGTTCTAGGTAAAATGTCATAGTCCATCGAATCCCATAATTTTCTTCCGCCAATGCAACACGGAATACATTGCTGATAACCACAAGAAAAAAAATAGTGGTCACAGTACGCACCCTTGACGAGCTCCGCTTTGCAGTTCATCAACTGCTGACAGCTATCACCTTTTTATGGTAGCCTTTATTACACACCACTGGACCACTGGACACATTTCTGCCCAACATCACATCCACAATCTGAACAGCCATCCGCGCACTTTTTTTTTGTGTGAAAGATATGCCATATCACTTCACTTCAACGTTGTCTGCGACAGAGTCAACGTCAAAAACCGAGCAACGTTGATTGGTCAACGATCAATATCTCACTAAAATGAGTGAAAAATTATATTCACTAAATCTTGTACTTTTAGTCTATGTTCTTCCCATTTTTCATCACTCCATTCAAACAAAATCTTGCATGTGTACGAAAACGTCAACTCTCATCACATGGGAAACTTTAGAACAACGATCGTGTCATGTCGTAAAATCGAGATTTTCCGACACAATGATTGTGTGGATTTATGTGCCTCCACTGGATTTTTTCACATCATGCTCATGAAACGGGCACGTTTGTGTTATAGCGAAAATAAGTTCACCTGGAATTCTTCTCATGGGTAAAGCCAACCAGATAGTATATCAATTCAAGCGTTTGAAGGCGACAACAGAAAAAAAAGCGGCGACCTGTAATCAACGCTTTGCTCTATTTTTGACCATCACAGGGCAAACACAAAACCCTACGTTCTCTTAGTGTATGCCCTCATTAGCGACTTACAGATGTTAACTGCGCGACTAAGGATCATTTACCGATGTAGCATCTCACAGATTAATTCAATAAACAAAAATATTATTAATTACTTTGAATCTACCCAACGGATTCGAGCGCAGTTTTCTCCTATAGCTTCATAATTCTTCCGCGGAGTTTTTTCTTTACCACATATTAAGTTTATTTCAACAAAAACCCTTTAAATAAACATGTTAAGTAATAAACTTGATTTTTTTCCCATTTTTCGGTGGTTCATCTCAACTTCTCTTGACTCTCACCGAACAGAACTTAACTTAATTTTGTCTGTTAGCTCTGTACGTTGTCTAAGAGAAAAGTTCTAACATAAAACATATATTATTTGTATTGTTTTGCGAATAAGATGAGTGGAGACCATTAGAACCATAAGAATTAATAAATAATAAAAAAGTGGTATTTAACACAAGGTATGTACATAAATCTGAATGTGGTTATTGGAGGTATGTATATTATCGGCGAGTGTATACGGTACGGTACAAGAAGGAAATGGTAAAGTTACTCTTTCCGTTGGGAAGCAAGTAAGAGATATTAATGAATTGGTGGATTCGCTATATCCCTCTGTTCAATATATAAGTAGCAAGACCCCTTCTTGGTTCAGAGAAAGAGCTATTCTGGCTCCAAGAAATAGTTCAGCATCCAGAATCAATGAATTCATTTTAAGCAAGATCAACGGTGACGTACAAATTTATCGATCCATTGTCACCGTTGTAAATACGGATGATTCGGTACATTTTCCAACAGAATTTTTAAATTCTACGAATCCAGCAGGACTACGAGGGCACATCATTGTCTTAAAAGTTAGAGTGCCAATAATTTTGCTTAGAAATGTGTATCCTCAAAAGCTGTGAAATGGAACAAGGTTACTGGTAACAGCTTTAAGACCTCATGTAATTGAAGCGATTATTCTAACAGGACCAGGCACAGATTAGAATGTATTTATTTTACGAATACCGATGATACCTTTGGACTACCCATTTCTTTTTCCAATTAAGTTATGTTTTGCTATGACTATCAATAAGGCTCAAGGTCAAACAGTTAAATTTACCGGTATTGATTTCAGCAATGAATGCTTTTCCCATGGACAACTATGCGTAGCCTGCTCACGAGTAAATAAGCAGGAAAATTTGCATATATTAATTATTTATTTAAAAAAAATGGTTGTATGCACATGTACATATGTTGCCTTTTATTTAAATCCGTTTAAGGCAAATTCTAATGAAAATTTGCACACTAACTGTTTATGTTTGTACTGTGTAAAAATCCCTTTCGTTATGTGGGAACAGTCCCCATAGTATCTCTTGAAGATTTTCACCTACCCTCTCACAAAAAAAGAAAAAGCCAAATGGATCATCACTTCATCAAGTTAGATTGTCGGCATTGAATTGTCCACCTATTTTTTAAATATATTTTCGTGGGAATTGCAATGACGAAATTGATCAAACGCGCCATCCTCGAGAAATAATTGCTGACTTGCAAGTTTATTTTCATCAGCATAACGGATTGCAGACTGTTTAAAACGGCATTGGACAGAATGCCGTCGGACGATCATGCTGGACTCATAAACATGATCGTAATCTTACCAGGCATCGCGTCAGGAAATTCGAATGTCTACGCGTACGAAGTCGCGGGTACAGCTAGTCCAAAATAAATGAAAAAAAAAAGACTTTTTAAAATCCAATCAAGATAAGCTAAAATCGATTTCGTTGCAAAGTTTGTTTTATGTTTATGCACCTAGTTATAGTTTCATCGCAACCATAAGTTGTTCTATGCCTTCTATGGAAAAATATATTTCTATCCCGAAGAGATATTTGGGGAGCTTAAATATTTACCAACAAACCGTGGTGAATTTATATGATAATTATTTATGTGGCGAATAAACATGACTGAAGATGCTTTCCGCCTGAAACTTAAGGCTTCGAGGCCAACGATCTTGCACCTTTCTTCATAAGGAGGAACTTTGTCAAACCTTGCGGAATTCTTTTGAACTCTTTCGAATCTAAGTCCTTGAACACTGTATGGGGAATTCAAAATAATGGCGAAGTATCCTAAATGCGGCGAGCAGTATACAGTCTTAAGGCTGTAAGTTTTAGCTTAAGAACTCCTAACAATGAGCTAGATTTAGATATGGCATAATCATAATGTAGTGAAATAATATGAACCGTAAGATCCAGTGCGATAAGCCGCCTGTTCGACGTCGAGAGGATGGAAGGATCTTTGACCATTACTAGTGATCTTTTCTTGCTCAGCATTGGCAATAGGCCACAAGCCGTTGATACATCTATTTCTGGCTTCATCCAGACCTTTGCTTTCCAGTTTTTGCCATCTCAAGACTCTTTTCAGTCCAGAGCATACTGCTGATATCTTCGACAATGAAGTTCCAAGACTTGTGAGAGGGTCTAGGTCCGAGGATGGAAGTAAGTTCGTAGCCAATTCTATTGGCATGGTTGCACTTGAATAGAAAACTTGCAACGGCAATAATGGCTTATATATCCACACAGACAAGCTGGGGACAGGCTACGGACTTCTTTGCCACTTTGTCTACGCAGCGTTACGAGTTCGACTTTAGAATATACGAAGCAACGGCTCATATTGTAGCTTGGATATAGGAAAATATGGTGATTGGTTTATCGGATCCATTACGGGGTCACCTCCGCTTCGTTAACCGCGGTCCATTCGACTTTACAGACGTCTCTTATTGCCAGAAGCTTTTTGCAAAGGTCATAGAAAACCCCTTTCTTCTGCGGAAGCGCTCGTTATTGAGCCGTGAGTTCGATTGTTTCCATCACAAAATCGTAGATGTTAGGTCCTTGCCGGAGCTACGGTTGGACGTACATACTCCGTTTTGTCTATTGCAATATGGACTTGTACTTTCCACTCGTGGTTAGTCAATCTAATTAGATAAGGCCGTACTGCTGCTGCAGAATAGATCACGGTAAATATGGAATAGAATAGACTCGAGTTAAATCGGGCCGGTTTTGTTCAATGCCATCCTGATACTCCTAGACAGGACTTTTGTTTTGAATTTTTGTTTGTCGTTTGAGAAGCTATTTCTCTCCTAATGCCTTCTACAAGGCCTCATGTTTTACAAAAGACATGTTTGCATGTGTAGAAGGATCGCGGAATCCTCCGTTTGAGTTTAGAATCAACTAAAACGCCTAGACAGGAGCTTATGTTTTCTAACTAGACTAGCACTAGCACATGACTGGGATCGGTAAAATAAATATGACCGGCCCGATAATGATCGGCTAATATAAAACCTCTCTCCAGCATTTCGTTCTTCGGGGATGATGAGAGGAATCTCATTTTAGATTCCTGGTGCAACGCTGGTCACCAAGGCTCACATAGAGTCAAGTGGGTATCAAGTTTGACTCAAAATCCATTTTGAATTCTTTTCGGGAACAGCCTACATATTCAATTGAAAAATCCCAACAAACTGTCTTGAAATCACTGTGCATCGTTCGAAAAGCCAAAAAGTATTCAATCTAAGAGTAGAAAGCCTCCGCACTCAGAGCCACTATCTGACCGTTTACAGAGTTTCACAATTCCCCGCTCAAAGTTTATCACGCGATCGGCCATCCACAAGTGGAGAGATTCTCTGCGGCTGCAGCTGCCACCACAAACCGGGGCATACCCTAGCCGGCGTTCGGTAGCCGTGAGTATCTTCCACTTCAGATATACACATTAAAACCAAACCAAAACAAAACAAAAAAAAAGAAGAAAAACACAACCCGGTGCCGAACTTTAGAAGCAATTTCATTTCCTTCTCCAGTTCAGATTCGGCGATGCATGGCTTCGCATCGCGCACCGACCGAGAATAGTGAACCAAGCGTTAGAAGTGTGTGTGCGCCAAGCTCCGCCAAGTGCATTGTTTCAAGCGCGCCGCGCTGTTTGTTTTTCCTCGATCCTCGGGCACTTGAGCATGAGCATCATTAGTTGCTGGAAAATACCGCCACAATCCGCGTAGCTCGCCATTGTCGTCGCCGTCGTCGTCCATCATCTCGTTACAGTGAACACCCGAAGTGCTAATTAAAATCCCATAAATGGCGATCACAGCCTATTAACTGCGCCCGATGTGCGAACCGCGCGATCACACCAGCAATGCCAACCAGGTGGGAAACGATCGCCAGTTAGAGCGTCTTCAAGATGTGCCAAACATCTAGGCAAATATTTTTAAAAGTTCGCTAAACAGTTGTAAATTGTTTTGTGTGTGTTTTGGTCCCAAGTCGCCAGCGAGAGCTGACCCGCATGGCTGCGCGTCGTAGGTGATCATGCCGATCGGTCTTGTTTTCGATGAACGATCACTTTGCCGCCACCCGAGTACGAGTACGAGTACCTCGCGCATGACGCCGGCAGGCTGTGATCTGCATCTTGGAGCGCGATTGTCCAGTTCGGTCCGCGGTCGCCAATCAGTGCCTTGACAAATGCCCAGCACAGTGCGAGTGAATAGAGTGAAATTCTTTGCGGAAATTAAGATTCTCTCATATCGACTGATGTGTGAAACGAAGTTTTGTGGCGAATTCAAAAAGAGAAAAATTAATTGAGGGAAAATTGAATTTGAGAAAGCAATTGTATTCGATTGTGTGAAGTGAAGGTTCTCGGGAAAGATGAATTTCATCGGTCGTCACGATCACTTGAGCGGCTATCGACGCGTCGACACGACCGGCTATGGGATACCAGTGTGGACAAGTGAACCGAATGAAGCGTCGCGGAAGGCGATACCCAAGAGCAGCGCATCGGCGGCGAACTCATGGCGCAGCAAGAAGGTGGGTTTTTTGCTTTTGTTTTACGATGGCCTTGTTTGCTGTATACACTCGGTCTTGAATTCTGGGAATTTTTGTGCGCTGCTTGCCGAGCGGAAGTTGCATAACTATAGCAGGCGCGAGATCGGATAGGTCAGGGATATGAGTACGACTGCTTGGGCGTTGAATTTCTAGATCCTCTGATCCGGACATTGTTTGGCTGGGCAGAGTGCACCTCCATCTTCGAGTCGGTTGTGGAATTATCATGAGATTGAGTTACACATCAGTGGGCGGGAATTCTTATTAATTTCACAATTTTGTTGTCAATGTCGTTAGGGCTCGTTTGCTTCGGTAACCACGCAACCAACATCGGGGAGGGGTTTGGCAAGGAGGCAAGTGAGTCTCCTAAAAGCGTCCACAGTCATGCTTCATGGCACAGAGGCATGAGTCTTGTCAAAGTCGAAGCATAGAACCACCGCACATAAGATTTGTAATAATGGCGGCTCTTGTAAAATTTTCAACGGTGATCTACTGGTGGGCACTCTTGGGCCATTTATTTCAAACAAAAGAAAAACAAAAGGAGGAAATGTCATGGCCTAGGGATGATTCTGTATGTAATCGAGGTGGAAATTCCACAGCAGCTGTTGGGATGCCAGAGGATGGGATTCACGATTGTACCGTCTTTTGGGCAAATTTTTGACAAAAACAGAGAAATTTGTTTCTCTGGCGTAAATTATATGAAATTTTACATCGGCTTTGAACGAAGGTCGATCTGAATTGTTGCTCTTGACGTGAATTCACATTGTGCACGTTTTCATCTCGATGAACCACCGGCAAGGCGATGATTAAAATTATTTTACCACAAAAAGTGCCTTATCCATTAAAAATGATACCCTTATAACGGTAAATTTGTCCGTTGTCCAACGCCATTCTCTAGATCAAGTCATGAGCTACAAAATCGTTCTAAGTCACTTTGCTGTAGGACGCACGGTTTTTGAGATATGAGCAAAGTAAGACGAACATTCATGATTTTTTCAATGTAGAAAAATCGACATCTGTAGGGGTTCTGGCGGGTCGTATGAAATTTTTGCCAACTTATACCTCGATAACGGTGCGTCCTACGGCAAAATTACAGTACAATTTTTTGTAGCTTATGACTCAATCTAGGGGATGGAATTGGAAAATTCATGATTGTACCTTTATTTGGGCAAATTTTTGACAAAAACAGGGAAATTTGTTTCTCTGGCGTAAATTATATGAAATTTCACATCGGCTTTGAACGAAGGTCGATCTGAATTGTTGCTCTTGACGTGAATTCACATTGTGCACGTTTTCATCTCGATGAACCACCGGCAAGGCGATGATTAAAATTATTTTACCACAAAAAGTGCCTTATCCATTAAAAATGATACCCTTATAACGGTAAATTTGTCCGTTGTCCAACCCCATTCTCTAGATCAAGTCATGAGCTACAAAATCGATCTAAGTCACTTTGCTGTAGGACGCACGGTTTTTGAGATATGAGCAAAGTAAGACGAACATTCATGATTTTTTCAATGTAGAGAAATCGACATCTGTAGGGGTTCTGGCGGCTCGTATGAAATTTTTGCCAACTTATATCTCGAGAACGGTGCGTCCTACGGCAAAATTACAGTACAATTTTTTGTAGCTTATGACTCAATCTAGGAGATGGAATTGTTGGATCATGAATTTTCATGATTGTACCGTTATTTGGGCAAATTTTTGACAAAAACAGAGAAATTTGTTTCTCTGGCGTAAATTATATGAAATTTTACATCGGCTTTGAACGAAGATCGATCTGAATTGTTGCTCTTGACGTGAATTCACATTGTGCACGTTTTCATCTCGATGAACCACCGGCAAGGCGATGATTAAAATTATTTTACCACAAAAAGTGCCTTATCCATTAAAAATGATACCCTTATAACGGTAAATTTGTCCGTTGTCCAACGCCATTCTCTAGATCAAGTCATGAGCTACAAAATCGTTCTAAGTCACTTTGCTGTAGGACGCACGGTTTTTGAGATATGAGCAAAGTAAGACGAACATTCATGATTTTTTCAATGTAGAAAAATCGACATCTGTAGGGGTTCTGGCGGCTCGTATGAAATTTTTGCCTACTTATATCTCGAGAACGGTGCGTCCTACGGCAAAATTACAGTACAATTTTTTGTAGCTTATGACTCAATCTAGGGGATGGAATTGGAAAATTCATGATTGTACCGTTATTTGGGCAAATTTTTGACAAAAACAGAGAAATTTGTTTCTCTGGCGTAAATTATATGAAATTTTACATCGGCTTTGAACGAAGGTCGATCTGAATTGTTGCTCTTGACGTGAATTCACATTGTGCACGTTTTCATCTCGATGAACCACCGGCAAGGCGATGATTAAAATTATTTTACCACAAAAAGTGCCTTATCCATTAAAAATGATACCCTTATAACGGTAAATTTGTCCGTTGTCCAACGCCATTCTCTAGATCAAGTCATGAGCTACAAAATCGTTCTAAGTCACTTTGCTGTAGGACGCACGGTTTTTGAGATATGAGCAAAGTAAGACGAACATTCATGATTTTTTCAATGTAGAAAAATCGACATCTGTAGGGGTTCTGGCGGCTCGTATGAAATTTTTGCCTACTTATATCTCGAGAACGGTGCGTCCTACGGCAAAATTACAGTACAATTTTTTGTAGCTTATGACTCAATCTAGGGGATGGAATTGGAAAATTCATGATTGTACCGTTATTTGGGCAAATTTTTGACAAAAACAGAGAAATTTGTTTCTCTGGCGTAAATTATATGAAATTTTACATCGGCTTTGAACGAAGGTCGATCTGAATTGTTGCTCTTGACGTGAATTCACATTGTGCACGTTTTCATCTCGATGAACCACCGGCAAGGCGATGATTAAAATTATTTTACCACAAAAAGTGCCTTATCCATTAAAAATGATACCCTTATAACGGTAAATTTGTCCGTTGTCCAACGCCATTCTCTAGATCAAGTCATGAGCTACAAAATCGTTCTAAGTCACTTTGCTGTAGGACGCACGGTTTTTGAGATATGAGCAAAGTAAGACGAACATTCATGATTTTTTCAATGTAGAAAAATCGACATCTGTAGGGGTTCTGGCGGGTCGTATGAAATTTTTGCCAACTTATACCTCGATAACGGTGCGTCCTACGGCAAAATTACAGTACAATTTTTTGTAGCTTATGACTCAATCTAGGGGATGGAATTGGAAAATTCATGATTGTACCTTTATTTGGGCAAATTTTTGACAAAAACAGGGAAATTTGTTTCTCTGGCGTAAAATATATGAAATTTCACATCGGCTTTGAACGAAGGTCGATCTGAATTGTTGCTCTTGACGTGAATTCACATTGTGCACGTTTTCATCTCGATGAACCACCGGCAAGGCGATGATTAAAATTATTTTACCACAAAAAGTGCCTTATCCATTAAAAATGATACCCTTATAACGGTAAATTTGTCCGTTGTCCAACCCCATCCTCTAGATCAAGTCATGAGCTACAAAATCGATCTCAGTCACTTTGCTGTAGGAGTTGCTGCTGTTGTGCAAATGCATGCTAGCCTGTGTAGTTTATTTAATTGTTGTTGATCTGCCGTTGTTCTCATTTGTCCACCAAATCACTGTGCCTTAGAATATTGTTGGTTAATGAATTTGATTGTAGATGCACTAGCTTATGAGTTTTGACTACAATTTGCTTAAGGGACGTTCCAGGAGAAGATCCGACTTAGCACCAAAAGACGCACCTCTTCCCTTAACAACTGTACTGCATACTTCTCCCAGCAATGCTGTTTGTTTCAAAACATGGTTTTTTTTTCGACGCGCAGTTCGACTTTAAGCCTGTATCCATAATCAAAAGCTAGCGTTTAAGCAACCACTTTAGCGTGATTATCTCACGCATTGGATAAACTGAGTTATCTAACAAAATTGAGATTTTCACACAGAAGCCAGATTTCATTCGCCACGATAATAGGCTCAAGGCAATTTGGATAATTTCCTCTTTTTCTTCTAATTATACGCGCGAGTTGTCGTCATTGCGTGGCTGCGCCTTAAGTCGCATAGACTTTGACTCAAGCAATTATTGCGAAGTATTCAAAGTAGATCTCTGAACTGACTGGTTCAAGATAAACTGAGGTTCGCTTGTGAGTTTAAGGAGAGACACTATTTTGCTTGCATGACTGTGTGCATGACTCAAGAACCGCGCTGAATTGTGTTTCTAGTCAACGCCCTGCAGAGCGATCAGTGTCCCAACGAAGAACGTAGCACGTCTTCCATTCAAGTGACCTATGTCCACAGAGCGATCCACTTAGCACGAACGGCTCTTGCTAAAAGCTTTTATAATTCCGCGGAATTCATTCATAGTTCCATCGAACCGCGAAAAACCGGTTCTCAGTGTGAACCTCTCAGTGAGAACTTCTCGGCGAGACCGGAAATGTTTCCGATCTCTTAGCGTGTTCTCAGCGAAAACCAATCGCACCACACCACCACTTAAACGCACGTTTGCGAAGGGACTTGCATCCGAACTACCGGCCGATTTAGGGGAAAGCATGTGCTATGGCATGTTCTCGTGGTACTTTTAGTCGCAAACCATGCGAAGTTAATGTCACGAGGAGCGACCTATTTACTGTAATTGCCCTTGTAAGCATGGCTGGGCACATCCACAGCACCAATAACAACTTGTTTTGAGTAAATATCTGTTCAATTCGCATGGACACAATGGGAAAAAAAGTTCGCACATTACCTCGACTGTCAACAGAGTGGAGTTGACTACCGTGGCAACATGTTGTTGTTTGCGACGAAGTGATGATTTGCATGTTTTTTTTTTTGGTTTTGTTTTTGTAAGAGATTGATTTTCATGGGATGTTTAGGATGCTAGATCTTGCGACTTGTCCCGAGAGTGAGGATAGAAGTAGAAGCCACTTATTTCCACGGGGATAGTAAATTGTCATATCCAGGGAAACAACCCTGTACGTGAAGATGCGTATAGATTGAGGACAAGCGTTATTATGCAAGTACTTTGGCAAGTTCGGACATAATGCCGCATCTTATCTCATCTTCAATGACATGCATGAAGTCGCACTCTTGATGGTGATCCCTACGGTGATTGGAGTTGATTTAGCAACCTTAGCCACTCCACAGTTGCTGCAATTTGTTATGTACTCACTCAAATGAATAGACTCAAGTTCGAGGAACTCAGTCGTATGACTTTTCCAAGTTTATAAAGCCAGCTGTAGATGGGTAGCCTTCTTGAGTACCATTCTGAGAGTGAAAAGCTGGCCAGTACAATCACCGGGATGAAAGGCCCACTGTCCGTTCCCCAATTCTGGCTTCGACCACAGCTCTAGATCGCGCCTCCATCACCTTAGCGTAGACTTTCCCGACGAGACTCCCAAGAGATGCCTCTTTAGGTGGGGCAATCTTTCACTTTTGCCTCTGGGACGTTGACCCATGTTACAAGGGTATTTGTATGCTCTACTGTCCTTTCCTTATAGTCAGCCAGCCCTAGGCTGTCTCTTGCTCTAAGTCTCTTACCACGAGGTTCATTCATCCAGCAGATGATGAACTACCTTCTCCTAGGGCAGGACTCATCAAAGATGTCTTGCTATTCTGCGCAGCACCCGATTGCTGTGCAACTGCACTTCGGACTGAGTTTGATCACCATAGGTTAGGTTAGGTATGGGGGCTATTCGCGCATTCACCAGCACACTTAGACCATATTGGTCACTGGATTGACTATTCCAGTGATAGTGCCATTTTTTGATCCCAACGGCAAATGTACCAGATTTGAAAGCCAGTAAAAGTATTAACTTTGCTTTCACTGGGATTCGAACGCGGGACCCCGCTAACTAGGGTCAGGCCTCTACCAACTGCGCCCTCCAGTTGTCCATAATATCTTTTACATCCATGACGAGCAGGGTTATCGCCAAACCTTCCCAGCTTGCATTTAAGCCACGACAACCAATGAGTACATGGGCCTAGCCATGCATCTAAGGTGGTGCTTAAGGTGGTGGGTAGGTCATAAACAAGGCATGGATAAGTTAGGTTACACTCCGTGCATATGAAAAAGGCGCACGCAAATGGAGAATGATCTCAACCAATTCTGTCAGAGAACGCGCTGCATAGAGACACTTGTTGGCTGAGGTGTTGGTCCAAAGGAGAAGCAGAAGTCAAGCTTTTCATAAATATGAACAGCTGACAAAGTTACAAGAACAAACTTGGCCAGATGCTTCATGCCCAACAATGTCAAGGCATATTCACTCACTCAATTGCAGCATCCACTCACCATTATGCATGGTCTTTTGGACTAGATTTTTGTTTCCACTAGCTTCTTACACCAAATACCATTTAAATTGGGTGTGGATAGACACAATTCATGTAATAATATAATAATATTAATTATAAATGGGTTGAATGTGTCGAGTGGTAATCTAGTCCGAGACGATGAAATTGCGTTTCAATTCACAACATCGCGTCTGCATGAATAGTACGAGTCTGAGGCATGTCCGTGGTGTTTGTGGACTATTTCACCACGTGGTGCAAAGTTTAACATGTCATCTGGTGTAGGAAGAGCATATTTCTAGTACTTTGAAGCAATGCAACTTAACTTTGACCACCTTTCGAAAGGTTTTTAGAAAGTCGTAGGACAGATTAACGCTTCCAAAAAAAGCAACAAAGCTCAGATACGAATTATCTCTTATTGTTTGTTCGACGCTGCAGTTTGAGGTGGACCAAGGTTATGGGGCTAGTCTCAGTTGGGATTTTGAGAAAATTTTTTTTTGTATATTCTTAATATAGATTGTATCAAAGGTATTTTCTGAACATTTAAGCCAGAGCGGTGTCAATCTATCAGCATGCCTACAATAAGGGCAGATCTGTTCAAGCAGCCCCTCACTCGCTTGTTGGCACAAGAGGAAAAACACTTGAGCATAAAGACTTTACTCTTACTGCTTTTGTTGATATTGAGGGTGCCTGTAACAACGTCGAAACCCATGCAATAATCTTAGCACGCAACAGACTCGGGGTCGAAAAGTTTTTAGTGGATTTTTTTCACCAACTTCTCCATAACAGAGTGATAAGCTCGAAGTTAGGTGAGACAACGAACGTCTAGGTACGCCACAAGGTGGTGAACTGTCTCCTCTTTTGTGGAACGTAGTAGTAAACGAACTGCTAGCGACACTAGAAGGGACCGGGTGCAAGGTTATTGCCTATGCAGATGATTTCGTAATTGTAGCATCAGGGAAATTTGTATCCACGATCATGCAATCTGCTTTTTCTAAGCTAGCGAAATTTAACTACTGCGGCCTAGGCGTGAATCCACAAACAGGCCTAGTCCTCTTCGCTAGGAGGTACATAATCCCTAACTTCGACCCCCCTTCTCTATGTGGGACCCCTTTAAAGCTTAACGATAGCGCAAAATTCTTAGGCCTTATATTCCACACGATGCGAAGCTAGGAGCTTAATATCCACGAACGTGTCAAGAAGGCCTCTACCGCTCTCTACTGCTGCAAAAGGGGCATAGGGTGCAAATGGAGACTGCAACCCCGTATGGTCCACTGGCTTTGTTGCAGCAGTCACACCCATACTGCTATATGGTGTCGCAAATGTGGTGGACTGCACTCGAAATAAGAATCAACCTCATACCACTCGAGCGAGTGCAGAGGATGCCAGGCAGAGCAACCACCACCGAAGCTCTAAGCATACCCCTTAACCTACCACCGATAGAACTAGTTGGTAGGCAGACACCAGCTAATGCGGTGATCAAACTAAGATCGCTGCACAACTGAAAAGAACTTCGGTATGGACACTCATCGATCATCAGCAGGTATAGTTCTAGACCCATACATACAGACCTCTCTATATCTAAACTCCTCTTCGAGAAGAACTTCTCAATCAGCATCTCCCCAAGATCTTACTGGGAGTTTGCACACCAGACGCTGGAAGGTTCACTGCGAATCTTCAGAGATGGATCGAAGGTGGTGCTGGCGTCCATTCTAAGGATCTAAATATGAAGCTAACTTTCCGATTAGTGAATCACTGTACCCTCTTTCAGGCTAAAGCTAGAGCGATTAAGGCATCTCTGTCCTGGCTAAAAACAAATGTAATGTCTCTTAACGAGATTGCCAAGAATTTTAGCGTCTATCTTTTGTGGGTCCCGGGACACTGTGGATTTGCGAAGCGGACGAACTCGCTAGAAAGGGTAAAAGCTCTCTGCTCTGTCCGGGTGGTGGTCCACCCTCTATGTCTATCGCTAACATCAAACATCTATTAAAGCTAGCTGAATCGTAGATAGTCAACTGGAAAAGGATGCCTCATTAGAACACATCACCAAAAGTGCGCAGAAGTCATCAGTAGGTGTAACATGGCCGGTTTGGCAGTCCGGAGATGATGTGGAAAAACGGCTGCAAATCGACCTCTAGGCGTAGAAAAATTTTTATGCGAAAATGGCGATGTTGGACTACGCATTCCAAAGTCTCGGATTCAAACAACTCTGGCCTATGATCAACCTTAAGCGTTCGCTCGTCTGATTAGTTTGACAAGGACGAAACTCAGAACTCTTCTCGGCGTTGTACCAGGGCATTGCGCCGTTGGAACTCACGCCTCCAGACATCCCATACAACGATTTCTGCAGAAGCTACTTGCTACTGCAGTGCTCTCTCATCCCGCAGATTTATATTACTGGGAGCATACTTTTTTGACAGCCTGGCTGAAGTAAGCAGCTTCAAATTCAGCCATATTCTTCGCTTTATTAACATCACTAATATATGCGGAATAGGTAATTTACAATGGTCTTATGTTGGCCCAAGTGTGGCTCGCTGTCCTTCTGTACAGTGTGCAATCAGCTACTTCTACCTAACCCAACCTAAGCCAGATCGGACTATTTTGAGTGGAGCCTAAACTTTGAACACGTTTTTCTCGAAACCCTGTCTTCGAAGTCGGTGATCACTGTAACTTGAGAACGGCTTTACCGATCAGCTTGAAATTCTTATCGCTAATTCTATACACAACTGTCCTCCGTGTGAACAAAGGATTTTTTTCTGTACTGGTTTTTTTTTATAAGCGAAAATGTGACTCTTCGACTCCGAACCCGTGGGACAACGCAACAGAGGACGCCCGCGTTTTAAGGTGGCGCACCCAGGTGGAGAAGGACCTCAACCAACTTGGCGTGCGACACTGGAGACAGCTAGCCAGAGACCGTGCTAGCTGGAGAGGCTTGGTGGTTGAGGCCCAGGTCCACCCCGGATTGAAGCGCCAAATGAAGAAGAAGAAGAAGAAAATGTGATTGAAATTTGGGTTGAACAAGAAATTTGAGTTTCAGTGTCCGCCATTTGTAGAAAAATTAAAATTTCTTAAATTTCTTCAGCCAACCAGAGCAACACCATTAACTAAGGATTTTTAAATTTTTATGGATTTCAGAGAATCCAGCGACGAGCTGCAGTGATCACCGCAAACGCTCTTTCTTTATTGGACTCCGCGCAAATTAATTGCCATCCACGTATTTTTTTTTATTTTTTTTATATATAAAGAAAAATAATACAGTGGACTTCCTTTAAGTCGAATTGTCACGGGATATCATAATTTGTTCGAGTTGAAAAGAGTTTGAATTAGAGAGTGGTTTTGTATGGAAAATTGTGGGAAATTTATGGAAAATATGACGAAAAAGTTCGAGTTAGTGAGAGTTTCGACTTAGGGAGAATTGGGCTTACGGATTGTCCACTGTATTAATTAGGCGAGGGAGGAGACAACAATGATCGTTGAACATTTTCATAAGGCTATGATGCCATCCATAGTCTTTTTCACATGTGCATGAACCTGAAAATTTTAAAAGCTGTCAGCCTGCTAAGAAATTTATTAGATGTGTTATCGTGATTTTCTCTCCAAAAGTAAAATGTTCGTCTTTTACAAATTCGCACGTATAATGTGGGTCGCCGTGGCGTAGTCGGTTAGTGCGTCGACTCCTACGCAAAGGGTGCCAGGTTCGAATCCCCAATTTAACAACTTCCATAATTCACGGCTTCCACCTCTTTCTAGTCACTGACAATGCTCAAAGAGTATTCCTGTCTAGAAGAAGCTTCTCAACTTCGCCGTTCGGATTCAGCATTCAACTGTAGGGCCCTTCCATTCGTGAAAGAACAACAGTACGCACAACACGAGTGGTTGCTGAGAAGCTAGGCCAAGGTCCATCTCGGACTGTCGCGCCACCCATATTATATTATATATTACGTATAATTTTAGTTTGTGTCCTAATCCTCCCCTTGATGGGGGGCAGTAAAGGTTGATGAAATTGTGAAAAACTTTATAACGTGGTCATACTAAATTTATAATTGGACACAATTGAGAGAAAGCCTTAGCTTATCAGTATTTATGTTATAATAATTCTAATGTCCAACATACCAGTTCCTAGCTTTGTTCGCTGATGACACAGCTCTGTTCTCATCCAATATCTTAGCGCAGGACACGCTAACTTCTTTTCAAAATGCACTTGATGCGTTTCAGTTATTCGGCTTCAGATGGAAAATCAAACCGAATGCAGATAAATCTCAGGCCATGTGGCTTATTCGACGCAAAAAACTGCAATTCCTACCTCAAGCAAGCCTTCAATTGAACTCGATTAGCATCGAGTGGTCTGAAAGCTGCAAGTATTTAGGAGTTGCTTTCGATAAAAACTCACATTTGAAAAACATATATCGAGAACGATTCAAAAAGCAAACCTGATCATTAAAAACCTATATCCCTTTATCAATCGTAAATTAAAACTTTGTACGGATAACAAACTATGTACGAATTTTCAAAACCATTCTTCAACCAGTCTTAACGTACGGTGCACCTGTGTGGGCCGATTGTGCCAAATCTCACATTAAAAAACTACAAATATGTCAAAACAAGGTGCTAAAGCTAAGGTTACATCCGCCCAGGCATTTTTTTTTATAATTTGCGCGTGTTCAAGGGATTGCTAATACCCTTATGTGTCCGGGGTCAAGACACAGCACGGGCCGAAGGTATAGAGGGAGAAAGGGAGAGGAGGTACCTGTGCACATTGGTCTTAAATATCTGCGGGTTGTAGTCTGTGGGAAATATTACCTTGGGAAGAGCATTCCACATTCGTGCAGTGCGGCTGAAGAACGAGTCTCTGAATTTAAGGGTATACTGATGGGCATTCCTGGCGAGACGAGTATTGCGGGTGAATTCATGGAGAGGAGGAATGCAGTTGGCTAGCTCACTTGAGCATCGTTTGTTGAAATAACGACAAAGTACGGACAAAGAAGAGACGGTACGTCGATGTTCGAGAGAATCTAATGACTCTGCGATATTGTTGTCTCCTACAAGTTTTATCGCTCGCTTTTGGATTCTATCAAGTAGGTGCAGTGTGGTCTTGGGGTCACCAGACCAGATATGAGCGTTATACTCAAGCTTGGGGCGGATGTACGCCTTATAAATTAAAGCCAAATCAGAAGGGGCGAAATAGTTCTTGAATCGATTCAGAAAACCTAAACATTTCGCAGCATTTTTGGCAACCTCAAATATGTGATCGCTCCAACTAAGTGTTGTGTTGATACACATACCAAGGATGGAAAGTTTTCCGGTTTCATCGACACAAGCGCCATTCATGGATAATGGCTGATTATGAAGGGTTCGCTTGAGTGACAGCACACAGCATTGAGGTTTTGAAGCATTGAATTCCACTCTATTGTTTTTTCCCCAGTTAATTATGTTGTCAAGATCGGAATTCAATGTGCTTAACATACGCTGCCGTTCCAATTCTACGGCCGAAGGGCAGGGTCGGTGGTCTTGGAACGAATATGAAAAGCTAAGGGTGCTGTCATCAGCGAAGGAATGGATTGGATTAGAAGTAGCAGACAAGAGATCATTTATAAAAACGAGAAAGAGTGTCGGAGACAGAACTGAGCCTTGGGGAACACCAGCATTTATTTGGGTGATAACAGACTTGAACCCATCCAAAACAACTTGAATTGAACGGTTCGAAAGGTAATTTCTAATCCATAGAAGAAGAGATTCATCGATACCATAGGCACGCATTTTCGACAAGAGAGCTTGATGCCAAACTCTGTCAATTGCTTTAGAAATGTCAAGCGCAACGATCTTGCTTTCGCCTGCATTGTGCAAAGACTGGTTTCACTTTTCGGTGAGATAAGCTATCAGATCACCAGTGGACCTGTCGCTGCGGAAACCATATTGTCGGTCATTAAGAAGCTTCCGCGATTCAAGATATTTCATAAGCTGACGATTTATCAGCGTTTCAATGACCTTAGAAAGAAGGGACGTAAGTGCTATGGGTCGGTACGAGGTGGGTGACGAAGATTCGCCCTTTTTAGGGACTGGCTGGACAAATGCTGTTTTCCATCTGCCCGGAAAGAGACCTAAAGAGTAGGATAGATGAAAAAGCTTACGCAGTGGTTTTGCCAGCACAGAAGAACACCTCTTCAGAAGTATAGGGGGAATACCATCCGGGCCAGCGGATTTATGCACGTCGAGATCTTTCAGTATTCTTACTTTCAGTACTGTACTAGTGCGGAAGTGGATTTGTCCCATGGTGAAATCAACGCTCTCAAGTACAGGTGGAGACAAATTGGAATCTGGCAGTGTTGAGCTAGCTGCAAAAAGAGCCGCAAGCAGATTAGCTTTGTCTAAGGAGCTGACAGCTGGAATGTCATTGTAAATGAGCGTGGGAATTGAAGACGAGGCGGAATTCTTTACGTTTTTTACGAATGACCAAACGTTTTTGCTACCCTTGGGACATTGTAGCACTTTTTGCCTCAACTTTTGCTCATAAGAGAATTCCACACGTCTGATAGTTGCATTGCAGTCATTTCTGGCCCGTTTAAACTTCTTCCGGTTTTCCTCAGTGGGGTTGGCTTTGTATGTCTGGAAATTCAACTCTCTCATCCTAATAGCCTCTTTACAGCTCGAGTCATACCATTCCTTTACTATGACGGTCCATGAAAAAGCAAATGTAAATACCATGTCACATCTCATTGATAAATTACACCAGAATTTTTTTGCTTCAATAAATGGAAACTATCTCACTCAACTACCAACTACCAATCATCCGAGTTGTCATCCGAGTTGTCAGCGAATCCGACACCACGTTGTTTTTGACACCGGGCACTGACTGAGTTTTCCTCAGTTGGGCTGTGACTGAAGTTTCATCAACGCAACTCGATCCAGCTCTGTAAAGATATAGAATCCACTCCCGTCCGAATTCCTCAAAACTGACTACTCAGCAGTCTTTCACGACCTTCAACCTACATTTGCAGTGTCCACTGAGCCCCTCACGTGACTTGCATCCACACATTGATTTTCTCGTAATCGGTCACTTGTTATGGCTCAGATGTCACCTCATGCACGTTTGATTATGACATGCATGTGCCATAGGTTTGCAGTGACTAATCCGATGTCTACTTCCGACAGAACGTCCCAATAAACGAGTGGATTCCCTTGAACTCTGCCTAAGGGTGACGTATTGTCTGTCCGGCAAAGCAGTTTACATACAAATTCACTTGGCGATCGGCGAGTCAGCCAATACTCACCATCGTCGCGTCGTCGGCGTGGTATCTCAGGCTGAAATGGGAACCGGTTCCATTGCCCATTCCCTCGCCTACTGCTTCCACCAATTTCCATGTAAATTCAAAAGAAACTGCGCAGCTTCGGGACGGGAGCAAAAACGATTTCTATGACTGCCCCTCATCGGGGGCGGCTGTGATGCACGCCAAGTGGATTATGCACCAGATCAAACGTCGAAGTCTAATCACTTTCCGATCGGATGCCGCGCCGCCGAGCTATAAATGCCCACATGGGTCGTAAGACGATTCTGGGAATTGCATCGACTCGCTTGCCAATGTCAACATTTGTTCCGCATGGGCGTGCATTGGGACGGGGAATGTGTTCCATGCAATTCTCGCGATAACCTCGCTTCTTTCAGCCAGTCACACAATAGGCACAAGGGCCACCTGTTTGTGTGGGGAAATCTGTGGAGTTACGCCCGCCACTTGGACTTATGTCATTGTTTGAAGACGTTAAGTGTTCGTTCGGCGTTATCGGCTGCCGCGGTTCGTATGTGGGGTACTCGGTGCGGGTGAACTTGAGCGAATGACGCAATTTATGTTCCTGAATTCAGGAAAAATGAGGGGTTTTTTTTTTCGGGGCCATGTGTCATCTTGTGAGTCAGTTCAGAGGAGAGCTAGTGACTTTGGTTTCTGTTAATCTTCTTGCTGATAAGAGGCAACTGGAAACTGCAATCGTCCTTCATCAGTGAGTGAATGAGTCAGACTACAGGCTTAACCCGGTTTCCATCTTCCGTATATTATCTTTTTTCGCTTGTTGTGTTTTTGCCGAGCAAGTTAATGGGAACCATTGTTATATCCTATATCCCCTCATGATCCTTAAAGCACGGTTTTCGCTCCTGCTGCTTTCGCTCGTTGTGCTCCGGAAATCAGTGTGGAACGAACACTTTGACGTTAGGCAAAGAGGTCTTAAGTCAGAAGCTGAAAGATAGAACTTAAGACGTCAATAGCATTGCATTTTTCTGACTTAACCTAAAACCTAAATTATTATGATGGGAAGCGGTTGTTATAGTATTAAGTAAAAATTGAGTTTAAACCAAACAATAACCCGAACTCAATTTCTTTACGGGGACCCCCTCCCAAATTCTCGATTTAAAATTTGGCCGATTTACAATCTGTTTGTAAATGAACATAAATTATTTTTTTTATTTAAGACTTAAAAAATAACAAATTTTACATAATTTGTTGTTATTTTTTGTGATCAAACAAAAACCCTTTTTTTCGGCGCTGCATGTGATTTCCCTTCACTGGAACATCTGAAACCAAAAATCTCAATGGGCTTAGAAAACGTATATCTTAGGCTCTGGTATAAACTAGGATTATTAATTTTTCACAAAAATTAACAAAATGGCGGATCTTTGAAATTTTGTTTTTGAAAAATCGCCTTTTTTCAGCCACAAATCAAGTTGAAAAATAAATAAGTTCTTCACCGATTTGACTTATCCTAGTTCATACCATACCTATACAGTGGACTCTCCCTAAGTCGAACTCTCCTTAAGTCGAAACTCTCCCTTACTCGAACTTTTTCGCCATATTTTACATACATTTCCCTCAACTTTCGATACAGAAACCTGTCTCTAAGTCAAACTCTCTCTAACTCGAACAAATTTTGGTATCCCGTGACAATTCGACTTAGGGGGAGTCCACTGTATATGGATTAATAGTTTTTGGGTAACATAATGCGCCAGTTGTACAAACACAGTTTCGTTGGTCTCTCCGAGCAATTCTGGCCTTTCTGGAAGTCTCAGTGAGGTCCTACTCAGCCTGGGGGATGCGCTGTTCATCGCGCATCTCTTGGAGTTTGACTGCTGCCCGTCCAATTTTGAGTCCTATTCTCTCCATTATTTTTAAAATTGTGACAAAATCTTCATTAAATATACATTCCGCTGTTTGGGGAACAATTTCAACAATGTTTCTACCATTATAGATGTGTTTGGGGGCAAAATTCCAGACACAATTGTTGCCCGACTCGTTGTTGTTCTGCGTATTACTCCCCAGACATCGGTGAAGAAGTTCATCTGCTGACAAATTTATGAAGATTGGCTTGATGGCTTCCTGAACGTCATCGTGTGATTCCGCCAGATGTTTATAATCTTGCACCAAGAGTCAGGTCCAGGAGGGCAATTCTTGTGCTGCGGATTTTCATCAGTTGAAATTTTATGATCAAATGTAGCCCAACTTTAATTTTTCATATTTTCAATGGAATTGGAATTACGTCGAATCGCTAATCCATAGAAAATAGACGTTTCTTTCATAAGTTGTTTCAGTTAGTTGAGCTTTTTTAGGAGGCTGATTTGTACTTATTTACGACGGTGTGGCTGGCTCTTATCTACGTTATCAATTTTGGCTTGGAGTACATTCTCTTCTTGAGTCACAAAATATGCCGAAGGGGAACCCATGAAGGGTTTCTGTTATTTGTTATTTCTATGAAACATTGTGGAAGTTTGCCAAAAGGAATACTTTTTAAAATACACAGTTTCACTATTTGATTACAAAATTAGTAGAAATAACTGCATATAATAATGTACATACACATCCTCACAAAATTATTTGCACAAAGACTTTACAGCCGAATTTATTTAAAATTTTCTATGTACGACTTAAAAATTAACTGTTTTTTTGTATTATACATCTGCTCTATATATTAAATATTAATCTATATATTAAATAGTTCAAACTGATGCAATCAACCCTAAGGGTATTTTTTTTCGACTTCTCCGAATACGGCAAGAGAAAAGCAGACACAAAATTATCCGCAAAAACTCAAGCGTTGTGTTATAATAACCGCTCATTCTGTTGAATGCTGTGATCGAGGCAACAACCAGAAGGATAGAGGATATTTCTGAGAAAATAAAATAGCAAAAAACGAAAAAAGAGCAAAATGGGACGAAAAAAATCGGAAACTTCTATAGAAGAGCGAAAGGTTATTTTAAAGCTAGCTTGCGAAGGCCAAACGTACCGAGAGACTGGTGAACTTGTTGGAAGATCCTATACCGTAGTTAGGGATGTTGTCCATAAGTTCAGAAATGAGAGTTGTTTAGAAAATAAGAAAGGTAGGAGTCGAAAAGAAATATTATCGGAGGCAAATGAGAGGCATATTGTCAAGAAAATCAAGGAAAACCCTAAGACGCCGGTAAAATTATTGACCGCAGAGATGTCAGGGAATCATTAAAAAACCACTCTCTGTCGAAACAGTAAGGCGGACTTTAAGGTCAAATAATTTTAGCGGTAGACTTGCACGTCGCAAACCCTTTATTTCCAAAGTTAACAAAGAAAAAAGACTCGCGTTCGCCAAAGAGTATGTTAACAAGACTCTAGACTTTTGGAACACCGTTATTTTTAGTGACGAAAGCAAGTTTAACTTGTTTGGCAAAGGCGGGAAGCAAAGGGTTTGGCGAAAACCAAATACTGAGCTGAATAAAGCTAATCTTCAAGCGACGGTGAAACATGGCGATATCATGATAGGGGGGGGGGGGGGCTGTTCACAATGTCAAAATGTGGCTGCTTTTCAGTGCTCGACCGCAGCCCAAAACGCCTCCACAGTCACGCGACATCAACCCCATTGAACATTTGTGGGCTGAGCTTGAAAAAAATATTCGAAATCGAGCTATCAGCAGCAAAGCTTCTCTTAAAGAAGCTCTACAACGAGAATGGGAACTTTTACGCCCAGATTTTTGCAAGAGACTAGTCGGGAGTATGTCAAAACGACTAAGAGCCGTTATTGATGTTTAAGGTGGTGCAACTAGATACTGATGTGCCACTCACCTACTTTATTTTATGTATTTTTTCATATTTTTATTTTTGTGCAAATAGTTTTGTGTTACGTTTGATTGAAGTCAGTTTGTTTATTTTCGTTTTTGCCTACTTAGATTTATTAATGTTTGATTTTTTTGTACTAATTTTTAATCTTTTACTGATTCTAATTTTTTTTTAATTTTATTGAATTAATTTTTCACGACTAAGCTAGTGGAATTTAGCTTATTTCGTTAAATGAAGTCTTGTACAAATAATTTTGTGGGGATGTGTACATATATATTTATTCTTCTTCTTCATTTGGCCCTACAGTCCGGCGTGGACCTGGGCCTCAACCAACAAGCCTCTCCAGCTAGCACGGTCTCTGGCTAGCTGTCTCCAGTGTCGCACGCCAAGTTGGTTGAGGTCCTTCTCCACCTGGGTGCGCCACCTTAAACGCGGGCGTCCTCTGTTGCGTTGTCCCACGGGTTCGGAGTCGAAGACTCTCCGGGCCGGAGCTGAGTTGTCCATACGCTCTACATGGCCTAGCCATCTTAGGCGTTGGATCCGAAGACGCCTGACTAGACTCATGTCGCTGTACAGCCCGTACAGTTCGTGGTTGAATCTTCTCCTCCAGAAACCGTCAACCCAAACAGGACCAAAGATCGCACGCAGAGATTTTCTCTGGAAGAGACCAACGACTTCCTCATCCGCTTTTGAGATTGTCCATGCCTCCGCGCCGTACAGCAGGACTGGGATGATCAAGGTCTTGTATAAGGTCAGCTTGGTACTTCGAGAGATGGCTCTACTACTCAATTGCCTCTTGAGTCCATAAAAAGAGCGGTTGGCAAGAGTTACTCTGCGTTTGATCTCGGTACTGATGTTGTTTGTACTGTTTACTACCGATCCATAATAAAGGAGACCCCTTTGACTGCGCTAACTATTGAGGAATAAGTCTCCTGAACATCGCCTACAAGATCTTCTCTGCCGTTTTGTGTACTCGCCTGATGCCGTTTATAAATAACCCGATAAGTCCTTATCAGTGTGGCTTAGGGCCCGGGAAGTCCACCATCGACCAAATCTTCACTTTACGGCAGATCCTTGAAAAAACCCAAGAAATGCAAATCGACACCCACCACCTTTTTGTCGATTTCAAGGCCGCATATGACAGCGTGCATAGGGACGAGCTATACAACGCCATGTCTAGTTTTGACATTCCTGCCAAACTCGTCAGGTTGTGCAGGATGACGATGGAGAACTCTCGCTGCTCCATCACGGTCGGTAACGAACTCACCGAGACCTTCAATGTCAAAAAAGGATTTAGACAAGGTGACGCGCTGTCATGTGATTTCTTTAACATCATCCTGGAGAAGATCGTGCAAGACTCACACGCCAACACTAGCATACGCGGATGACATTGACGTGATTGGCAGAACACAGCGAGCCGTCAATGAGGCGTTTGCTGGCATTGAGGCGGAGGCGGCTAAAATGGGTCTAGCGGTGAATGAGGGCAAAACGAAGTATATGCTGTCATCGAGAAAGGACGCACAACATCGACGTCTTGGACAGAGCGTCACAATGGGCAGCTATAACTTCGAGGTAGTCAAGGACTTCGTCTACCTCGGCTCCGCAGTAAACATATATATTTATATATACAAAAATTTAATCTCAAATTTTTGTCGCCAATTCGTGCCTTAACGCAGTTACCGATTTCAACCAAACTTTCACACATCTTTGGTATTGATCTGTATATGGTTTGTGTGAAGTTTGGTTTAAATCGGTAAACGTTAGTGCGTACGTGAAAAACACGTGAATTTCAGTACATTTTGGATTTTTTCCACACATTAGCCGTGTTTTTGCGTCGGTTGCTTTGATTCTTAGTGTTTAAAGGTGTATGAATATAAGTTTTTATAGTAAGTTCGAATCGCTGTCACAGTAAACATTACTGGATTTGCAAATTAAAAAATATTACTTTTCGTACTTTGTCGTTAAGTCTCGGTATTTCGCAAGTCTGACAATCGCTTCTTAACTAAACTGCTGTTTATTTTTTAGAAGGAATACCCCGTTGGAAAAATGCTCAGCTAAGCAGGTATGGCTTTGTCTGACTTCAAAAGGTTGCAATTACCAATTCATCTTGCGTTTGCTTTGACAATAAACAAGGAGCAAGGACAACCCTTGGATTTGTGGGGTATTGACTTTAAAAATCCACGGACAGTAACTATGAGTATCTTGTTCACGTGTAGTTACATAAGCTTTTAGTTCTGTTGTGGTATAAATACACAACCCCGGGCAAAACAAAAAATGTAATTCACGAAAAAGAATATATCTTATATTAATTTGATCTGCCTACCGAAGCAGATACAGGGTCCGCTAGTAATAATATATTATGTGTTGCGCTACAGACCAAAGAGGGCCATTGCCTATCTTCAACAGCAACCACTCGTGTTATGCGTGCCCTCACAAGGGGGACAACTGTGGGTCCCCCTTGTTATGGCGACTCCAAATGGCCAAGTTTGAGAAGCTTTTTCTGGACAGTTGTTACACTTTGAGTGACTCGAAAGGGGTGTGACTGTGAAAATTGTTTTTGCTCGAACCGGTTCGATTTCAGGGCAGCGAGGTTAGTCGAGTTTGGGTCAACGCACATTTGAAATTTGAATGATTGATTGGAACTTGTGCATCTTTTTGCTATTCGTTAGTCTCCGAGAACATCGGTACACCGTCATCTATCTTCGAGCTCTCGAGGGAGGTGTCTTGGAAGGTGCGCTTCAAGGGCAATGACGGAGATGCTGTCCTCACCAACACCAGAGGACTGAGGAAACGGTGTATTCTTGACCTAGTTGTAGACCCCACCAACGGACAGAGAAACCCCACTACCTCGAGTACGTCGACGAGATCTGTCAGCTATCTGACATTTTGGATGGCGCCCAAGAAAAACTGCACGCATTGTACTTCAATGCCAGAAAAGCTGGACTGGAAAATAATGTTGCCAGTCCTGATAAGAATCGGCTCAAGAGGCGAGTTAGTTCCTCTGAGGGACGGGAAAACCAATCGAGGATTTCAACAAAATTGTACTCCTCGCCATGGAGGATGGATGTGCTTAAACTGGTGTCCTGCCTCGTACGGTACGCTTACTACTCACTTTGCAAGGCCTGGAGGGAGGTCCAACAAGCTCTCCACTTCACTCAAGCCTCGCATATTCAATCAACATAAAATTCAACATAAAGATTGCATAAAGTAGGGGAAATGCTGCCAATGCAACAAACTCTTATTCACTGCACTAGTGAGGCTAGAGACGGGTTTCAGCTGTTCACAACATCTCACACGTATTTATAGCCACGTGACGAATACCACAAATGCTGTCAGATTCCCATTGATATGGGAGGTAGAAATCTGAGCATCTCTTAACTCATTTATTTCTGGCTCTATCCCTTGTCAGTTCACCGACATTCCATAGCAAGTACAACATCTCACTTACAACCCAAATTAAATCTATATGACTTACCTCCGCGTTCGCTTTGTGAGAAGGCTTGTCAATTGTGTAAGCACATTTTGTCATGCTTTATTTGCAAGTTTTCACACACAAATTAAATCCCAGCCTATGAGCAAGCTTATCGCTGGCAGTTGTAAACATAAAAAGTGTCTAAAAATAGCCCGTATTCGTGAAGTTCACGATAAAAGCTAGTTAACACTCCACTCCGCGTCGCGAACTCTAGCAAAACCTAGTACGGGAACTAAGATCTTAAGAAGTATGTTAATGAGATGGAGATTTTTTTTTTTTCGGTGACGACCCTTTTGATGTAATCGCTAGGAGAATTGCCTTTCACACGGTTGGAATTTGATGGACTGCGGAAACGCGGAAATGCGATACGAGCTGAATGGGTTGGGTAATATTTGAAAATATATTTTTGAACACTGGAGAATATGGGATTACGGTTGGGTTTAGTTTCACATTTTTGGGTGGCAACCAAAATACGATCGTCAGGACTAGAAGTCTATTAACGCCATCAGGAAGATTGTGGCACTCAATTAACATGAGAGTACTGATGGAAATGCAGTACTCCGCTCACTTCTACTTCTAAACCGCTTATCTTAGTACTATAAAAGATATACATCTTAATGTATCTATGATAAACTAAAAGTAAAAAATGAATTGTATTCAATTGAATTGACTCTCTCGCTAATATGCAGCTCTATAATCCGCCGCTCTATAATCCTCCGTGCCTTGCGAGTTATGATTTGCCATGGCCATGGCTCTGTAATTCTCCGTTATTGAAAATCTTCAGTTCCATCAATTTGTTCTTCCTCTACATTCAAATCCACTGGTGTGTGGTGGCGAGAGAGTACTGTATCGATAATGATGGCTGACAGAGTTGCTGGCGTTCAAGTAACGACTGAAGTCTAATAAAGCAGCCGGTGCGGGTGTTGGGGATGATCTCGTGGGGATCATGCACCGGCTTGTCTGTCAGATATTGTGGCAGGAAAATACGCCTGACGATTGGAAGCTCAGTATATGTGCCCCGATCCATAAGAAAGATACAGTCAGCTTCAAAGTGAGTGTACAGCATAATAGTGCCTGCATTCTCAACAAACAATAATGTCAAACGGGACTCCAAAGAAAAAATCTTAAATGACAAAAAACACAGCAAATACAAGGATGTCTCAAAAACGGAGGAGGGTCATAAGCCAAAAACCTAACGTAATTTAGATCCTTAGCTTAGATCAACAACAAATGATATTCCTAAGCTTCGCTTGTAAACGCTTGACGCAGGTTATTTTTTAGCTAGTTGAAATAAGCAAACGCATCCATTTTTTGATTAGTGGAGACCTAATTATCTAAGATAGATGCTGCCTAAAACAAGCCATATTAGGGCCATCCACCGGTAACAAGCCATCCAATTTGGACACATTGGACCAAGTCGTGAACAATTTAACCGACCGCTTGAAGCACTGCCAGCGAGACAGTTTTTATTTCGGGAATGGTTTTTAAAACTATTTCCTGTAAATGACTTTGAATACAACTTTTAGTCACTTCAGTCAGGTAGAGTTCGACGTGGTCCACTGTACATTGAAGAACCTCCAAAATACCATAAGTCTTCTCAAAGGGTTAAATAAGTCAATTTTTTTCAAGCAGTCAAGTAAGGCTTGTTAGCTTGTACTATCTCCATAAATACCCCCTCAAAAATCTCACAAATAATTTCACAAGTCTATATCTTCAATACTACTAATATTAGAAAACTAAAGAGTCTGCACTAATCTCTGAAACTTGTGGTTTGACTTGAAAAATTTGTTTTGTGTTGAATAGCTCATTTATCGAGGAAGGCTTTAGACTTTATAACATCGCTGTGCTGCGATCAATAGGATCAGTGGAGTGAAGCTTCAACAAGAGCTTCTGTTGCGTGCGCTGCGTAAACGGTTTAAGTTACGCAAAAATCATGTGTGATGGAATTGTTCCTCTTTAAAGGTTCTAAAAAGTCCGAGACAGCACACGTCTATCTTACTTTTGAGATTTGACTTTCGTTTCATTTTTTTGTTTTATGACTCTCTGAGCCTTCATTTTTTGAGATATCTTGTTAACTGGTTGGTTGCCTTAAGCTCAAGTAGTTTCGCGCCGTTTTGATACCACACCTCGTAGACCTGGGTTGTTTGGGATTGGCTAAATCCAACCTGAGGAGTTAAGGAATTCTATTACGTTCGTTACACTTTGGTGACCGATCTCGGAGAAGTCACCAAGGAAAGGTTTGCCGAACGGGATATGTCTTTTTTTGGCTAATGCCTGACAGTCACAGGCAGATTTTCCCTTGTCGAGGCAACTGCAGTGGGGCTTGAACGGTACTTCGAATTTAGCAGGATGCCAATGGGCCAGTGCCTCGCTATTTCGGAGCGATTTCTATTGAGGAGATCATCAGTCCTCCTTTTCGTGTAGGAAGGCCAAGATTTCCTAGAGAATTTGTATTTGGATCACCTAGTCTACCTTCTACTATCTAAAGACGGGAAGTGTTGATAGATGATATATTTGAGGTGGTTGATTAGGGGGCCCACCAACTCAATGGGGGCGTTTGTAGGAAGCTTCTTGTTTGCCCAGTTCGTCGGTAATCGCGTTTACCTCTATGTTGCTGTGGCCTGGTACCCAGAGAAGAGTGATTGTGAATCTGCTACTGGCCTGTTTTGAGTTGTTCACCACTAGAGATGGCCCATATGGCTGCTTGGCTGTCGCTGCGGATCGCTGTAGCTCTTCAATAAGGGCAGTTACTACGGAGAAGTTTACACGCTTCTCTGATCGCTAGTAATTCAGCGTGGAACATACTCGAGTGATCTGGGAGGCGGTAAGAATTGGAAATATTGAAATTCGCCTAGAAGACCGCTGAGCCTACACCGTGGTCTAGCTTAAATGCGTCTGATTGCTTAAATGCAATTTCTGATTGCTATTCCGAGGTAGGTAGGTAGGTAGGTAGGCGGGGCTGCTAGTGAATTCATCAGCTCCTAGCTCATAATGCCGTTAATTTGATTCCAGTGACAAATGGTGACTGGATCAGATTTGAAAAGCAGATAAAAGCGTGTTAACTTTGCTTTCACTGGGATTCGAACCGAGAACCCCGCTAACCATGTGCAGGCACTCTACCAACTGCGCCACCCAGTCGCTTTTTATTCCGAGGTGAGTGAATGGCTTCTTCAGTCCTCTCTGGGTGGAAACCAGAATTGTGCCGACTTCTCGAAGTCTATTGTGGGGGTAATGTAGTTCGTGAGAGCTGGGGTTAGGTGCTTAGGCAGGAGTTGCAAAGCTCTGCTATGGCCGTACGGCCTTGCTGACATCCTGCTTCTATGAGTCTGATGGCGCTGCTAGTGCCTACAGACTTGATGTAAAGGTTCAGTGGGAGGTGGTGTGGAGGGGTGGGGTGGGTTGGGTGGTGGGCATGATCTCATCGTTTTGCTTCAGCTGTATGTTTTTCTTAATCCCATTCTCACCCGGGGCCACTAATTTGGGGCCACCATATTGGGACAAAAACAGCTGTGTACATTTATTTAAAGGCTCGCCAAACACCTTAATGTACTTGGTCCTAGGCATGAAACGCATTGTGACTCCTGTGGAGAAGCCGACGACCCTACAGAGCACCTCCTCTGCCACTGCCCGGTTTTGCTAGGATCAAGTGGTTGATGAGGTGAGAGATGTGATGTAGGCCCCTCATCGTAGAAGCGCCTATAGGTCTTCCAGAGGAAAGAGCAATTGTTGGTTGCCGTCTAGTAGTACAATGGATTAGTTTTTGAGTCTACAGTGGCCCAGAATAGTGTTAAAAGCTCCCGGCATACATGACCAACTTGACTAGCATTCAACTGACTGAGTTAGCCAGATACGATATATCTGTTGGCTAAGCCTTAGTCCCGTTCATAGAAGAATGCCTCTGAAAGACTGTCAGAAACCTTAAAAATCACCCAAGAATCTGAACTCAGTCGGAATGAAGCAATCTTTTGTTAAGATTCTGTCCCAAGTCAAGCTTTAAAGCAATCACTGACACTTTAGGCACCTCCACTGTTTCCATTAATTCATTTACCCACTCATTCCGGATAATTGCTCACAAGTTGAATAACCTCCCCTTCACGTCGCATTGTAGGTCACTCAGGCCGTGTAGACGAACCTTAACTAAGCCCCATTTCCATAAATGGCTTCCCTTCAGCTGCCGATGTCTAAGCCCACTTCACGGCCACCCACCGACACTGAGCGGCTTCAGATCGCCGCGCCGTTGTGAGGCTTTTCACCTCTACTGTACGATTTATCTTTTCTCTCATTCACCTTCAACTGTCTTGAAGTGGAGTTCCCCGCGCAGCTGGTTGCCCCGCCGAAGGACAAGTCGACAGAGTTTCATTATTGAATCCAATCTCCATGTGCTCTGTCCCGACGGACACACGGCACGACACCAGTCGGGTAACCCAGTTTTTTTTTTGCAAACACAGTCGAGGCGGGTGTAAAACAAACGGAGGAGATAGTCGCCGCCACGCCGTTTCCCGGACAGAGTCGAACTCCGTCTTCCGCTTTGCACTTGCCATTCGAAACTTTCACTTTTCCCCGTCGTCGCCCCTCTCCGTGCCAGTATAAGACATTCACGCACCTCGATTGGGCACTCGTTCGTCTGTCCACGGAGTGTAGACTTTGTGCAAACTCTCCACCAACTTATGTCACAAGTGCGTGACAGTTGCGCACAGACAGACACAGACATGCGGGTGAGATTATCAAAGATTACGCTTTGACATGCCAATGACAATGACGGACGAACGAAATTTTCTAGGCCAAAATTGGCCGATGATTAGCCGTCATTCGACTGCCGCCGATGACATTCTCTCGCAAGCGATACCTTTGCGAGCGGAATGGGAAATCTAGAATCATTTGTGCTGTTCCCCTTGAGTGAACCCGACGCGCGGACTTAACACGGTTAGTCGACGCTGTTAATTGTGTTGTTAAACGAGCGTAGGAATCATCAAAACTAGATTAACTGTCATCGCGGCGGCGATCGCGCTTGTACCGTGAAACTTGAATCGCCGAAGACCATCGATGAGAGTTGACGCGATTCGATCTTGAGGCGGCAGCATGTATTGTGCTCTTTTGGCTTGAATGGAATTTCGGGTTTTTCGGTATTTTTTTCGCCTTGCTTTGCTTTTGTTTCGAACTGCTGCTGGGTCTTGGTGGGTTCGTTGACGACGACGCGACGACGACGACTACGACCAGCGCTCGTTTTGAGTGTCGCACAGTGATTTTGAATTTCTCTGACCGTAATTTAGTCATCGCCGCGATGTGTTGTGAGTAAGTTTGGCCGCGATTTTTTTGTTTGCTTGTCTCTCCTTCGTCCGTCTTGCGCAATTTGTTTACCCTAGCCCAGGTTATAGGACCCACTCGAGTGCACGCGAACTCTGTGTCCAAGTGTCATTTGTCACGCGTCGTCCGGGAGGCTTGAAAGTTCGCGTTTGTTGCAGGAACCGCCGCGGTCGTCGTCTCGGGTTCACGAAAAAAAACCTTTGTCGTGTGCTGTGTCCGTTGATTATGTTCAGTGAGTTTTATGCCAAAACTGGAGAGTGACGGAGAGAAGCGGCCGGAGGTGTGCCCGCAGCGGGAATGCATTGGTCGCGATCACATGCAGCGACCGGTTGACGCGAAATGTCACAATCGGGAAAGAAATGTGAGTCATTCACGATGTGTTTTATTTTTGGAAACATTCTCATGTCTCAGCGACCGTTGCCTGTGCTGCTGTGAAGTGTCATTCAAGCTAGACTCAGGAATGTGATTAGAATGGCGCGATAGGAGTCGTGTCTGGCGTGCACGTGTAACTCGATTGATTTGAATCGCAAATGGCGGCAATTAGTGATCGTAAAACCTGAGTGATGTTGTGATGGGGGCTCGAATGAGCGGTTAACCAGGATTAATGGATCATTTTTCCAATTGCTTCAAGATGCTGCCGATCGGTAGGCTTTGCCCGAAACACCTCGCATCCCATCGCATTCGTCTAACAGCGGCCTTGGTCGCTGCGACGGGAAAAAATTAATCTCTTGCCATTGTTACTGGAGCTGTGAGCTGAAGTCGTTAAAAGCGGCGGAGTGTCGGAATGAAGGTTATTTCTGCTCTTGTGGTGGCGCGTTTGAGCAGAAACCCGACGAAGAAGCGAAGCGATTTTGTTGGTTTTTATTTCGAATGTTTGGCTTGCGGGCTAAATTTAAGTCTCAGGTGCGACTGTTTGCGATTTCACTTGCGCCTTGAGTTGAGAAACGCCGTAATACCGTGCGTGCTGTTGCCATGTCAGAATTAAGCAGCCGCTTAGTATTTAGTGTTCATTTTGCCAGTTCAAAGTAAACCCTGTCATCAGGGTTTACTTTGAACTGGTAAAATTTCATACAAACATCGCAGCGAACCTTGACGCCGTGTAAGAAGAGAGAGCGTAATGACTTAAGTTCATGGTGAACGTTAATGAAGGCGAAGTAATGTGACACCAAATTTGTTGTCAGGAGCGTCAGCAAGAATTCAAGCGAGTGACAACGACTTAGCGGACATCCGGACCATCATATGTGTCCCTACATAACGGACGAAGGTTTCCGTTCTTTAGGGGTTGAAACACACGAGTGTCTTCTTTCCGGGACCATGACAAGTTGCCCATAACGAGAGCTGTCCTTTATAGAGAGGTGTCCGTAAAGAGAAGTTTCACTGTACACTGAGATTGACTTCGTTCAAAAGAAACACGGGATTTGTCATAAAGAAGCTGCTCGCAGGGGACACAACTGGGCCCGATGAAGATGGCTTTCATTGATTACTAGGTGTTTGAAAATAAGAAGAGTCAGAGCCTCAACCAACTGGTCTCTCCAGCTACCGTTAACTTTGTCCAGCCGCCTCCAATTACGCGCATTAAGTTAGTTGATGTCCTCCTCCACTAGTGTGCCCAACATTCTTTATCTTCGATATTTGGTGCTACAGCCTGGGGCGGACCTGGGATTCAACCAACAAGCCTCTCCAACTAGCACAGCATCAGCCCAGAGTATCGTGCGCCAAGTTAGTTGAGGTCCTTCTCTACCTGGGAGCGACACTTTAAGAGCGGGCGTCCTCTGTTACGTTGTCTCACGCCTTTGGAGTCGAAAACAGGTTGAGTTGGCCATACGCTCTACATGGCCTAGCCATATAAGGCGTTGGATCCGTAGACGCCTGACTAGACTCATATCGCTGTCAGTTCGTGGTTGAATCTTCTCCTCCAAAGACCTTGACCGCAAACAGGACCAAAGATCGCACGCAGAACTTTACTCTCAAAGAGACCAAGGACTTCCTCGTCCACTTTTGACATTGTCCATGCGCCCGCGCCGTATAACAAGACTGACATCGTCAAGGTATTATACAAAGTCAACTTGTTCTTTCGAGAGAGGGCTCTATTAAATAACTGCCTCTTGAGCCCATAGAAACAGCGGTTGACAAGACCCGCAGAGAGAACGTTGAATCTCGGTATTGACGTTGTTCGTACTATTCACTGCGGAGCCGAAGTATACGAAGTTCTTGACTACCTCCAAGTTATAGCTGCCCAGCCCATTGTAACGCTCTGTCCAAGACGTCGATGTTTTGCGTCCTTTCTCGATGACAGCATATACTTCGTTTTGCCCTCATTGACCGCTAAACCCATTTAAGCCGCTTCCGTCGCAATGCCAGCAAACGCTTCATTGACGGCTCACTATGCCCTCACGTCAATGTCATCCGCGTTTGCTGATAGTTGTGCGGACTTCTTTAAGATCGGGCCTCTACTGTGCTCCACAATAGACGTGGGAATCTTTTGCTACCTTGTGGATGGCGAGGGGGCAAAGCCTAGTTGTCCACATTATTTAGCCACATTATTTAGCTACACGTGCCTGAGCAGACTCATGTTGCAGATTGTGTCTAGGCCTTCTCCTCCATATGTCTTGGACGCGAACATGATTAACCATCTCTACACCCAATTTTCATAAAGGTGCATTTCCTTTCTTCTTGTCTGATGATTTGATTTGTCGATTCCGTACCAGAATGTTACCCATGGAACTCTTATACAGTGAAACTTCTCATTACGGACACCCTCTTATAAGGGACACCACTCTTTCAGGGTGACTCGTCATGGTCCCGGCATGAATATATTCGTGTACTCCTTCAGAACGGACACCCCTACCTGCCGGACAATCATGATGATCCGTCTGCTGTCCGCTAAAGAGAAGTTTCACTGTTGTAACACTTTCCTCTAGACTAGGCCTTCCCTATAATGATTTCTGTAGAAGCTGCTTGGACGAGGATGAGGAAGAAACCATTGAACACTGCAGTGCTCTCTCATCAGACTTCTGGGGGCCCTTTTCTTTGTTAATCTGGCTGAACTGAGGATCATCAGAACCAGCCCTCTTCTTCGCTTTATCAAAAGCACAAATTGGTTTGCGGAATAGGTAGCCTAAGATCCGCGTGGTAACACGATGGGCCTATGCTTGGCCTAACTGTGTCTCCTGTCCGTATGCGCGGCAGTCAGCCACCTCAACCTTTTCTTTTTTAGTAATCGAGCTATCATTAAGCAAAACTTACTTTTTGATGGTGTGATAGGATATATGGTCAATATCAGTTCTTTTCCTGGCCAGTTAATCAGCTGCTTCATTGCCGAGTATCTCACTATGAACAGGGATCCAGCAGAGAGTAGTCGAGTGCTGCGTGCTATGAGCCTTGAGTCGAGGCATTCTAGCCGCTTCTTTGACTGCCACGACATCCACTTGCATAGCACTACCTTATTCACGGAGATTGACTAAACAGCGCATGTCGCCTGTTTCTATTCACATACTAGACCCGTCTACGTGCTTGGTTTAGAGGTGACGCTGACTCGAGAATCTTCCCGGCGAACTGGAAGAAGGTGGAGTCAGCAAAAAATTCCACTTACATGAGTCTGGTTCTGGTGAACGGAGAGCGACTATGATGGAGCTTCTTTCCTTTACAAGTCAACGGTCGACTGCCCTTTTCAAAACAGCTGTAAATATACTGCGAGAGATTGGGAAAGAAGCAGGACTAGAATACCTTAGCGTAGCTCGGACTCGTACCTATGCTTTCCGATGCCTCGACCATCCCACCCACCCTCACTTGAAGGATCGAACAGATGGAGGAACCAAAAGGAGAAACCAGGCCACAGTCATTGTGATTAAAAAACAATCACTGGGTCCTCTTGCCAAATGGGAGGGAACGATCCACTACGACTTTAGGTGGACTACCTACATTCAAAATTTAGAAAGGGGCGAGCTTGATGATTTTGTCTATTCGGCCATGGCCTTGATTGTCTAATTCTCACGGTCCAATCAGCAAAACTGATCTGCATTTAATAGAGGCAGATGCCGTGTCGCAACTCAGTGACTTCACATTCTCAAAAATGTTTCGAATATGTGACAAGATTTTTTATTGTTATGTGCGCCTCTCATATTCAGTAACCCGCATGATCCATTAAAGAGGTAGCTGGGGTAAAACTCGCAAGAGCGATCTTCAGGCAACTTGATCCTCCGCAATGGACTCTAACTTCTCAGGAGGTTAGGACAAGCGCAATGAATGGAGTTTTTGGACTTGCTTCAACCACCTTGTCCTGCCTCGAAAGTGGTGGGGGAAATTCGTGCCACGCGACTAATCCGTTGAAGCTCAGGCCTTTCCATTCCACGTAGCGGCTGCTTGACATTGAGTATATCGCGTAGGTGCTGCCGTGTTGCTCGCACTATTCCGTAGTGTAACTCCCACAACAGTAGGAAGAAATCTCATATTGGCTGAGTGTACTTGTGCTTTTATTCTTTCTTGCGATTTTATCATCACAATGGGTCCAATCCGGGGGACCTGAGTGAGGCGTAGCTGCACCACTTACCTATTCTTTCGGTCATAACTTAAATTGCATGACCAAATGTGAGCCTTGAAATAAATACTAAGTTGAAAACCACTAACTTCGCTTTGACACTGAGCTCGGTCTTTTTGCTTGCAGAATTGGCTAAACTTAGCCAATCCTAAAGGAAAGCTCAGCATTACTCCTCCCATCACTCGGGAAAAAAGACCCCGAGATATGCACCTGCTTCAACGGGACTACACCAACATGAAAAGTGCATTGAGCAGTCGTTCTGGAAACAATCATAGCCTCGGATTTGTCCACGTTAACACACAAACGGCTGGCCAGAGCGCCACACGAGCAGAGATGGTGATTTGTGGTTTCTACCTTCTCTTCATCCATGCAGCTTCTGAAGAAATCATTGTATGGATACGACACCCATCCTGCGAGCATTTAAGCCAATTACGCAGTGATCGATGTGATCGATGTGAACGATGTTACGATGCCTATGAGCAGGCTGAGTGAAGGCCTACTTAGTCTGAGCAGACAGAGTGAATGTTTAAGATTAAGTGCTGGGCATACTTCCATTGACAGCGTGGTGCCTATTTCCCAGTTGTTCGTTTTGCAATCACAAATGGGAAAGATGAGATTGAGATGATAGACTGTAGAGATCGTCATGAAAGGTGGAACTCCTCCTAATGTTAATGAAGAGGAGAGCCGAGTTCATCGGCTTTCTAATTACCCGGTATGTCACAACTTCCCGGGACCAACATGAGGTTAATGAGGAGCAAGACAGTGTCCAAAGAGTTAATTTCGACATGACTTGCCGAACAGAGAGTGATATCCCTTTGGATTATTCTCCAGCCAGGACATTGCCTATTTTATCTCAGTGGTCTCTCCTTGCATGACGCTGCAGTGGTCAGGGAGCTTCAAGGAGATTAAGGCCAATATTAAGGCCGTTTCTTTGTAATAGACACCTACAAACACCCATTCTTTAGTCTTCAACCCGTTTATGAGGATGCTCAGTCAATTAGCCAGCGCCTGGTTATCAGACATCCAATCTGATCTGGATGCAATGTTAGTGGAGAATTTATTCTCGAAGGTGGCTTGGGGTAGTAGGCGAAAGTTGTTGTTGAGAAGGAAGTTGAATCAGGTTATTTTGGAGCACAGTCGAGTAAGCAACGCTAATTTGCATCTAATGGCATTTGTCTGTCTCCTTAAGCAAAGTTAGTGAAAAAGGTGCTCGTTTAGCAATGTTAACCCAAAAATAGCTGCTTCAATTCATGAATAGAGACTGAATGGCCCTTAAATAATCGCTTTAAGACTTTTCTAATCCAAAAAGCCATCTGTAGATGGGTCTGGTAAACTCCTAAGCATTCTCGAGTCCATTCTTACAAGTAAAATGTGGTCGATTGTACTTGCAATGTTCATCCCCCATCCTTGACTAGACCACAGCTCTAGCCTGCAATACTTTAGCGCAGACTTTCCCTATAGTTGGAGCCCCTTTTTCAAAACAGGGACAATCACCCCAGTTTGTCAATCATCAGGTGTCCCACTGCGTTGCGGTTTTCTGATGCAATTGTTTCAGCTGACATCTTTACAGCCCAGCGCGATTTACGACCCTGTGGGCGTTATCAGTCAGAATAATTTAAGTTTTTATGGATTTGCGCAAATCGCTTTGATTGATATTGCTCACTGTCATGTGAGATGATGCTCCTGAATCGATGTATCATTCCTCGTATGGCCCTTGTGTCAATAATTCCAGTTTTTGACATTTAATCGTGAATTTTCACGATCTCACTTACTTTTTTGACGAATAAATCTTTTTGAACAGTTTTTAAGTTTTTTCCTGTAACTTCTTAAAGGGGCTATAATTTCATGTTAGTTTTTACATTGAGTTTTCTATATACAGTGAACTCTCTCTTAAGTGGATAGCCACGAGACCGGAGTCTTGTATTTATCGTCAACCTTGTCTTATCCGCTTAAGAGAATCTTCCCTTAAGAGGGAGCCCATGTTCGATTCCTCTCACTCATATGCAGTGCTGCCAGTATTTTAAAATGGAATTTACTATACTGGAGAAGAAAAATTATAATTTTTATTTATATAATTTTTAATTATACTTTAAAATAGAAACCGTATTGCGTTAGTGTAAGCTATAATGGGGTATTATGTAGAAATGAAATATATATATATAATATGGGTGGCGCGACAGTCCGAGGCGGACCTGGGCCTAGCTTCTCAGCAACTACTTGTGTTGTGCGTGCTATTGTTCGTTCACGCGTGGAAGGGACCTACAGTTTTATGCCGACTCCGAACGGCGAATTTGAGAAGGTTTTTCTAGACAGGAATACTCTTTGAGCATTGTCAGTGACTCGAAAGAGGTGGTGCCGTGAATTATCAATGGTCGAAAATTCGGTCGACGCACTTACCCACTACGCCACGGCGACCACATGTAGAAATGAAAAGAAATTTTAAAACTCAGTAAAACACGTTAATAAAAATTAAGAATAAATTAAGAAAAGCGATTTATTATTATATGTCAAAGATAGAGATATCGAATCTCGGCCATTTTACCCCCAGTCCATAGCGGCATTGAGCCATGAGCAAAAATTAAAAGTGTTGTGGAATTCCCTCATTCATTTCACCCACTTTTCCAAGATTCCCGGCTCACATCTCACAGACACGGGTTGAAACATCGTATAAAAATGTCAAAGGAAGTAGAAGTTGAATATCCCCATCCTCCCTGATCTCTGGTCTATAGGTAGAGGTAAATGTCCAAGGAAAGGTGTGTTTTTGTATTGTTATTTTCTGTATTTTGGATTTGGAATGTTCTATTGCTTAGAGATGCAGGTTGGTTTGCAGGTTGGTCTGTATAAAATCATGCAATTTGTTGGTACTGCTTTCAGGTAGAACATCAAAATTGGCATCTAAAAACCCTGCTGAGAGTACTATGATATTCGGCTTCGGCTGAAAAACTGACCCTCGGTCGGACTCTACTCCCATGATCCCAAGATCTGTCAGTAGCCTTCTCCTGGTCTGTGCCGGTCAAGTCTGTGACCTGTCTTGTGATATCAGTCGGAGATTTTCTGAGCGGATGTCCAATGCGCGTTTGCATTCGGTTCTCGATATCGTCTTTATGACCTAAACATCTTGAAATCATCCAACGCAGGTAGTATAAAAGACTGGAACTAATTCCAAGGATGTTTTCTTCACTTCAAGTGTCTGAGGGTTTGTTTCTTCGTTCTTTGTAGCCCAGTTTTGATGCAAATGCCGCAACCTTTTGTAGTTTGGACATCAAATCATCCAAACTGTCAGTAAACCGTGCATACTACATATTTAGCCCCTGTTATCCTTTAGGGCTATATTTAAGAGTATAGGAGAACGCCTTGACTTAGACATAGGTAGGAAGGTAGGTTTGGGGGCGGACGTGCTGGAACCACGCCTTCAAGTCTCGTTAGACTCGTTGTGGTACCATATGAGGGGGATGAAGAATGCTTACTGCCTCACTCATGAGCTGCAGATGTTGTTGCATTACTCCTTTCCAACCATCCAGAGCCTTGACGAACCTGCAAATAGATTCCCCCAGGGTTCCTTGTCTCAACACGCACAGACTGTGGCATCGACAAAGATAGTGGGAAGCAGAAATGAAGTATTACAGAGAGAGTCAACTTCACAGCTGATTGCCCCCCAGTCCATCGACGAATGAGTGCCTTTGTGACAGATATTCATGAATTTTTGACGGTTATTCACGAAATAACGTAAACGCCGTCCTCTGATTGGTCAATTTGGTTTATGAATACGTGCACGAGAGGTAGAAGTCGGGCATCTATGTAATACTTTATTTCTTTTCTTCGTCCCAACAGCATCTACATATGGTGTCGAGGATAAGTCACACAAATTATTGCCTCTCAGCGCTCCAACTGCCATCCGCAGCAGTTTTTTGCTGCATTGAAGAATTGTTTCGTTTATCCTATCGAACTTTACTTAGACATAATGCCATTTAGATCACCTTCACGAAGAATTCGAAACTTTGCCTCTCTGTTGGCGTTGTCAGACGTCCCGGTTTCCCGGACACCTTAATTCCCGGATAAACTAAATTTAAACAAAAGAAAATAAACTTTTCCATTCCGACTAACTTTTCAAATTTTATTTATCTTTTCAAATTTAGTTTTTTATTTGGTAAACATTTAAAAATCCAGTAACTTTCCACATTTTCGTGTTTTGCGCCGGCTTCGAAAAAAGTCTGTCTACTCTCTGTATAACCTTTCATTTAAATAGATAATTTTGTCAGGGGGCCCTTACACTTGGCGTCATCGTTGCGTAATGGTGCGTCGACTTCTAAATCATTCTAAATTTAGGGCTCCACCTCCTTCGAGTCACTGCAAATGTTCAAAGAGTTCTCCTGCCTAGAAAAAGCTTCCCAAACTTGCCCGTTCGGAGTCGGCACTAAACGGTAGATTCCATCCACTCGTGAAAGAACAAGTTTGTGAAAAGCGCAATATTAGTGGTTCCTGTAGAAGCTAGTTAGCTAGTTAGTACTTTGCCGATCGAGTCACCCTAAAGCTCTCAGAGAGTCCAACCCTGCCAGGCGAAACAATCGACCAACAATGGAACCGTTGTCAAAAAGCCATCAGAGAAGCTGCATCAGATGTGCTGGGTTTTAAAACGCCACCTCAAAAACAAACCCCTGGTTTGACAACGAGTGCAGGCAGGCACATTCAGCGAAGTTAGGACGAGAGCGGTTCGTGAGCTCTACGAACTTAAGAGAAGGAAAGAGCACCGGCTTCTCAAAAAGAAAGAACATGAGAAGCGCGCGATCTAGGACATGAAGAGGTGTTACGGCAGAAATGACGTCCGAAAGTTCTACCAACGGGTAAAACAACTATCCAATGGATACAAAATTCGGACAGAAGCCTGTCGTGACGCAGAGGGACAACTCGTAGTAGATTCGCAGTCGATACTGAGAATCTGTAAGGATCATTTCTGTTGACTGTTAAACGGCGAGGAAGACTCCAATACTGCTGTCAGGCAGAATGTTCCACTCAACGCAATTGACGATGATCGACGAGAATTCCGTCCCCCGACCTAGACCGAGTCAAGATAGCGATATCGAGACTAAAGTCGAATAAAGCTGCTGGTGCAGACGGACTGTCTGCGGAACTGTTTAAGGCAGCTGAAGATGAGCTGGTAAGGTACATAGGTCCTTATCAGTGTGGTGTCAGGCCGGGGAAGTCCACCATCGACCAAATCTTCACATTACGGCAGATCATTGAAAAAATTGAAAAAACCCAAGAAATGAAGATCGACACCCACCACCTATTCGTCGATTTCAAGGCCGCATATGACAGCGTGCATAGAGACGAGCTATACAACGCCATGTCTAGTATTGACATTCCTGCCAAACTCGTCAGGTTGTGCAGGACGACGATGGAGAACTCTCGCTGCTCCATCAAGGTCGATACCGAACTCACCGAGACCTTCAATGTCAAAAAAGGTTTTAGACAAGGCGACGCGCTGTCATGTGATTTCTTTAACATCAACCTGGAAAATATCGTGCAAGACTCACACGCCAATACTAGAGGCACGATCTTCCAGAAGTCCGTACAACTGCTAGCATACGCGGATGACATTGGCGTAATTGGCAGAACACAGCGAGCCGTCAATGAAGCGTTTGCTGGTATTGAAGCGGAGCCGGCTAAAATGGGTTTAGCGGTGATCGAGGGAAAAACGAAGTATATGCTGTCATCGAGAAAGGACGCACAACATCGACGACTTGGCCACAACGTCACCATAGGCAGCTATAACTTCGAGGTAGTGAAGGACTTCGTCTACCTCGGTTCGCAAGTGAACAGTACGAACAACACCAGTACCGAGATTAAACGCAGAATTACTCTAGCCAATCGCTGTTTCTTTGGGCTCAAGAGGCAATTGAGTCGTAGAGTCCTCTCTCGAAGGACCAAGCTAACATTATATAACACCTTGATCATCCCTGTCCTGCTCTATGGTGCGGAGGCATGGACAATCACAAGAGCGGATGAAGAAGCACTTGGTCTTTTCGAGAGAAAAGTTCTGCCTTCAATCTTTGGTCCTGTCTGCGTTGATGGTTATTGGAGAAGAAGATTCAACCACGAACTGTACAGCGGCATGAGACTATTCAGGCGTCTACGGATTCAACGTCTTAGATGGCTGGGCCATGTAGAGCGCATAGACAACACTGCTCCAGCCCGAACAGACTTCGACTCCGAACCAGTGGGACAACGCAATAGAGGACGCCCACGGAACCGATGGCGCACCCAGGTGGAGAAGGACCTCAACCAACTTGGTGTGCGCAGTTGGCTTACTGGCGCAGTTGGCTTACTGGTTGAGGCCCAGGTCCACCCCGGACTGTAGCGCCACCAGAAGAAGACGAAGAAGCTGTTCCCCGCCACTTCGTCCGCATGAATATCAGTTATCGCGGTTGAATAAATAATATTACTTTCGAAAAAGTTTGATTACCATAAATAAGGCTATATCATATATCAATCTTAAAATCTATCCCAATTTTTTTTTTAGAACTCTTAAAAAGGAAAAATTTCCTCATACATGTTTTCTGCGTTACTTAAACCGTTTACAGCGCACGCAACGGAAGCTCTCAAAAAGGAATAATTTGTTGCCCGTTTTTGTAACATTTTGCAGCATGCAGCCTTCCTCAATAAATGACTTATCCAACACAAACATAATTTTTCAATTCAAACCAGTAGTTCCTGAGATAAGCGCTTTCAGCCAAACAAACACTTAGCTACATAATATGAGTACAGAGAGATAATATGGGTGGCGCTAGAGCCCGTAGTATTTTAGCCAGGGACCAGCTTCTCAGCAACCACTCGTGTTGTGCGTGCTATTGTACTCCGAACGGTCAAGTTTGAGAAGCTTTTTTCTATACAATTATTAGTCTTTGAGCATTGTCAGTGACTTGAGAAGGGATTGTGAAAATTATTTTGGTCGTACCGGCTGGTGATCGAACCCTGGTAGCGAAGTTAAGTAGCGTATGAGTCGACGCACATACCCACAACGCCACTGACACCATGAAGTCTATGGTTGAAGATCTTAATCCTTTCCAACAAACAACTCTTCAAACCCCCCTATTTTCACTGGAGACGTTGAAATGTCATTCATTACACTGCAGTTTCACTTGCCACACAATTTTGACAGTTGAACAATGACACTAATTTAAAATGACTCACTTTCAACTAAAACAGTTCACATCAACAAAGCGGCCATGATTTTTTCGCTCTTCCTGCACGACTTTCATTCTCCACTGTTCTTGAATGACACTTACATCCAAGAGCACATAGCCGTTCCAACAGTGGTTTCAGAGATTAGTTTCCGATCGAATCAACAAACGAAGGTGTGGTCGTGACGTCCATATTCATGACAGCCTTGGCCTTCGCGAAATAAACATAGAACTTGTTTGGTTGTGCTCTTAATTTGCATGTGGGCAGCAGCTGTGCATGGTCATTGAAGCCCGCGTCGAGCCAGCTGGCTTGTGCGCAATTGACTTCGATAAGGGCTTAGATAACACTTCAGTCGGAAACTGGTTAGAGAACACATTCTGCGAATGATGTGTACGTTCTTGTGTTCTAGAAGACAACATCAAATTGTCGTTCATTTGATTTGAGATTCTGTTTACTTAGAAACACAGGTAGACGCACATCGTCGATGAAATTATGACTGTGGCCCGTTGACTAGACAATCTCTTGAACTGATGTCTACAGCAGTCAAGGTTTGTCTGAAGGCTTGGCAAACTCGTTTGAATGAAGTTCATTGTCACGCAAATTCGAAAGCATTTGATCGGAGTCAATGTTTGTTAAGCAGTCCAAACGTCGCGTCGTCGGCTTTATTGATGTAAAGTGGAGATTTATTGATCACCATACGACACCAGCAACCTGTGCGCTCCAAATAGGGCTTATTTTTGCGAATATGAGAGCGGTTAACGAACCTCGTCTGGGTGATCCTTAGTTGAGATATGACCTCTTTTTCGTAGAAACTGAAGTGAAACTGCTTCGCCATGCCTTGTAGATTTGTATACAATGCTTTAGGTTTAATAGGGTGCTAGGTTCGAGTTTCTTGAAGCCCTGAGCGACCTTAGGCACTGTGTCACTCTGACAGCCTCGGTGGTACCCAAGATGTGTTACTGCTAAGATGTTGTCACATTGGGGTAGGTTTTGGCGTTTCCAAACCATCCTGGATTCAGGACAACGTGAGTGTTGCTGATCAACCATTTACCCAGCCAGTGCATTGAGTGCTGATGGAGTTGACGAAAATGATAGCGTGGCAAATGAAAATTGTGCTCTAAAATCGGTGCTCCTGCTCCTGCGGATCGTTTTTTTCCGTGGGTAGGTGGAAATCTTCGACATGACTCTATGGCGAACGTTCGCACATATAAGTGTGAGACTTTTACTCACTAAAACCACCTCCTTGTATTTTTTTAAGACTACAACATAGGGAATCACTTAATCAGTAGTTTGCATTTCATAATTTAGATACTGATCGCAGGTTAATCTCCAATGAAAGTTCCTGCTAACGCCGCAACCATGCGCGGATGTAGGGAGATCAAGGGGTCGAGTCCTTTGAAGTCGGCGCAAGACATTAGTTTCCTCAAGGATCGGGTGAACTGCAAAGTTTGTGCGCCCTTCTAGGCGGCGCTTATGTTTATAAGCAAAGTTCTTAACTTCACCTTGGAGTGGTAATAGAGATAGAGATTTTGGAACTCTGTGGATATCGTCGTTTCTGATATACATACCATGGTGCATTGACGATAGTTCTAAGCACCTTATTTTGAAAAGTCTGCATAATGCTCATATTACTTCCTTTGTTACAACCCCAAAGTTGTACGCCATACATCCAAACAGGTTTTAGGATTTGCTTGTATACAAGCAGTTTGTTCTCAATACTTAGCTTGGATTGTTTACCAATAAGCCAGTATAGGTCTTTATATTTCATGTCAAGTTCTGCACGTTTCTTCTTAACGTGCTCTTTGCACTTGAGTTTTACGTCAAGAGTCATCCCGATGTATTTCGCTTCATTACGAAGAAGAAGTTATTAACTTGCCTAAAAGTGAAATTAATAATGACTGATTAATAATATGGACTGATTACTGTCTTATTCAAATTCTGTTATTTTTGTTGTTAATATTTCCTTCGAGGATTAAAAGTCTTTTAAAAATAAGCTTGTTCATCTGACTCTGCACCTCAAGTTTTTTGTAGTATAATAGAGATGGTACGGGAAACGAGATCTAGTGGCTTGTTGCTACTCTCACTCGGAGCTGCTAGTAGCTTCTGCAGATTATCTGATGAATGCTCTCTATCAGAATCCAGATTGCAACAGACCTTGAAGAGCACTGAATGTGTACCATGAGAGCGTACGGCTGTTATTCTTTTGATTTTTAAATCTGTTTCGACTTCGTCAGATTTAGGAGCGGGAAACTAAAGTGAGTATTTCAGTCTTCTCTGGATATGTACTTGATGAAGTGGAAATATCAACAAACGAAGGTATGACACGAACCTTGATTTTCGTGATAGTCGTCATGCTCCAAAATGACTTCAAACCATTTTTCTAAATTATAAAGTTTCCTATTCCATTTATTGTGGCACCTAGTGGCAGATGGCGCAGTTGGTAGAGTGCCTGCCCCTGGTTAGCAGATTCGAATCCCAGTAAAAGCAAAATTATTACGCTTTTATCTGGTTTTCAAATCTGGTCCAGTCACCATTTGCAGTTGGGATCAAATTAACGACACTATCACTGGAGTAGTCAATCAGTGGTAGAAGTCTGACTATTTGTATTACAATGGACTGAAATGGCATAATTGTGCTGTGAATTCACTAGCCCAAATATCCTAACCCAACCTAACCTAGGTTTGATTTTGGAAGAGGAGTGTGATGATAGAACATCACTTCCACTTCTATTTGTGGAGTATACATTCTAAAAAATAAAATTAATTAAATTGTCAATTGGCAATTAAAACTATCCTTTTGTTGTTACGTGATGCCTTAAGCCATGCGCCTTACAAACCTTAGAAGATCCGATGTATCCACACTCGCTAAGCCCGCAGTCTCTGTGAATAATTCTTGGCCCAGCGAAGATAGGCGCAGATTTTGGAGAGCTGGGCAGTGGCAAAGCAGATGTTGGAACCTTTCGGTCTCTTCCTCGACAGAGATCGCTGGATTCCACATTCCATCTCTGGAGCACTGCTCCGATGGGCCAGTGTCCTGTGATCACTCCGACGAGCACACGGGTCGAGTTGCGGTCCAACGCCAGAAGCTTCTTTGTTCTGCCGTTGTTAAGCTCTGGCTACGTTGATCTTCTCGTGTGACTGTCACCTCTTGCGTGCCAAGATGTGTTGGCCTCTTTAACCAGCGTCCAGTGTCACTTATAGTCCAGTGTAGTACAGTGGTAGGAAGGTAGGTACATTTCTCGGCTCGCTTAAACCAATGTATATGGTTCATTGTGCATGAGTTTAAGGGTATTAAGCTGCAGTGAGGCCTACAGCAGATACATGCGTGAATCCTAGGAGGTTTTCCAAACCAACGCCGCTTAGGTCCTCTAGATTCGAGAAGAAGTGTTTTCCTAGAAAATACTTTCTTCTCTTTGCTGGACATTCATGTTGTAAGCGTTCGACTTCGAGCCATCGGTGTATAGGGCAATCTCCACCTCTGCTCTCCTCACTCTTTCCATCCATTGTTCCCTGTCCGGAAATGGTTGGGACAAACTCTTTTCCGGTGACAAGGTTGAAGGTGGGAGGTAATCGGTTTGCCCTATCTTCTACGCGGCTCAGCGTGGTCATATGTTTCCTCTGCCTCTGTGCCTTAGCGCCGAGGAGAATAAGTCGAGTGGAGGGAGTCAGAGGGGGCTTGTCTTAAGACAACCTCTTATGCCCAAGCAGACTCTTTTTTGTATTCTGGCAAGCAGTGTGTAAATATTTCTTCTCAACTGCTATCCACAACACCAAGGAGCCGAACGTTAAAATGCGTCTTACTTTCATGGTTAATACTGAGGGCTCTCATCGCGTAAGACGACGATCGTCTCCCGACGTCGTTTCCACGCTAAATTTATTGAACAAAAATTTAATTGTCTAGTTATTGAATCGTCTTGTCTTAGAGTTGCATCGGACCCTCTTTCACTTTTACACGAAAAGGAAAAAAATATTATTAATTTTAAACAATAAACTTTAAAATTATTCAACGTTTTCGCTTATCAAAAGATGCGTTTGTACTAGTGCTAGAAACGATAAACCCAAGGAGCGGCTCGCGGTCGACATATATTCCTTGGACTTGGTGCTACCTTGGAAGTCCCAGTTGGGGGTAGCCACCTCCAGCCAATGGGTGGTCTCACAGTTCGCTCTGTTCGGCTCTCCGTGCACTTCGACCGCACGATAGCAATTCGGGTGAAGTCATCTGAATTTCTTTTTTCTCCAGATCGGATATTGGAATGTGATCAGCTGGCCCACCCCCTGATTTGTTTAATGAAATCAAATTTTGGCTGGATTCCTTTTTTGCTCGATATTTAATGTGATGTTCTTTCCTCCATGTGGGTACAGACTTATTGGGTAGCTCAATGGCATACAGTTGTTCAGCCAAATCTGCCCACAGCTTGTTAATAGACTGCCCGCCTTGTGTGCTTCTTGCCATGTAATCTTTTCCCATTTCAAGATGTTCATCCATGTAATGAATGAGCACTTTCATTTGCCTTTTTGTTGCTGACCTTGTGTGTTAATTAATAAATCAATTAATTGATAAAAAGTCATTTAATACTTATGTAGATGTTTTCGAATTTGGATTTCAAATGAATAGGCGGATCATCAACGCATTTTAAATGTGACAGCTTAAATTCCGTTTTCTATAGTAGTGTTTAGTAGTTCTCAACCTGCCAACTAATTGAACGATTGACGACCCGACTGGACGATTCGATTGAAGTGTTACACGAAGCAAACTTTTGACGACGTCGTTTAATACAATCGTTTGAACGACGATCGTCTTAAAAGTTACGCGATGAGAGCCCAGTATACCACCCTCTCGCTACAAAGACTGGAGCTTCTCATTGATGACCCTTTGTTCATTAGGCTAAATTCTCAGTGGAAGTTGAGTTTCGGTCAACTCAAGCATCATGTTGCTAGACGAGGTGACAATCTAGATTCCAACGGCCGACGCCCAACGAAGACTAGAAAAAATTGACAGCACTCACGTCACATAGTAATTCTCGCCCACATCATGCTGGCAACCACTTAACACTGAAATGTGAAATAAGACAAAAAAAAAGTGCATCGCAGATTACACACTTCCGTATCGCTGTGCCAAAATGCCATTACTCGTTTCGTTACTCGAATTCACAACGTCCAACGGTAATTAACTTTCTTTCATTTCTTTCTCTTGCAGGGGTCTCGTGTGAGCACAATCAACGATTGGCTGCGGATCAAAATTGGTGGCGATGAGACGCTGAAGAAGAAGAAAAACAAAAAACTCGAGACCAACCGCATCAAGTCAACCAAGTACACGCTGATAACATTCCTGCCACAAAATCTGCTCGAGCAATTCCGGCGAATTGCGAATTTTTACTTTCTAATCATGACAATCATCTCGCTGCTTATCGGTGAGTACAAAGACCAAGAATAGTGTCCAGCCTGTCTCTCGGATTTACTGTCGATGACCGTGTCACGATGGGCGATCGGCCGGCCGTACTGCTGATCAGTGTCAGTGGAGCGGCGCGGAGTGGCGGCGGTCCAATGGTCAGAGAGTGGGCTCAATGTCAAAACTATTTATTGGAAGCGAAATTTTAATTTCATTGCAAATGTCTATGAGTTGAGTAATTTTTCGTTGCGATCACTAGACGTGCTCAATTTGCTGGAGCCCGCCGCCACCAACCGTTCCGCTCGCGCTCCGTTCGTCAGCGCGTCGTTAATTGATACAAAGAAGACGCTGGCGGGTTGGGTGCTCGCTCGTTGGGCAGCTTGCTCGCGTCTATTGAAATAAATTGACGATTGGAGTGTGTTGATTTATTGATTCGGTTGACTTGGCAATAATGGGAAGGCATCCCCCTTTGTTCCCCAGACGCGCAACCCCGAGGGCCTATCCTCTCAAGTGACAGCCCTTTACATTTGTTTGTAAACAATCCCGGAAAGCTTTGTTGCCATCGACATCTAGGAGCGATGTGTGCAGTCGACGCCGCTAGATTTTTGTGCGCAGCAAAACCGAATAGAGATGTTATTGTAACTGCAGCTGGATGCCGCCAGCGAGAGCGGCGCGATTACAAGCGAAGTCTATGAAAGGGGGGCACACACAAGTTGTTGTCATCAGTCTTGCGTCATGAGGAAGAAAGGCAGTGTTTTTGTCCGACGGTCAATTAGCAACGAAGCTAGCTGAACGGAGAAAGGCGGGGGCCGACCAACTCACGATCACGACTCTGATTGAGAATCAAAGTGGCGGCCAATGTCAAGGGCGACGCTCACCCAGTCGGAACTTACACTTGAATGCTAATCTACGGCCAGTCATGGGCAGCGATTGCTGATCGGTTGGCATAACGAGAGCGGTCTTCTTATCCGGTCACGGCATAAGTGCTTTTTGTTTTCCTTTTGACTAGACTATAAGTGGAGCTAGGGGCTTCGAAGGGGTTCGAATTTACGTTCTGATTCACGGTGTGGATCTAATAAATTCGTGACGACTTTCATTGTGTTCTTATTGCGTTCTTTTTACTAAGTTATGGCCACATTAAAAAGAGTATGTTCTTTAATCGCCGAAGGCAATTTCCCCTCACGTCAATCACGATACGATGGTGGCCCGATTAGTGCTAAACCTAAAAAAGAATAAAAAAACGAACACTTTGGAAAAGTGGTGATTTATTTCTCATCATACACTTGACCCAGTGATGCTCCAACTTCTTTAACTCGTCTGGAAAATTTCTGGAGGTCTGCAAAGTAGGCATCCGTGGCACGGATATCCTCCTCATTGGACTTAAGTTTCTGTCTGGTGAGTGCCTTTTTCAAATTTGGAAACAAAATGGAGTTAGGTTAGGTTGAAGTGGCTGACTACCACGCGTACGGACAGCAGACACACTTAGGCCAAACATAGGCCCATTGTGTTAGCACGCGGATCTTAGGCTACCTATTCCGCGAACCAGTCTGTGCTTCTGATAAAGCGAAGAAGAGGGCTGATGCAGATGCTGCTCAGTTCAGCCTAATTAACAAAGAAATGGGCCCCCGGAAGTCTGAGGAGAGAGCAATGCAATTACATAGCAAGTGGATGGTTTCTTCCTCATCCTCGTCCAAGCAGCCTCTATAGAAATCATTATTACACAATGCCCTGTTAGAACGCCAATAAGAGATCTGAGGTTTGGCCTGCTTAATCTGATCAAACAAGTGATCGCCTGGGATCGATCATAGGCCAGAGTTGCTTTGTAATGAGGCATCCTGTGCCAGATGTCCATCTGCGGTTTGTTTGGGCAAGCGTTTCAAGCTTTAGCAGATGGTTTATAGTACCGATAGGCGTGGAGAGTGGGTCTCCTCCCGGAAAGAGGACGGAGTATGTGTCCTTTCTAGCGAGTTCGTCCGCTTCGCAATTCTCTGGAATGTAACAGTGTCCCGGCATCCACATAAGTTGGATGTTAAAGTACTTAGCCATCTCGTTAAGAGATAGGCGGCAATTAAGGGAAGTCTTGGAATTCAAAGTGACTGAATTCAGAGATTTGATCGCTGCCTGGCTACTGAAACAGATGACGATATCTGTGTGCGATATTACATTGTTTTTAAGCCAGGACATGGCTTCCTTAATCGCTACAGTTTCAGCCTGAATACGCTACAGTGATTAGGTAGTCGAAAAGATAGCTGGAAATTTAGATCCTTGGAATAGACACCAACACACACACCTGCATCCATCTTCGATCTATCTGTGAAGATTTGGAGTGGACCTACCAGCGTCTGGTGTTCAGACACCCAGTAAGATCTGGGAGGTATGCTGGTTGAGAAATTCTTCTCGAAGAGTAGTTTAGGTAAAGGGAGGTCTGTGTCTATGGGTAGAGAGGCATACCTGCGTAGGATCGTTGAATGTCCAGACTGCAGTTCTTTCCAGCTGCTCAGCGATCTTAATCTAATCGTCGTGCTAGCTGCTGTCTGTCTGCCAATTTCTTCTGTCGGAGGGAGGTTTAGAAGTATGTTTAGCTTCGGCGGAGATAGTCCTCAGCGCCCCGCGAATGCATACGCAAAGCCATCATCTGCACTCTAGCGAGTGGGGTGATGTTGATTCTCTTGTCGCAGTCCACCAAATTGCGACACCATAAGGAGGAGTTGCACGGGCAGAAGCCTAATTTGACCAATAATGGATGAAGAGAAAATCCGCGGACACAGCCGCTTCCACAAGCGGTTCAATCAAAGCTACGAGTTCGATTCGGGTGAAATTTATTTACAGTAGACGTCTACGACACTAATGTACGCAAAAGTAAAATTTCTCTAAACATTGGCGCCATCTGGGGTGAGGCTAAATACTAATCGTTGACCATGTTGCAAAGAAATTAGGAACGTTTTTTGTAGTCCCTCAGGGAACATCGACACCGTACACCATTCCTGTTCGCCTACTTTGACCGCCTCTGCGAAACGATTGTATGGGCGATGTTCGCTGAGCAATCTCCCGTGGCGTCAATTCCCTGTCAATACTTACTGCAGCCACGAAATTATCGTCTGTGGTGGGTAGAATTCCAGAGCGAACTTCATCCATCGAACATCAGGGTCTGCATTGTCTTAATGGAAGCGTGTGTGTTAACGCTAATAAGTGTCAGTGGTTATAGTCGAATCTTCAAACACGCTGCAAATCTGTCGTTGCGCCGATGTAACTTCGACACAGGTTAGGTTAGGTTGAAGTGGCTGCATTGTTGGGCCTAAAGGCTATTAAGGTTATCGCCCAGTTTCAGAATACAATTCACTTAATTGTGTTTAGGGTGTAGTGTGTGACGTAACATTGACGCTAGTGGTGTTCGTAGGTCTGTGGTTCCAGCGCTAGCACGGATCGTTGGGACTCAGGTTCGAATCCTGTCAGGTACTGCTTCTTTTTTTTCAGTTGTTCCAAGTTCCTCCAATTATGGTTCCATGACTTTGAGTGGCTGAAGAGATCAATTGGGAATTAGCGGCTCTGCAGATGGCATGATGTTGTGGAGGCCCGCAACTCTCCAAAGTACAGCCGATGGAGAGGACTGCTGGACCATCCACTTCAGTCGCATTCTGACTTCGATGGAACGTTGTGTATCAATAACAAAATTGAAGAGGAGTAGTGCAGTTTTCATGACAGTGATCACATCTTAGGCGTAGAACGGGTGAAGAAAGGTAGGGCGGATCTTTCGTCTCTGGGCGAAAGAGTGTATTTTATTTTGGGGCTTACAGTGATTCGAGGCTTTTCCTTCCCACCTATTCTTATTGCGTTGACGAGGCAGTGGGACGGCTAGAGGAGTATTCGCGCCCCAGCCGGTCATTAACACAACAGTGGAACATTAGTACCAAGAACACTACACACCCGACAAGTAGTGCATGAGCCCGGCATGAGATCACGGATTAGCACCTAAATGAATAGACCTGATGTAAATCTAAGACCAGGGTATCGATCCTTGTATATGCTTAAACCTGGTGTGCTTTGTGTGTGGTGAAAGTCGAAACGGTCGGTGATGCTAAATCGTACCCAGTAGAAGAAAAAGAGAGTCACGATCAGTCCAGGCGTTGGCGGTGCGCGTTTGTGCTCGCGCAATAAGCCAAGTTCTTACAAGTTGTGCTCGCGCAATTTTTGTTCCAGATCGGTGGGAACAGAGTTCGAATCCCGTAAAAGACAACCATTATCCCTTCTTTTTTTGGGTTTTTTGCATTTTGGATACCTTATTTTTTTACTCTTTTTTTTTGTATTTTTTTTTGAATTTGACGTTAGTTTTAAGTTAGTCTAAGCAAAAATTGTTTGAGTTGTAATTGAATAAAATTGTGAGGAAAATTAAAACGCGGACTACCACGTTATTGTCGCGGTTCAAGAGGTGGTGGATCCACACAAGACCACGGCCTTTCTCCACGGCTGGTCAGGCACCCTCCTGGAAGAGGTCGCGCGTAGGTCGGAAAATCGGTGTAACAGCCTGCTGTACGGGAAGACAGAAGCCACACTTCAACATAGGCCCATTGTGCTACTACGCGGATTTATGGATACCTATTCCGCAAACCAATTTGTGCTTCTAATAAAGCTGCTGCTTAGTTCTTCTACTTTATTTGGCGCAACAGTCAGGGGTGGACCTGGGCCTCAACCAACAAGCCTCTCCAGCTAGCACGTCTCCAGTGTCGCACGACAAGTTAGTTGAGATCCTTCTCCACCTGGGTGGGCCCTTAAACGCGGGTGTCTTCTGTTGCGTTGTCCCACGGGTTTTGGAGTCGAAGCTCGGGCCGGAGCAGTGTTGTCCATGCGCTCTACATGGCCCAGCCATCTTAGGCGTTGAATCCGTAGACGCCTGACTAGACTCATGTCGCTGTACAGCCTGTACAGTTCGGGGTTGAATCTCCTTCTCCAGAAACCGTCAACGCAAACAGGACCAAAGATCGCACGCAGAGCTTTTCTCTCGAAGAGAACAAGGACTTCCTCATCCGCTTTTGAGATTGTTCATGTCCCCGCGCCGTCCAACAGGACTGGGATGATCAAGGTCTTGTATAAAGTCAGCTTGGTCCTTCGAGAGAGGGCTCTACTACTCAATTGCCTCTTGAGCCCATAGAAGCAGCGGTTGGCTGGAAGTCCTTGACTACCTCGAATTATCTGCTTAGTTCAGCCTGGTTATCAAAGTAGGAGGCATCCAGAAACTTAAATCTGCGGCTTGAGAGAGCACTGTGGCTACACAGCAAGTGTTCAATGTTTTCTTTCTCATCCTCGTCCCTCCAACTTCTGCAGAAGTCGTTGTAAGGAAGGCCTATACTAGAAGCGTGAGTGTTTTAACTCCAATGAAAGTTCTAAGATTCGGCCTGCTCACTCTGATCAGGCTAAACGATCGCTAAAGGTCGATCATAGGCCAGTGTTGCTTGCTTATGATCCATGTTTCCATCAGAGAATGGGAAAAGGCGCATGGTCTGCTTTTGAGTCCTGTATAACTTCCCAGCCGAATGAGTTTAGCTTCCGTTTTTTCGGTAAAAGATGTGTGTTGGCCTGCATTGTTACGATGGAAAACAACGCCCTTCCGCCGTTCGCCAACTCTGACCGTCCCTGCGAATCGATATACATCCGCTGAGCGATCTCACGTAACGTCAATTCCCTGTCAACGCTTGCTGCAGACTACTACATATCGTAGTGGTGGCCAGAAATCCCGAACAAACATCATCAGGCAGGTCTATAGTGTCTGGAAAAGCATGTAAAGTTTGTGAGCTAACGCTGATAAGTGGCAGCGCTTATAGCCAAATCTCCAAATACACGCTGCAAATCTCGAAAGACGCTTTCTCCCTAATTTAAATTAATTAATTCTTGGAGCATTCATTTTGGGCGTAAATCAGGCTGATGTTCCCGAATATAGCCTTGATGCGGATCGTTCGCTTTTACAGACAAAGATTAAGACTTTTTGCCTCGAACAACAAATCGACATCCAAATAAGCGTCTCCCTCTGTTGCAATCAACGCAGTAGATGTCGCAGTTTCTCGTCCTCTTTTTGCCCGGCCCATTCCACCACACTTCGTCTTTGCTTTGAAGCAGTCTGCGGCCTCAGCAAGTTCTTCGGCTGCAGATGGTCTGTTAAGAGACCTAACATTCCACTTGCAGAACCTTGTTCGCTTACAGGAGTCGCCAATATTAATTCCGTCCGTACCCGAGACAGTTGGTTGTCTCTGGACCATAAGATGGCTTTCGTGTTAACCTCACGCGCAAGCCCCAACCAATCGCCATTCCCTATTCTTTAACCCTCGGGCGAAGGGTCCAGGTTTATCCGGTGTCGGTAACGTCCCTGAGGCTGTGAGCGCCGCCGTTGGCCATAAAGCTATAGGACTCTTCCGCTGCCATCTCTACTGCAAGGCCCTGACCCGGCCTTGAAAATCCGCCTAGGATCACTTATCAAAAGCCACATGAATTCTGTTGTTTACTAAAACTTCGATCTTTCAGATAGTCCCGTGTCACCGATGACATCACTCCTGCCGCTAGTATTCGTAATCGCTGTAACCGCCACAAAACAAGGCTATGAAGACGTCCTCCGCTACAAGACAGACAACATCGTCAACTGTTCGCCAGGTAAGCGCCTCCCACCTTTCCCCCACCTTTCGCTGACACTCTACCCTTCTCCTTTCAGTCACAGTTATCCGCGATGGCAAGGAGACAAACATTGAGTGCCAACACGTCGAACCCGGCGATCTGGTCGTTGTGAGCAGGGACTGCGATGTGCCCTGCGACCTGGTGCTGCTAAAGTCCTCCGACGTGCACGGCAAATGCTTCGTGACGACGGCCAACTTGGACGGTGAATCGAACCTCAAGACCCTGACCATTCCACGGGGGCTGCCGAACGTCGAGGAGAACCGCATGCACAAGCTCGGCCTCATCGAGTGCGAGTGCGCCAAGACAGATCTGTACAGCTTCAATGGCAAAATTGAGCTGGAGCCGATGCGAATGTCCCAACTGGAGGACACGCAACAGAGGGTGCTGCCGCTGACGGCCGAGAATGTTCTGCTGCGCGGGTCGCGGGTGAAGAACACCGAATGGGTCATTGGCTGCGCCGTCTACACGGGCATGACCACAAAGCTTGCCCTGAACAGCCGTCTGACGAGGAACAAGTCCTCGTCGAGCGAGGTGTACATCAACCGCTTCCTGATCTTCATCCTGGTCGCCATGATCTTCATCGTCACATTCCTGTACTTCCTCAAGAGGTAAGCGCCTGCCGACGATAACCATCACCCACTCCCTGCTGATGTGTGCGTTTCTGTAGGTACTTTGAGCTGTTCGTGGTCCCCAAGGCGACCTACCTGGGCCCAGCGTCGGATACGTACAGCGTGAAGGCTTTCCTGCAGGACTACCTGTCCTTCCTGATCCTCTTCAACTATCTCATCCCGATTTCTCTTTACGTCACAATCGAAATGCATCGAGTAGTTGGAGCCTTCTTCATGGAATGGGACACGGAGCTCTACGACGAGGCCACGGACCAGCACTGCATCGTGAACACGTCCAACTTGAACGAGGAACTCGGCCAGGTAATTGCGGCATTCTCTCGAAACCCGGACACCCTCAAGACCCGCACTCTCTCCCTTTTAGATTAACATCCTGTTCTCTGACAAAACGGGGACCCTGACCAAGAACGAGATGATCTTCCAGCAGTGCTCGGTGAACGGCAAGAAGTACCTCTACAAGAAGACCAAGTTGCAGGAGGAGGCCAGCGGCATCCTACTCGACATCAACAAGTTCAGTGTAAGACCTCCGCCCCAAAATCGAACAGCTGATGAATTCATGGTTCCGTCATTTTTAGAACGATCTCAAGAACTTCTTCCAAGGCCTGACGATATGCCACACCGTCCAGGTCGCGGGGAGCATGTCGGACAGCGAGCCCAAGGGTGTTCCAAAGAAGTACTCCATTTCGGACATAACCGAGGAGAGCCAGAACTCGAGCCAGCAGAGCGACATCGACGCCTCCCTTTCCACAAATCCCAACGGCAAGCTGACCGGCAACGGCAACGGCAACCTGTCGGACGTCAACCCCCTGCTGAACGAGTCGCTGAAGGTTGAGCGCCGTAAGCGGCCAGAGATCGTGAAGCGCAGTCCCCGCTTCGCCAGGCCGGCGTCTCGAATTCATCCAACCAACAACATGGAGATGGCTGCCACCAATGGCGACTTCCTCGGCCGTCCCTCCACCTACCCTGCGGTGACCCCGACCGTTACGCCCAGCCGTCCGAGTTCCTTGCCATTCAAGCGGTCCACATCGGAGGTGGATCTCCCCGACCACAGCGCAGCGGCCGCTGTGCAAACCCACCGCCGGACGCAGTCGTACGGCACTCCGGGAGCGTACCTCACGCAACAAGGTGAGTCTGGCGGCACTCCCGTCCTTCGCATCGAGTCCTAAGCCGGGTCTTTCGTTTTCAGCCACTTTCGTCGGCCTCAAGCGCACTCCGAGCACCACGTCACGCGAGTCGTACGCCATGCCGACCTTCGTGACCCGCCAGCCGTCGGCGCTGATTCGAGCCGAGTCTGTGCGAAGGAAGAACGAGATCCAGACCGTGGTTGAGTAAGTGAAGTCACTCCACAACGCCCCCGCTAACCGCTTAACCCCCCTCCCTCTCCTCAACAGGACCCTCGACTATCAAGCCTCCAGTCCGGACGAGAAGGCGCTGGTTGAGGCGTGCGCTCACTTGGGCCTCGTCTACCTGGGCGACGACGACGAGGTACTTAAGGTGCGAGTCTGCCCGCCGCACATGGACTACTCGCGGCCGTTCAGTGTGGCCAAGACCAACAACGTGACCTTCGACCGCATGCACGTCCTCGAATTCACGTCCGACCGCAAGCGCATGAGTGTGATTGTGAAGGACGAGAACGGGACGATGTGGATCTACACCAAGGGCGCCGAAAGCTATGTGTTCCCCCTCTGTGCGACCTCGTCGTCGAGGCTTATCGACCTCACCGACGGCCATATCAGCGACTTCGCCCGACAGGGCCTGCGGACGCTGGCCGTTGCGCGAAAACGCATCACCGACGATGAGTACAAGGAGTTCCTGGTAGAACTGAACCTGGCGAACACCTCGCTGGAGAACCGCAAGCAGCTCAGCGAGGACTGCTACGCCAAGATCGAGAGAAGTGAGTTTCGCCGACCACGCGCATGCGCATGCTCACATTCCCATTCCGTTTCAGATCTCGACCTGCTGGGTGCAACGGCGGTGGAGGACGCCCTCCAGGACGACGTCGCCGACACTCTGATATCGCTCCAGGCAGCCGGCATCAAGATCTGGGTGCTGACTGGCGACAAAGTCGAAACTGCTCTGAACATCGCGCTCTCGTGCGGCCACATCCCCGCCGACGCCATGAAGTACTTCATCATCGAGTGCACCCGTAAGGAGGACCTCGAGGTGCACCTCGAAACGCTGGACCGCGAGATCGTCTTCGGGCTGGGCCGGAAGTGCGCTCTCCTGATCGACGGCAAGAGTCTGACGGTCGCTCTGAAGGAACTGCCCGCGCGGTTCCGTGACGTCAGCATCCGCTGCGAGGCCGTCCTTTGCTGCCGCCTGAGTCCGCTGCAGAAGAGCGAGGTGGTGTCACTCATCAAGACCTCCAGCCAGAACTACAACACAGCTGCCATTGGCGACGGCGCCAACGATGTGTCCATGATCCAGGAGGCCCACGTCGGCGTCGGCATCATGGGCAAGGAGGGCCGCCAGGCGGCACGTTGTGCCGACTTCGCCTTCGCCCGATTCAACATGCTCAAGCGGCTGCTGCTGCTGCACGGCCACTACCACACGACCCGACTGTCGCTCCTCGTGCTGTACTTCTTCTACAAGAACATTCTGTTCATGGGTATCATGTTCCTGTTCCAGTTCCACTGCATGTTCTCGTCTCAGTCCGTCTACGACTCGTGGTTCCTGACGCTCTACAACGTGGTCTACACGTCCCTGCCGATCTTCTTCATCTCCCTCACCGAGAAACAGTGCAGCGAGGAGGACCTCATGAGGTAGGTCGTCACCCTCAAAAGTGCCCTCTTTCCTTAACCTAAATTTTGTCTTGCTCCTATTTTAGTAAGCCCGAGCTGTACAAGCGGAACACGAACAACAAGCAGCTGCACTGGCCATACTTCCTGAAGTGGGTGATCTTCGGCGTCTATCACGCGTTGATCACATTCTACTTCGCCTTCTACATGTTCTCCATGAACGACACGCTCCTCAATGTCGGCCAGACAGCGGAGAACGCCGTCTTCGGAACCCTGCTCATCCAGATCGTTGTCGTCGTCGTGAACCTCAAGCTCTGGCTGGAGTCGAAGTACCACAGCTACTGGTACATCGTCACCATCTGGGGTTCCATTGCGTTCTTCATGGTCACCACCGTGATCTACAATGTGATCGATCTGTAAGTTGCCCACAAACAACCCGATGCATGCCAGTTCTCACATTTTGTCTCGTTTAGCCGCTACGACTCGGACATTTACTGGGCGTACAACAAGCTCTTCTGTTCGATTCCACTCTGGCTGCTGACCATCCTCAGTGTGATCGCGTGCCTCCTGCCGGACTACACCATCCGCGTGTGCAAGGACGCCCTGAATATGCCAAAGCGGAGCTTCTACCCGGGAACGAGGCGAAGGAAGAGGTCCCAGGCCAAGGCGGAGAACACCTACTTGTAGCTGACTCGATGTAATTATTTAAGAAAATGTGCCAAATAAGACAGTCAGGAACTGAGTTATGTGACACACACCCTGTACAAGCTTTAAAATTGTTGACCAAAAAATGCGAAAGAGACAAGGGAACGGACAAGCTAGGAGAGGATGTAATTTACACTATTTATGTATTTAAATGTCTTTAGGTTAAGCAACAGATTTAGGCTAAGTCGTCAACGTGATCGTCCTTTTGTACCTCATTGTAAATACCATTGTAGTTAGGCGCGAAGAAGTGAAACAAATAAAGTATTTTTTTATTTAAAATAAATTCATTGCGTTTGTCTTACGCGCAACATGTCTACGAATCATCTTAAGTGGGAAACGGTTCCGGTTGCCCTCTTATAAAGGGTGTCCGCTCCATCTCCAGTTGACCTCCTTGAGGTGAGGACGGGCAACAGGAATTTATTTTCGGAAAACCCAAACCTGGCAACGAAGAGCAAGCCCTCTCAAGTCTCATGACAAAAAGGAGAACACGCCAAAAAGGAAGAAGCTAGTGTGCCATCGCCTCCTTTTGGAGCCAGGGACATCTGAATGCGAGCGTCTGGTGGCTGGCCCAATGGAGCTACGAGCAACCAACGTTGCCGATGTGGCATGATCGTTCCTTTATGGCATCTTTTCTTTATTGATATTTCACTGTAGCACTTTAAGTTTGAAAATGGCATTACGGAAAAATGTGAAAATTGAACACATTGATGTGGGGCACCTGGCGAAGGAGAAAGCGCTAGTTCGGGTAAGAGAAACATGTTGGTTCCCTAGAATGCGGAACTTTGTTCGGGAGTACATCAAAGCATGCGTGGACTGTGCATATTCCAAGACCAAAGGGGGGATGACTGAATGAGATCTGTATAACACGGACCGTGTACCGCTGCCGTTCGGCAACACATGGATGACCTCGGGCCTTTCACGCGAGGAAAGGGTGCGACCAGGTATGTTCTTGTAATTACCGATAGCTTTACAAAGTATGTCGTCCTGAGACCAGTCAAGGCAACCAACACGAAAGGGGTACTCACCGCATTAAACGAGGTCGCAGGATTCTTTGGTGTGCCTAGGCGAATAGTGTCGGGGTACTGCATTTACGGCGAGGGCTTTTGAGGACTATTGCGCAGATCTCATCAAGACAAGTTCGGTGTAATCCAACAATATTGGCGGCTCTGAAGTGCGCACAGAACGGGACTGGGCTAGCTGGCTACGGACGATTCAGTGGGGCTCAATACCGCCAGAAACAGGCTTATGTACAACAGGCTTATGTACCATCCTAGAGATATTTTAGGTAACAAATTGTTTCTAACCTTGGGGAAGACCGACTCCGAAAGTCCGGAACAGAATAGGGAAGCTGCATTAAACAACATTCAACAAGTGCAACGAAATCAGACGAGAAGATATGACCGACGACATCGCAAGTCCCGCTTAAAGGAGAGCTAGTGCTGATCGAAAACGAAGCAGCGGCAACAGGGGACTCGAGAAAACTGGAATCTGCATACCGAGGACCGTATATGATCACCCGAGTATTGCCAAATGAGCGCTACGTCGTCGAGGATATCGCTGGCATGCAACGCACTCAACGGAATTACAACGCCGTGATGAGCTCCGAAAAGCTAAAACCATAGTGAGAACTGCCACAGGAACACCTAGCTGATTATGGATACGAGGAAACTGATCGATCAGAAGATGAGCAGAAGGATTCGAATCGTGAGGACATGATCAGCGGTTAGGATGGCCGAGTTTTTACGGCAACACTATCAAAGGGCTATGACAACTGCAAAACCAGATTAAGTAGACAAAATATGTAATAGAGGATTGTTCATTCGCAATTTGACTTTACACTTACTTATCAGGCTGGCGACCCATGCAAGTCCGAGCCTGAGCTGTTGCTGCCTGGGCACGCTACTTCCAGTCATCAATACTATGCAGTCTTGCCCCCGGGATTCTTCTTCTTCTTCTGGTGGCGCTACAGTCCGGGGTGGACCTGGGCCTCAACCAGTAAGCCTCTCCAGCCGGCACGATCCTTAGCCAGCTGTCTCCAACTGCGCGCACCAAGTCGATTGAGGTCCCTCTCCATCTGGTTGCGCCATCGGTTCCGTGGGCGTCCTCAATTGCGTTGTCCTGCTGGTTCGGAGTAGAAGACTCTTCGGGCTGGAGCTGAGTTGTCCATGCGCTCTACATGGCCCAGCTATAACTTCGAGGTAGTAAAGGACTTCGTTCATCTCGGCTCGCAAGCGAAGCCGTACCGAGGTCAAACGCAAGAGGCAATTAAGTAGTAGAGTAATTTTTCGAAAGATTCAGCAGACTTTCTACAAAACCTTGATCATCCCAGTCCGGCTGTACGGCGCGGAGGCATGAACAATCTCAAAAGCGGATGAAGAAGCCATTGGTCTCATCGAGAGAAAAGCTCTGCGTGCTATCTTTGGTCCTGTTTGCGTTGACGGTTTCTGGAGGAAAAGATTCAACCACGAACTGTACATCGACACGAGTCTAGTCAGGCGTCTTCGGATCCAACGGCTAAGATGGCTAGGCCATGTAGAGCGTATGAACAACTCAGTTCCGGTCCGAAGAGTCTTCGACTCTGAACCCGTGGGACAAGGTAACAGAGGACGCCCGCGTTTAAGGTAGCGCACCCAGGTAGAAAGGGCCTCAACCAACTTGGCTTGTGACACTGGAGACAGCTAGCCAGAGACCGTGCTAGCTGGTGTTGGTTGAGGCCCAGGTCCACTGTAGCGCCAAATAAAGAAGAAGAAGAAGACCAAAGAGGAAAGCAGCCGGAGCCGATTATATTTCGAATATCGTCCTGAAGCGAATACCACAAACGATGATGATATTTCTCACCATCATCATGAACAATTGCATCAACAGTTCCCCGGAAAGAAGGAACGCAGCCAGTGTTTCATAATACAGGCGTACATATATCGCTCTTGAGTAGTATAAGCAAGATCATGGAATACCTTATGATACCGCTGAGAACTCCATATGACTTAGAAATTGAACTTGATAAATTTATCGAAAATATACAATGTGCCGCCTGGAGCAGTACAAGGGGGCACTAAACGCGTCTAGAAAATGGGCACTAAAACACGTCTTACGATATCCTACAGAAGTGAAGGAAATGGTAAAGGAAAAACGGAAAGCACGCAAGAAATGGCAACAAACTCGCTCGCCACAACATAAAACTCGTCTTAACCAATTGTGTAATCTGTTGAAGGCGAAAATCAAAGAATTCAAGAACAATCATTTAAATACTTATCTACAAAATTTAACAGCGAAAAAAGAAAGTAACTACTCACTCTGGAAGGCGGTGAAGGGATTAAGAAAACCTGAATCACATAACGCGCCAATCCGAAAGAATGAAGACAATTGGGCTAATGAAGATAAAGACAAAGCTAATCTCTTCGCAGACTACTTGGCAGACACGTTTAAGCCATTCGACGGTCAAACTCTTCCTTCGACGTATACGACGACAATTATGTTCTGAGAAGTGCTACCTTGGCAGAGCTCAAGGAGGAACTAAAAAAGCTCAAACCGAAAAAAAACTCCTGGTTACGATTAAATTACAAGAGAAATTCTTAAGGAGTTACCTAGGAAAGCCGTTCTTAAGTTGCCCTACTTGATTAATGCCGCGCTTAGATTTGAACATGTCCCTAGTCAATGGAAAGTGGCAAAAGTTATAATGGTACCAAAACGAGGGAAACCACCAAAGGACAAAAAGTCCTATAGACCTATCTCACTACTCCCGATAATGTCTAAAGTGTTTTAAAAAATTCTCCTTAGACGTGTGAGTCTAATTGTGGAAGAAAAACAGCTCATACCAACTGACCAATTTGGTTTTAGAAGTAAACACTCAACTATTGACCAAGTACATCGTATAACTGATGTAATATAACAGGCATTTGAACAAAAGCTGGTTTGTTCAGCCACATTTCTCGATGTTTCTCAAGCCTTTGACAAAGTTTGGCATGAAGGCCTGAAACATAAACTATGCCGATGTCTACCGGGGAAACTGTATAGTATTTTAGCGAACTATCTCTCTGATAGGATCTTCCGTGAGAAGCATTAAAATGAATACTCTGCTTTTAAAAATATAAATGCTGGTGTACCGCAAGGGAGTGTTCTTGGCCCTCTGCTATACCTACTGTAGAGTAGTGACTTACCACAAGAAGAACACACTGTTCTAGGCACATTTGCTGACGATACCGCCATATTGGTAAGAGCCAAAACGGTTGAAGAGTCTGCAGCAAAATTACAACGTTCACTACATCAGTTCTAATGAAGGCAAATCTGTCCATATTTATTTCACTTATAATAATAATAATATGGGTAGCGCGACAGTCCGAGGTGGACCTGGGCCTAGCTTCTCAGCAACCACGTGTGTTGTGCGTGCTATTGTTCTTTCACGCCTGGAAGGGGCCTACAGTTTAATGCCGACTCCGAACGGCGAGTTTGAGAAGCTTTTTGTAGACAGAAATACTCTTTGAGCATTGTCAGTGACTCGAAAGAGGTGGAGCCGTGAAATATGAAAGGTGGCGAATTCGGATATCGAACCTGGCCCCCTCTGCGTAGGAGTCGACGCACTAATCCACTACGCCACGGCGACCACTTATAGGCACGTAAATAACTTGCCAGTCTTCTTAAATCGGGTCCAAACACCTTTTGGCAATGAAGAGAAATACCTCGGGATGACTCTTGACGTAAAACTCAAGTGGAAGGAGCACGCCAAGAAGAAACGTAGAGAACTTGACATGAAATATAAAGATCTGTACTGGCTTATTGGTAAAAAGTCCAAGCTAAATATTCAGAACAAACTGCTTGTATGCAAGCAAATCCAAAAACCTGTTTGGACGTATGGCGTACAACTTTCGGGTGGCAACAAAGCAAGTAATATGAGCATAATACCGACTTTTCAAAATAAGGTACTTAGAACTATCGTCAATGCACCATGGTATATCATAAACGACGATATCCACAGAGTTCCAAGATCTCTATCTCTATTACCCCTCCAAGATGAAGTTAAGAACTTTGCTTATAAACATAAGCGCCGCCTAGAAGGGCGCACAAACATTGCAGTTCACCCGATCCTTGTGGAAACTAATGTCTCGCGCCGACTTCAAAGGATTCGACCCCTTGATCTCGTGCGATAGTCTAGCAGGAACTTTCATTGTAATTTCATTGGAGAGTAACCAGCCGATCATTACCTAAATCATGAAATGCAAACTATTGGTTAAGTGCTTCATTTAGTTGTAGTCTTGCCGAAGATTTCCACCTACCCACGGAAAAAAAACAAAATGGAGTACCTTGTAATGCGATCACTAAAGCGATGGTCCACCGACCTAAACGTCATCCTGGATATGCAGTACGGATTCGGAGGGAAACATTGAACGCTACATCCTCTTATGAAGTTCCACCACGATGTTGTATGTGCCCTAAGCAATAACGAGGTCACCGTCGCCTGCTTACTGGATGTGGAAAAGGCCTCACAGCCACAGTTCAAGTTCGACTGCCTTAATGACTGCGCCAGCAGTCAGTTCATAAGCTCTCTAGAACTGCTCTCGTTCTTCTGTCCAGCGTACCCTACCCTGAATGCGCCTGCCTGTACACTTTGTTATACCAAGGATTTTTACTAGCGGTTGTAGCTTTCCGACGTCAAACTGTTTTGGTCTTGCTCTACTCCGTTGTCCTATCCTATCGATATCCGTGTTCTTACCTTGACTACAACAAGGGAATGATCCGAGTCGATGGTGGCTCCTCGGAATGTTCGTACATCGAGAATACTTGAGGAGTGTCTGACGTCGAACGTAATGTCATCAATCTGGTTGACGGTTGATTGATCAGGTGACCGCCAGGTCCCTTGGTGAATGTTCAGGAACCGCGTACTGGCGGTCCCACCCCTTCACGAACTCCAACAGCCTGTGTCCATTCTCGGACATCTTGTCATGCAGGCTGTTTTTTCCGGTAACTCCAGCAAAGATCTCTTCCTTGGCCACCTTTGCGCTGAAATCTGCTAGAACGATCTTGTGGTCTTAGTTGGGGAAATGGTCGTATGCACTTTCTAGGAGATCATACATTCTTGCTTGTGGTCGCCGTGGCGTAGTGGGTAAGTGCGTCGACTCTTACGCAGAGGGTGCCAGGTTCGATACCCGAACTTTTGATAATTCACACGGCTCCACCTTTTTCGAGTCACTGACAATGCTCAAAGAGTATTCCTGTCTAGAAAAAGCCTCTCAACTTCGCCGTTCGGAGTCGGCACAAAACTGTAGGTCCCTTCCACTCGTGAAAGAACAATAGCACGCACAACACGAGTGATTGCTGAGAAGCTAGGCCCTGGTCCGCCTCGGACTGTTGCGCCACCCATATTATATTATATTATACATTCTTGCTTTCATCATGATGGGACGTGGGCGCAAACTAGTCTGATGTTTATTAAATGCAGGTTTGATGCGGCTTGGTATGAGTCGCTCGCCTATGTATTTACCGCTTAAGGCTTCTTGCTTAAGTCTGCCTCGAACAACAAACACGCATTCAAACAAGCGCTGCCTCCGGCATTTGTAGCAATCGCCAAAATAAATGTTGCAGTTTTTCATCTTGCACTCCATCCCATCGCACCTCCTGGATGGTGATGATGTCTTAACACGTGGTCTGGTAAGGGACCTCACATTCAACGTGCAGAACAAATGAAAATCATTTCCCTTATTTCGTTGTCCATGGTCGCAGTCGAGTCATCCGCATCCTACCCTTGTTGTCGTTTCTGAACTTTTCTGAAAGGTGGGAAAAAAAATGAAACCGAACCTGGAGAACCGGGTCTTGGCTTAACCCTCTGGACAAGGGGCCGCTACATACATCACTTCCAAGCGGTTGCTGTAAAGGCTATCCCTTGTGGCACCTATACAGAAGGCTCCACGAGGAGGCTGCATGTCAACTTGACTTATAGAGATCGTTACTGGCATCTCGCCAAGTTGAGAGCAACAGCTTTCCCCTCGGTGGACATGCCCATGACCTCCGCATGTCCAAAGGTGACCCAGTTTTCAAAATCGAAACCCTCGTTAATCCGAAGAAAAAAAGAACACGTTCACCAACATCATCAACTTACCTTCAACTCGCAAACCAAAAACACACAAAACACCACATTTCACGTTAAAGTACCATTTATTGTTTCTTATTCCTTTAACGGTTTTTGAGCAAGAGAATCCCTTTGAAACATAAACCTGCTAACAACACCATAAGGCTGAGGGTGTATAATACACGAGTCCATCCGTCAAGCAGAGTGCCGAAACGATGCCCGCCAAAGTCGGGCGCCAAACGACGAAAACCCATGCGAAGACCATCCAAACGCGTCTTCCCGATATGTGAGTGTGATTGAATGAAAGAAAAACAAACAGCAAACATCCGTCTGCGACCGTGTATGTACATGAGGTGGAATAAAGTATCTACAGCTACGTGTGTGTAAAGTAAAGAATGGAACGACATCAAGAATTGATTGTGGGTGTGCGAGGGGGTGGGTGCTTGGAGCAGGGGCCTCCCTCTAGGCGCCAAGCATTCGTTTCACAGTGTATCCAGGTACCGAGTAGAAGAACAGGAGCAGCATCAGCGCCAGGCCGGCGATGATGAGCGCCTTCAAGATGGCCCACTTGTAGTTGTGCCAGACGATGTATCTGATCGACTTGAGTGGGTTCAGGAACCACATGAAGGATGCGTCTGGTCGGCTGGAAGGAGAAGGGAGAGTGATGTGAAGAAATCAACCGGAGATTGAGACTTGTCTTACTTTGGTTTCTCCAGTGGATCGGGTTCGTTGCGGCCAAATCCGGCGGGATTCTGTTCGGCCTCCTCCTTGGTGAGGAGGTGCAGCTCGGCCTCGACCTTGCCGGTGAGCTCCATCTCGTCGTTTTGCTTCTTGATGTAGAACGGCCACCAGCCGCGCACGCGCTTCTGCTTGAATATGTTCACCGTGGGCATGTTATCGGTCTTGAGCATGTCCAGGGTGCACAGCTTGGAGGTCTTGGCGCCGCGGGGAAAGCGCGTCAAGTTGAAGGAGATGGCACCTGGAATGAAAAGGTAGAGAGAGACGGTTCGGCTGGCGAGGACGCGTGGTCTTACCCAAGAAGTCATCAGCGGAGAAGTGATCGGCGTCCCAGACCTGCAGCTCCAGCCGGGCGGGGATTTTCACCTCGGTCTCGTCCCAGCTGAAGAGCGACTCCCTGCGGGAGAGGACTATGCGCTCCTCGGCTGCCAGGTACTCGAAGGGATAGATGAAGCGCCAGTTAAAGTTGCCCTCCCCAGTGAGTGAGCGGTAGTGGATGTCGGTGGCCTGAATGTCCTGCGGTCCCTTCAACCAGCTGCAAGAGTTTGGTTAGATGCACGAGAACCTCTTGGATTGAGAACAACTTACCCCTTGACGTAGATGTCGGACATCTTCTCGCCAGTAAAGAAGGCGTCGTCCTCCAGAACGACGTCGTCCGTGTTCCATATGACCACCCGCAGCTCGTAGGCCTTGGGCTTCCGCGGGGATATGTCCACACACGGCCCGGGCAGGGGCATGTCCATGGGGAACATGTCCACCCACATCTCCAGCTTGCCCTGCTCTATGCCGGGCTTGTCGACGTTATACAGCGGTCGCGACTCGATGTGCTCCGGAACAATCTGCAACACGGACTTGGGTCAGTGTCTTGCACATGAGATGTGCTTGCCATCCAAACTCACCTTGCATCCAACCTTGGGGATCTCGGTCCAGCGATGGAGCACGCCCAGTGCCAGGTGCTCGTCCCTGTTCTTGCAGGTCGTGGGTCCGTTCCAGGCGATCACCTCCTCCTCGGAGAACGTCATGCAGTACTTACCGATGGCGACGCGGTCCTGGAAGTAGTGCGGCACGTCCAATTTGTTCTCCTTGCATAGCTTGGACAGGATCTGCGTCGGCTTCATGGGGTCGCGCCATCTGTTGTAGCCCGAACTGCCGGCAAGACAGGATCAGGATTAGAGGACTCCGCCGCTGAGGGAGGGCAAGTGTCTACTTACTCTTCATACTTCATGGCCAGGCCGCAAGTGGCGCGGTGTTTGCTGTAGAAGCGGTTCTCCAGGTCGATCCTGGTCTCGCCGATGAGATCATCGGACCCAACCAGGTCCCAGTCGAAGATCTGTACCGTCAGCATTGAGTCCTGCGGGAAGGTCGCCTCGACCTCAAAGCACTTGCCGAAGATCGGATTCAGCTGCTTGCTGACGTAGTTCTCCTTGTCAGAGATCCTCTTGCTGCCGAGGTGAAGAACCACGTACGGGTCGGCCTTGCCGTTCAGATCCATCGGGTGCAGGTCGGTCGCCTTGATGATGTACACCCGCACGAGGACGTGGATGGGGTCGTTGGCGGGCAGCGATGGGATGAGTGGCAGCTCCATGCCCTTGGGCAAGGGCAGCTTGTACACTTTGATGGCGCCTTTGAAGAAGCCCACGGTTCGATTGTCGTCCTCCATGGAGTCCCCGGTCTTCTTGCCCCGCAGCAGAGCGAATGCGTGCAGCCACTCGCGGAAGTTGTTGAACTCCGGCTGGGCTTCCAGCTCGTTGGGGTAGATCTGAAATAGAGGAGACTTTAAGTTCGCGGAACGAAAAGCGGGGCACTCAAGAAACAGGAGAAAACATTATCGTAGGCAAAGTGAAGCCTCCAGGAAGGTTTAGAAAATGTCAACTTTGGGTGCAGAAAAAAAATGCAATGTGCGCTTGAGGAGACGACGACCTGGCCTCCGAAGATGAGGGATTTAATGGAATGAGTCGACGATAAGGTCATATAAAATGGAACGTCTGAGCACATAGGAGTTTGCGAAATCTACGAAGACTGCCTCCAGGTATGCCTACGTCGTCAAACGGTATCGGTATGTACTTGTTATGCCACTCGGCCATTAAGCAGGTACTGAAATCGAATCGAGGCAAAACAAGGGCAGTGCAAAGAAAGTATAGGGCTGGAAGACTATAGGAGAAGAGGCTTTTACGTCTAAAGCCAAGAGTTTGGCCGCTCATTAGAGGCTCATTGTATTTGAGGCTCATTTTGTGAGAAGAAAATAAGAATCCGGTTTAAAGACTGTTTATTAAGGCTGACAGTTGTATCCCAGACTCATTCCCTCCATAAGTCTCCACAGGCTTTCAATTATCTAAGGTCAAGTTCGAGGAGAATATGTTTTGATTCGAAAGATGATCGAATGAATGGAACGAATTTATATACAATGTATGTAGCTCACAATTTGGATGAGATATGGCAGAACAACAAAGAAGTTGAAAGGAGCGATTTTGAATAAAATCCTTCAACAACAAGTTGATAACCGTATCGCGAGGTCACGCAAGTTATTCGAACGTACAGGGCATTGTAATGCTTATATGTAGACCGTGATGCGAGAAAGAGATTGGAGAACATCCATTGACCATGTGGTAGTGCAACAAGAACTTCCTCACGGTCGCAAGCCTCGCACTGCACGAACAATAGAATTCTAAGCAACTCCAAAATACCAATGTTAAGAACATTGTCAGATAGTACTTAAAGCAATAAACAGCTTCTTATTCAACTCCAGGGCTGCCTGGAAATGCCAAAGAACACTTAACACGTTGGCAAAGAAAGGGAGTTTAAAATAATTTGGGTGTCAAGACATGAAAACTATGACAGCAGTGATTGGTTGGCTTAAATGGATATCCGATTTGGTTCAATCTGGGTGCAAGGAGCGCAATTGTGCGCCTGGGTTGTTTGGAATAAGCTCCAACTTGTGAAGTTTAGGAATTTGATTATGTTCGACATACTTTGGTTAGCGATCTCGGAGTGGTCACTAAGGCAGGCAGGCAAACCTGGAGTTAGTGCCGGACAGTCACAGAGAAAAAGTGAGGCAGACTTTCCTCGGAGTGTGTGCTAGGTTAGGTTAGGTTGAGGTGGCTGACTGCCGCGCATACGGACAGCAGACATACTTAGGCCAAGCATATACCCATCGTGTTACCACGCGGATTTCAGGCTATCTATTCCGCAAACCAATTTGTGCTTTTGATAAAGCGAAGAAGAGGGCTGATTCTGATGCTGCTCAGTTCAGCCAGATTAACAAAGAAATGGGCCCCCGGAAGTCTAAGGAGAGAGCAATGCAATTACTTAGCAAGTGGATGGTTTCTTCCTCATCCTCGTCTATGCAGCCTCTACAGAAATCATTATTACACAATGCCCTGTTAGCACGCCAATAAGAGATCTGAGGTTTAGCCTGCTTAATCTGATCAAACAAGTGATCGCCTGGGATCGATCATAGGCCAGAGTTGTTTGGTAATGAGGCACCCTGTGCCAGATGTCCATCTGCGGTTTGTTTGAGCAAGCATGTCAAGCTTTAGCAGATGGTTTATAGTACCGATAGGCGTGGAGAGTGGGTCTCCTCCCGGAAAGATGACGGAGTATGTGTCCTTTCTAGCGAGTTCGTCCGCTTCGCAATTCTCTGGAATGTAACAGTGTCCCGGCATCCACATAAGTTGGATGTTAAAGTACTAAGCCATCTCGTTAAGATATAGGCGGCAATGAAGGGAAGTCTTGGAATTAAATGTGACTGAATCCAGAGATTTGATCGCTGCCTGGCTATTGGGAACAGATGACGATATCTGTGCGCGATATTACATTGTTTTTAGCCAGGACAGGGCTTCCTCAATCGCTACAGTTTCAGCCTGAAAGACGCTACAGTGATTAGGTAGACGAAAAGATAGCTGGAAATTTAGATTCTTGGAATAGACACCAGCACACACACATGCATCCATCTTCGATCTATCTGTGAAGATTTGGAGTGGACCTACCAGCGTCTGGTGTTCAGACACCCAGTAAGATCTGGGAGGTATGCTGGTTGAGAAATTCTTCTCGAAGAGGAGTTTAGGTAAAGGGAGGTCTGTGTCTATGGGTAGAGAGGCATGCCTGCGTAGGATCGTTGAATATCCAGACTGCAGTTTTTTCCAGCTGCTCAGCGATCTTAATCTAATCGTCGTGCTAGCTGCTGTCTGTCTTCCAATTAGTTCTCTCGGAGGCAGGGAGTATGTTTAATGTTTCGGCGGAGATAGTCCTCAGCGCCCCGCTAATGCATACGCAAAGCCATCCTCTGCACTCTAGCGAGTGGGATGATGTTGATTCTCTTATCGAGTGCGGTACACCAAATTGCGACACCATTAAGCAGTATGGTTCTGACTACTGATGTAAATAGCCAGTGAATCATTCGGGGTTGCAGTCCCCATTTGCACCCTATGGCCCTTTTACAGCAGTAGAGAGGCGTGGAGGCCTTGTTGACACGTTCCTGGATATTTAGCTTCCAGCTTAACTTCGTGTCTCGTATAAGGCCTAAGAAGTTAGCGCTGTCGCTTAGCACCAAGTGGGTCACGCATTGTGTGGGAGGGTCAAAGTTAGGAATTTTATACTTTATTTATTGCGTGGTGTTCGTTCGATGTTATTAAAGGGTCCCTCGATATCGACAAAGGCAGTGAGAGTAAATTTTAAATAAATAAATAAATAATTATAAATAAAAATAAATGCCAACAAGTGAGTGCAGGGCTGTTTAAAAAAAAGTTTTGCCCTTGTTGTAGGCATGCTGAGTGATCGGTGGCACGTTTGCCCACTTCAGACAACTCACACCTCCGTTGCCGTCGCCACAGCCAAATTTGTCGCATTAGGCTACGAACTGCTGCCCCATCCACCGAATTCTATAGTTATAGCCCCGTGCGAATTCCTTTTGTTCTCAAACTTGAAAAGTCGATCGAAATTTGAGTTTTATGAGGAAGTAATCGCTGCCACGTAGGCCTACATTATAGATCTCCAGAAAACATATTTGTCATACGAGGGTACGAAATAAAATAGTCACGAATTCAATTTAGTGCGTTCAAGCGGGAGATTATCGATACACACTATCCTCGATCTGATGTTGAACAAGTTAAAGAAGCTGGAGAATGGCTGGGTAACGAGCATTGTTCCAAAATGTTGGTTTTTCTTTTGTAGTTTAAGTACTTATTGAACCAACCTCGAACAACGTTTGGGGCTGTTTTTTCATGAGACAATATAGACATTGCAGAGACCTTTCATTACAAAGCCTAATTCAAGATAAATTGGCTATGCGACACATGAACACCGCAGTGATGCTAGTGTTTTTGCATGTTTTGAATTTCTGATCGCACGTAAGGAGAGAGTGTTCTTGTTCTAACTCTACTTTTTCTTCCTAGAATACCCTGAATACACACACTATCACTATAGGATAATTTTGGTATGAAATCGAAGAATCCTAATTTATGGCAATATTTTCTTTATTTGCTCATGCATTAGTTGCTTTCTCTATGACGTCTGGCTAGTTTTTTTTCCCGAATATATCTCTGCCCGGGCGATTCTGTGGTTCTTTGAACTATATGTCTATCAATGTTAAGGCTAAGGGGAGACACACAACCTCGATACTTCTCTGATGAATAATAAACTCCCAAGTGGCAATCGATATGTGTGGCATGACGATATCCTTGCGGAACACAATTTCCCTCCTATGGTCCAAAGCTCTCCGCTTCGGAGCGATTGCTTCCTACAGACGGTCCAATTGTCGAAAATATCTTTTAGTTATATGGGCGACCACTTGTGTTGTGCGTACTACCGTTCTGTCGCGAGTGGAAAGGACCCACAGTTGCATGTCGAATCCAAACGGCCAAGTTTGAGAAGCTTTTTCTAGACGGTTTTTACTCTTTGAGCATTGTAACTGATTCGGAAGAGGTGTGGCCAGGAAAAAAATGTTTGTCGTACCGGGAATCAAACCCAGACACCGAGTTTCAGAAGACGCACATACCCATAACGCCACGGCTGCCACAATTGTTAACAAGACAGGTCCACATTAAGAGTTTTGCCGTAGGAGATGAGCTCATAGTAGAAACAAACGCACTGCAACATGACTATCAAGCTCGACTATTTCGATGATTTTATCGATATTTTCGACAACTGGCTTCCCAGAGCGTGGTGCATCTTTGACCACCAAACGGAATCGACGGAACCGAATCTACTTGATATGCAATAGCAATGGTCTCTCTGGTTCTACTATAGTGCACTCTCTCTTAATTCGACAGCTACGGGACCGGAGTTGTTTGTTCACGCAAGTGAGCGTTCGTTAACGAAGAAAAAAATAATACTAAAAGCATATCTCTTAATGAGAGTCCGATAGTAGGCAAATATTGCAATGAGTGGAAAATAAGGATTTATTGTTAGAAAACTCAAGCTGTCTTTTTAGTAGGAAAACTTATTTTCCTACACAAAATCTACTTATTTATGGTAACGAGGTGATATCCAATCATTCCGTTAAGTATTTAGGCATACACATGGACTCTAAAATATCTTTTGGGGACCGCTTCACTTAAACCTTAAAAAAAGGTAAGGATCCGTCCGGAGCCGACCTGGGCCTAGCTTCTCAGCAACTACTTGTGTTGTGCGTGCTGTTGTTCGTTCACGCGTGGAAGGGACCTACAGTTTTATGCCGACTCCGAACGGCGAAGTTGAGAAGCTTTTTCTAGACAAGAATACTCTTTGAGGATTGTCAGTGAGTCGAAAGAGGTGGAGCCGTGAATGATCAAAGCCCTCTGTGAAGGAGTCGACGCACTTACCCACTACGCCACGGCGATCCTTTTACCTGGTAGTCTTATAATCACTCCATATAGACGCATGCGGGCTTGTGATCGATCTGGTGGATGCCTAAGATCTTCGTCTACCTTAGCTTTGCAATAAACAGTGTGGACAACATTAGTACCGAGATAAAAACGCATGCTAACTCTTTCCAATCTCTGTTTCTATGGGCTCAAGGAGAAATTGGTCTTTAGCCCTCTTTGCGTTGATGATCAACCACGAACTGTACAGCGACATGAGTCTACCAACAAATCCGAAAACCGCATACGGCAGCATTCATCGCAAGGAGCTATTTGATGCGATGGCCGTATTCGGGATCCCGGTGTCGCACCACGCTCACACATACGCGATGCACCGTGCAGTTTGGTTAGAGGACTTCCAAGCCTTGTGAGACTTGCACCGGATTTCAGCAAGGAGATACGCTGTCGTGTGATTTCTTCAATTTGGTACAGGAGAAGATAGTGCGGCGGGCAGCTGTAAACACGGAAGGCACTATCTTCTACAAGTCAGTACAACTGTTGGGATACGCAGATGACGTGCCGTAGTGGACCTTTCACGGCGATTGAAAAACAGGCGAAACGAACTGGTCTCAAGGACAAGGATAAGACGAAATATATGCTGTCGAGAAGGAAACGATCCAGCGCACACCACCTCGGGCAAAACATCACAATCGGCGGCTACAGTTATGAGGTAGTGGAGCAGTTTTTCTACCTCGGGATAAACGTGGGCTCCACGAACGACATCACTGTGAAACCCTTGGCAACCGCTGTTGCTTCGGTTTGTCGACACAACCGGCGTCAAAACTCGTGACTCGAAGGACCAAGACCGTGCTCTAAGAAAAAATTCTTCTGCCTGTCCTACTGTATCTAGTTGAAAAATGGAAGCTAAGCAAAACTACAGAGTTGATTTTTGGAACCTTCGGAAGAGAAATTGTGCGTCGGATATATGCATGGTCCCATCTGCGAGGAAGGCGAATGGAGGAGAAGACATAACCGCTAACGAGCTACGAGGTGTACCAGGACGTGGATGTAGTCCGGAAGGCAAGAATCCGTCGACAGCACTGGCTCGGTCACATCGATCGCATTGACACCAACGCTTTAGCTAAGAGGGTCTTCGTATCTGAGCCTCATGGTTGGAAAAGGATACTAAACCGAATCTCCAGTTTAAGACCAAATAACCGCGGATGCAAGGTCTTGATGACTGGATGCAGCGTGCCCAGGATTGTCAGCGATGGAAGGCAACAAGTTCTCAGGCTCCTTCTAGTAGTTTAACAGATCTAAACGTAGAGAGGGATATGCGGGGGAAAGGGACTTTGTCTCATACAACGCAAAAGATGAACAGAACTGCCTTAACCAGATATGCCATCAGGACATTCCATTTAAAGAGGTTATCAAATTTCTCAGTTCAAATCTAAAATCGTAAATCAAGAAATTGGATACGATAGACTTATGTTGGTCGGAGTGCAATGCGATTTTTATTTTTATTTCTTATTGTCTTCACTTCAATTCAATCCACTGTCAAATTGTTGCAGCTGCAGTAATCGGGTGCTGTCAATGATTAATGAGAGCTTAAGCAAACAAAGCTGTAACAATCGACAATGAAATTTGTTTTGTCAGTTTATGGACTGAAAGTGTCGCTAGATTGAATCAAATGCACAGAGTTAGAGAACAAATTCCTAAAAGAACAGTTTGGCTGTACGAGAAAGCCGATTGGAACAAACTTAACAACTTCTTTAGGAATTTTAATTGGTCACTTTGCTTCCTCGATAGTGACGTGGATGCCGCTGCTGATATGATCACAAATATTCTTCTGCTGGGCATGAGAACCTTCATTCCTCACAGAGTGAAGAGTATCAAGCCCAAAGCAAACGCATGGTATGACTCGAGCTGTAAAGAGGCTATTAGGATGAGGGAGTTGAATTTCCAGACATACAAAGCCAACCCTACTGAGGAAAACCGGAAGAAGTTTAAACGGGCCAGAAATGACTGCAATGCAACTATCAGACGTGTGAAATTCTCTTATGAGCAAAAGTTGAGGCAAAAAGTGCTACAATGTCCCAAGGGTAGAAAAAATTTTTGGTCATTCGTAAAAAACGTAAAGAATTCCGCCTCGTCTTCAATTCCCACGCTCATTTACAATGACATTCCAGCTGTCATCTCCTTAGACAAAGCTAATCTGCTTGCGGCTCATTTTGCAGCTAGCTCAACACTGCCAGATTCCAATTTGTCTCCACCTGTACTTGAGAGCGTTGATTTCACCATGGGACAAATCCACTTCCGCACTCGTACAGTTGTAAGAGTACTGAAAGATCTCGACGTGCATAAATCCGCTGGCCCGGATGGTATTCCCCCTATACTTCTGAAGAGGTGTTCTTCTGTGCTGGCAAAACCACTGCGTAAGCTTTTTCATCTATCCTACTCTTTAGGTCTCTTTCCGGGCAGATGGAAAACAGCATTTGTCCAGCCAGTCCCTAAAAAGGGCGAATCTTCGTCACCCACCTCGTACCGACCCATAGCACTTACGTCCCTTCTTTCTAAGGTCATGGAAACGCTGATAAATCGTCAGCTTATGAAATATCTTGAATCGCGGACCGACAATATGGTTTCCGCAGCGACAGGTCCACTGGTGATCTGATAGCTTATCTCACCGAAAAGTGGAACCAGTGTCTGCACAATGCAGGCGAAAGCAAGATCGTTGCGCTTGACATTTCTAAAGCAATTGACAGAGTTTGGCATCAAGCTCTCTTGTCGAAAATGCGTGCCTATGGTATCGATGAATCTCTTCTTCTATGGATTAGAAATTACCTTTCGAACCGTTCAATTCAAGTTGTTTTGGATGGGTTCAAGTCTGATATCCACCAAATTAATGCTGGTGTTCCCTAAGACTCAGTTCTGTCTCCGACACTCTTTCTCATTTTTATAAATGATCTCTTGTCTGCTACTTCTAATCCAATCCATTCCTTCGCTGATGACAGCACCCTTAGCTTTTCATATTCGTTCCAAGACTCACGACCCCGCCCTTCGGCCGTAGAATTGGAACGGCAGCGTATGTTAAGCACATTGAATTCCGATCTTGACAGCATTATTAACTGGAGAAAAAACAATAGAGTGGAATTCAATGCTTCAAAACCTCAATGCTGTGTGCTGTCACTCAAGCGAACCCTTCATAATCAGCCATTATCCATGAATGGCGCTTGTGTCGATGAAACCGGAAAACTTTCCATCCTTGGTATGTGTATCAACACAACACTCAGTTGGAGCGATCACATATTTGAGGTCGCCAAAAATGCTGCGAAATGTTAAGGTTTTCTTAATCAATGCAAGAAATATTTCACCCCTTCTGATTTGGCTTTAATTTATAAGGCGTACATCCGCCCCAAGCTTGAGTATAACGCTCATATCTGGTCTGGGGCCCCCAAGACCACACTGCACCTACTTGATAGAATCCAAAAGCGAGCGATAAAACTTGTAGGAGACAACAATATCGCAGAGTCATTAGACTCGCTCGAACATCGACGAACCGTCTCTTCTTTGTCCGTACTTTGTCGTTATTTCAACAAACGATGCTCAAGTGAGCTAGCCAACTGCATTCCTGCTCTCCATGAATTCACCCGCAATACTCGTCTCGCCAGGAATGCCCATCAGTATACCCTTAAGCCTACTTTCGGACGCACAGTTAAATTCAGAGACTCGTTCTTCAGCCGCACTGCACGAATATGGAATGCTCTTCCCAAACTAATATTTCCCACAGACTACAACCCGCAGATATTTAAGACCAATGTGCACAGGGACCTCCTCTCCCTTTCTCCCTCTATACCTTCGGCCCGTGCTATGTCTTGACCGCGGACACATAAGGGTATTAGCAATCCCTATAGTCCCCTACTTTCCCAATCAGATTCCCGGACCATCTCATCACTGCCCAAACCCTTTTAACCTCGTCACTGATATGAAAAAAGGGCACATAAGCCACCCTACATTCGGTGCATCCTGAGTGTGAACTGGTGCGTGTGTGATTAATGTGTGAGAGTGTGTACAAGTGAAGGTAATGTAAAGGAAATTTTTGAATAATTACCGCAAACTTGGGATCAGACGAGAACGAGAACGATGAGTCTACAGCCGGCTAGAAAAAGTCATTGATTACAACACTTATTAGTCAACGGGGAGCGCGACTCCGCGGGCCCTAGACTGACTCCGTAGGCTGAGACTGACGGCAGAGGTCTACACGCGGGCAAAAGTTTTTCTTTGCTTACCTTGCACAGGGCGGTGTCGGGCTCCTCGGTGGGCGTAGAGCGTGCCTCCTTCCTGGCGTTCTTCGGACTCAACTTGCTCACCAGCTTGGCGCTCTTCACACCGAACTTCGGCTGCTTCTCGGGCGGCAGCAGGAAGGGCTTAACAACCACGCCCTTGTTGGCGTCGATGAGCTTCTCGTACGACCAGAAGTACTTCGTCCACCAGTCCTTGTTGTTCTGGTCGTCGGCATCGTGCTCCAGGATGGCATCGGCCGGCGGCGGCTTCCGCTTGGGGGCCTGCTTCTTCACTCTGAAAGGAAAGGGACATTGATATCATCACTGCCTCGAGGGGAACTCACATCTTGGTAACACACGCGGCGCCGTAGATGGTGAGGTTGTCGCAGGAGGAGTTCTTCGGGAGGTAGATCTCCTTGGGGCCGTTGGCGGTGATCATGGGCATTTGGTCGCTCTTCTCCTGGCTGGGGGCTGGGAGGATGATGTGGCCGCCGATGGTCTTGTATTTGCTGAAGTCCTCCTTTGGTGGCGGCTTGTACATGTACCGGTGGATGGAGGTGATCTGGTGGGTGCCGACGAGGGTGTAGCGGCCAAAGGACCGGCAGTCCACGCACCGGATCGTTATGGGTGGGGCGTACGTCTCCTCCAGCGGCAGCTCGAGCTCGATGAACTTAAGCATGTTCGGGAAGTTCGGGTTCTTCTTGGCGTTCTGGATGATGTTGGAGCTCAAGATCTTGCCGGAGCACTCGACGTCTATGCGGGGCTTGTCTACAGACATGAAGTGCACTCGCTTGAGGTCCCGCAGTCCCCAGAAGAGCACCTCCAGCTTGAACTTGGCCAGATGCGGGCGCACTTCCTTGGGCACGGGGTAAATGGTGCCCTGCGGCGGGGCCGTCGACTTCTCCTTCTTTGCCTCGACCTGCACATACTTGGGCTCCGTCAGGCGGGGCATGTCGGTAGAGCCTATCTCGAGCATCTCGAAAGCGGCCAGTAGTTCACCGGCGCTGTCGGGACCACGGATGATGTCGAACCACTCCAGGGTGGGCGTGGTGTAGCCGTTCTCTTTCAGCTTCACCCGCGGCTTGGCTATCGCTCGTCCTATGAACTCGGACTTTCCGACCTTGTCCTGATCGTGGATCTCGATGATGATGGTCGGGGGATCCTTCTTGATCTCGTCCTTGGCCCCGTACACCAGGATCTCGTCGAACACCAGCAACTCGTCCCAGGTCGGGCTCAGCGTCTCCTCGATGACTTGCGTGGTCTTCGCGAACTCGGTTATGTACACGGTGGCGTAGGGATCGCTCAGGCCGGACGCGTCGGACCCGATCAGTGACCGGGCCTGATAGATGTGTGCTCGCAGTTGAAATGTCTGCAAAGGGTGGTGGTTAATGTGAATGGAGACGGGTGCAATGGGGAGAGGTTCTTGGACACTTACATGCTTCTCCAGGTAGTGGATGTTGTTGGGCGCCATAGCCCTGGGCCGGTCGGCGTTCCTCAGCTCATGGGACAGGTCGTAGCCATGTGGCAGGCCGTCGAAGAAGTGCTCCTTGTGGTTGACCACACCGAGCCAGAGGAAGATGGACAGCTTCGCCTGCATGTACCAGCTCTCCGGGCCAGTCGTCTGCTTTCCGGGAAGCTGCAAATCAAGCTGGTGGCTGCTGAGGGCACTCTCGAGACCGATTAATCATCGCACTTACCCGCAGAAAGAGCGTTTGCACTTTGCCGCAGTTCCCGCCGCACTCCTCCTCCGTGGTTGAGTAGATTAGGTCTCTGGCGGATATCCGGTGATATGCGTTACGCTTCCCATTCGCAATCATCCACAGGAAGATGTCCGGGAGTGAGTGTTGTGGCTGCAAGACAAATTAAGCGTTAAGATGCTGGGGAGAGGGAGAGGGGAGGGGGGAACTCACATCATCGATCAGAAACTTTAACTTTTGCAAGTAAGTTTGCGCCGTCTTGTAGCGCTCCTTCAGCGAGCTGCGAGTGACCAGTGCCCGCAAGTTGCGTGCCATATTCCCGAGAGATTCCTGCCGGGAGGGAACTTATGAGAGGAAGCCTGTAGGGGAGGGGAGTGAGTACTTACAATCTCCCTCTGGCACAGCTTCATGCGCTCCTTGTCCAGCTTCGTCTTGCCGCTTCCGGCTCCGAGTATATTGCTTTTGGTAATAGCCAGGTACTTGACACACGAGGCGGCCAGCTCCTCCAGAGTGCCCCGGAGGCGCACCTCGGCCTTGGGGTCCTCCTCATCGATGAGTCGATGGGTTTCGGTCAAGCCGTCCTCCTGCGGAAAACCCACGGTCATGGAAGGGAGGGAGCCGATGTCAATCAATACGTTACCATTTTCTCAGCCATCTTCGAGAGCATGTTGCTGTTGTACATGCGCCGCCGCAAGTCCGGCAGAGTACACCGGACGTCCATGCAGGGCTTGTAGTCCCAGTAAGGCAGGTAGTAGTGCGTCTTGTCGTGGCTGATGGGCTTGCAGGCGCTCGTCGTGCTGCTGTAGGACGTGGTGTCTACAGTCTCCAGGTCGCCGCCCTCGTCGTCTGTGGTCGAGAAACTTTCGTTGTGCCCATCCAGCGAGTTGCCCGCATTGCCCATGCTCAGCTCGAAGAACACCGTTCGATCGCTGATCTTCTTGTCGATCATAGACGCCTCCAGAATCGACCCGAAGAGGAAGAACTCCTCGTGCTTGGAGTACGAAGACTCCGATATCGGGTACGCGGGCTCCAGTTCGACGTTCTTCTCTGTGGTCGCCTCCAGGTTGTCGGTGATCTCTGTGCGAATGGCGATCAGAAGGCGGGCCCGATAGCTCACGCCCTCTCCAAGGCCGGTGTTCAGATTGGAGTGCTGATCCAGCAGGGTGTAGTCTCGCGTCGAGCCATAGAGGTGAATGAACGACGGTCCGAACGTGGGCAGGAAGCCCTTCTCGCCGTCGTTCGAGACCTGCTTGAGGTCGATGTAGTGGGTGCCAATGATTGACGGCTTCATGGGATCCGCGTCACGTAGCTGAATCTGCGGAGGGAGAGAAAGTCTCAAGGAGGGACCTCAGATTTGCCTGCGAACTCACTTTGATTCGTTGACAGAGTGGAGGAAACATCTCCGTGAAGACGAGCTGTTCGTTCCAAACCGGGGCATAGGCGTTCTTCTTGACCGATGTCTTCCCCTGAAAAAAGACGTCCATTTAGCGGCATCTATGCAAGCCCCATCCTCTGAGCTCAACTTACCAACAAACCAGCAAAGGAGACTTGCACGTAGGGACTAACCAGGTCCTTCGACTCCCCGGTGAGGGCTTTCTTCACGTTCGCCATGATTGATGAGTTCATTCGAGGCAGGCCATCGGCGCGATAGATCTTCACAATGAACTTGGCTCGTTGTCTTTCGATCGGCACCCCATCGGGCAGAAGAAGGTTCCTGCAACAATTTCATTGAAACGAGGCTTCGTGGAGAGCGTTCAAAACTTACGCTTCAATGTCGTCGGGATCCTTTTCGGATTTCTGAGGCACCTTAACGGTATCACCCTTTCCTATAATTCCAATATCACATTTCAAATATCCCTTTGGTCCGCTGTAGAAGTCCTCCGGATCGGAGAGCAGTGCCCACTTGTGGTAGAACTGATGATCTGTGGGAAGGAAGAGTGTCAAATAGTGTCTTGAAACGATGGCCTTTCAGTTACGCAAGGAGTGACAAGTGAAAAGATCGTGCAAAGCTGAAGAAAAGAATTTATGAAATATCGAAACGGATGTGTGATGTGTGGTGTTTGTTGGTCTTCGGTTGAAGCTGGAATGCTGCCATGTGGAGTGAGGGTGGGCGATAAGAAAAAGAAGGCGAAGAATGAAGGTAAAAGAAGCAGAAGCAGAAGCTGAACAAGATGACTTGTAGAAGCAATGTTAGTAGAAAAATGTGCTGGAAATAAAGTACAGTGAAACTTCTCTTTACGGACACCTCTCTTTACGGACAATTTGTCACAGTCCCCGTACTTCTTCAAAACGGACACACCTAAATAACGGACAGCCATGATGGTTCCCACTGCTGTCCGCAATAGAAAAGTTTCAATGCATGCGGTTGTGAACAGTCAACATACCTGACAGTGGACGCTGTGGATCGGAGGTGGAACGTGGGTCCGATTTATCGAAAAAATAGTCATTCAAAAAGAGGTTTGGACGTTCTTAAAAATCGTCATTGAGGTGAATCTCGGGCTTAGGGGGACTGCACACAATGGTGTGCACCGTCGAAAACTTTGACTCAGAAGGAAAACACCCTGGAGGGAGTGTGTGCAACAAATGGCACGATTCAGAAGAAACAGGAGGCGAATCGGTCTGATGGAGCGATCACGACTCATCAGGCACCGCCTGGTAATGTATGCTGCACCATGAAGTTGGACAGAGGGACTCTCACCTTTCCTATAGATGCAAGTAGTAGACGGGCTCACAATAGTCGCACACGCGGTTGATGTGGCCGTCCTCATTTTAGAGAAGTTTCCTGCGTCTCAGTCATGACCTAATGTTGATTAATAAGCTCGAGGAGTGAACGTCAACCCAAATGGAACACAACTGCTACTCTTTGCCAGAATGAGAAAGATTCCTGAGCTGGACTGGCTGTGGAAATAAAACACGGAGGAACCTACAATGAAGGCCTATGTGGCTTTCTTCTCGTGTCAACGTAATTTCTGAAGGACATGAAGGCCCCAAATCGCGGATGGTATAATGTGAAAGCCAGACATGACTTGACTGCAGGTTCTGTGGTAAGGTGTAAAGTATGAAAGCACAAAAATATTCTGACACCCCTTGACCAATTCTACAGAAACAGTGCACCCTCATCGGCTCGGAGGCTGAAAGAGGCGGTATTCTGGAGGGAACACTATACGATCACCCTTATACTCACGCCTGACTCAAAAAATGTGCAGCGGCATATTCTAAGCACAGCACTATACCCAAACGGACTACCTGCCATCAACATTATCCCCAAAGAAGACAGCTCATTTACTTTTCCCGGAGCGGAAACAATGGCAAGAACAACTGATGGAAGCAGAAGTCGCCTCAAAACGAAAGAGGGTGCATGCGCCGGGATCTTCTTTAACCATTTCGAAAAATCCCTGACATTTAGACGCCTCTGCTGAGTTTTCCAAGCTGAAGCGCCTGTGATGCACTTGCCTTGAGATAACTCAATATAGTAAACAAATCGATCTCGATTTTGTCCGACAGCAAAAGGCAGTGTTAGTGAGCGATCCTTGTTAACCCTCTGCCGGGCATAGCGCAATCCAAGGAAACGAAAAGGTGGACAGTCCCGCGAAAACAGGATCTGAGCTGGGAGAATCTCTAGCAATCCCGTATGCTACCACCACCATTTAGTAACAAACTGGAAGACCAAGCTCTGAATGGCTACCCAGAGCTCGATGGCATGGTCTGAGTATTGGAGCAACAGCAAGGGCTCAATGGCCGACTCTGAGCAAGAAGCGATCAACATCGATTTTGTTCGCATGGAGGTGCCCATGTGAATAGCAATCCTTACCGGGCACTGTCATAACATCATTGGCGCGCATGCATTGCAACTGAACATGCCCCAGATTGAATTTGAACTACATAACCAACAGAGCCCTAGCAGGGAAAAGAAAGCAACTTCTGGTACAGCATTTCTTCATAGATCTGCTACGTTCATGTGCCTGGCTAGCTCACAATAGACTCATCCAATGGATATAAGGTTCGGACGGAAACCTGCCGGAGTGGACATTCTGGTTAACAGCGGTATTGGTGTCACCGCACGTTCAACAGTCTGCAGATATGATTCTTCTAAATGCTCAGCATCCACTACGACAGGTCGTACGGCAGGAGCCCATAGTGCGCTAGCCAGACACATGATCTTAACAGGATTTTCAGTTTAACATCGCTTAATTCCTCCAGATCTCCAATACTGCTGTTAGCCAGAATGTTCACTCCACACAATGGGCGATGATAGAAGAGAATTCCGTCCTCCCGACCTAGACGAAGTCATGATAGCGATAACGGGACTAAAGCTGTTGGTGCAGATGGACTGTCTGCAGAACTCTTTATGGCAGCTGGAGATGAGTTGGTAGGTTACATGCACCAGCTCATCAATAAGATATGATAGGAGGAGAAAGCATGCCCAACGAGTGGAATCTCAGTATCGTCTGACTTTTCCACAAAAAGAGGAGACCTCTGCAACTGAGCCAACTACAGAGGGATAAGTCTCCTAAACACCACAAGGTCTTCTCTGCCGTTTTGCGTGAGCGTTAGAAAGCATTCTTGAATAACCTGATAGGTCCTTTTCAGTGCGGTTTCAGGCCGGGGAAGTCCACCATCGACCAAATCTTCACATTTCGGCAGGTTCTGGAAAAAAATTCAAGAGATGTAGATCGACACCCACGACCTACTCGTCGATTTCAAGGCAACATGAGACAGCGTGCATAGAAACGAGCTATACAATGCCATGTCCAGTTTTGACATATCTGCCAAACTTGTCAGACTGAGCAGGTTGACGATGGAGAATTATCGTTGCTCCATCAAGGTCGGTAACGAACTCACCGAGACTTTCAATGTCAAAACAGGGTTTAGGCAAGGCAACGCGCTGTCATTTGACTTCCTTAATATCAACCTTGCGAAGATCGTGCAAGACTCATACACTAACACTAGAGGAACGATCATCCAAAAGTCGGTACAGTTGCTGGCATACGCGGACGCACACAGCGAGTCGTCAATGTTGGCATTTTTTAAAGCGGTGAACGAGAGCAAAACAAAGTATATGTTGTTATCACGCAAGGACGCACAACATCGACAACACGGCCAGAACGTCACTGTAGGCAGCTATAACTTCGAGGTAGTCAAGGACTTCGTCTACCTCGGCTCACAAGTGAACAGTACGTACAACACCAGTACCGAGATAAGTCGAACTCTTGCCAATCGCTTGTTTTTTGGGCTCAAAAGGCAATTGAGTAACAGAGCCCTCTCTCGGAGGACCAAGTTGACTTTGTATAAGACCTTGACCATCCCCGTCCTGCTGTACGGCACAGAGGCATGGACAACCTCTAAAGAGGATGAGGAAGTCCTTGAGTTCTTCGAGGGAAAAGTTCAACGCTCAATTTTTGTTCCTACATGCATTGACAGAATTTCTAGACGAAGATTCATCCACAAACTGTAAGCGACATGAGTCTAGCTAGGCGTCTACGGATTCAAAGCCTATGGTGGTTAGGCCATGTGGAGCATATGGACAACTTAGAGCTGGCCCGAAGAATCTTCGACTCTAAGCATGTGGGACAACACAACAGAAGACGTCCACGTACAAAGCGGCGCACATTAATTGAGGGGGACCTCAGCCGGCTTGGTGTGAGAAACTGGAGACAGCTGGCGAGAGATCGGGCAGGATGGCGAGGCATGGTGAGTGAGGCCAGGGTTACACCGGACTGTAGCGGCATAAGAAGAAGAGAAAGGACTCAGCACGTTCGCGTTGGTCTTAATGAGCCACGTCCACAAGTCAGTTAGGGCAACCAATAAAATACCCGTACTAAATGGCTTGACACGTTAATATGTCCCATCAAAGTCCGAGGTTTTACATTAATCTCAATGACATTCGTGCACTTTCGTATAGCATAAGACGAACAAACCATGTGCCGGTTAATAATTTTTAAATCAGTCAAAGACTTGAACTTGCCAGGAACCGACCCATTCCAGGCAATCCTTCTTGCGGGTATCAGAGAGACAGCAAGTAATATGTGGAATCCTCCAACCACATGCGAGACCAATCGGATACTCCCTCAGCGCGACAAAATGTTGCTCGGTATGGTAACTAACTAACTGGACATAAGGCGCTTCAGCCCGTAGAGGGCCAGGGTCTAGCTTCTAGAGCAACTACTCGCAGTGTGCGTGTAGTTGTTCTTTAACGAGAGGAAGGGACCCATAGTTTTATGTCGACTCCGAACGGCCAGGTTTGAGAAGCTTTTTCTAGACACAGTTATTGCTCTTTGAGCGACTCTTTGAACGACTGGATGGCACAGTTGGTAGAGTGTAGAGTGCCTGCCTCCGGTTCGAATCCCAGTGAAAGCAAAGTTAATACGCTTTTATCTGGTTTTCAAATCTGGTCCTGTCACCATTTGCAGTTGAGATCAAACTAACGGCACAATCTCTGGAGTAGTCAATCAGTGGTAGTAGTCTGACTAGGGGTATCACAATGGACCAAAACACAAAAGACCAACCATGGTCTAAGTGTGCTGGTGAATGCAGTAGCAGCCCTCTACCTAACTTAACCTACTCTTTGAACATTGTCAGTGACTCGAAAGAGGTGGGGCCACGAAAAATTATTTTGATCGTACCGGGAATCGAACCCAGGCAGCGAGGTTAAGTTGCGAACTGGTCAGCACAAATACTCCCAACGCTACGGCCAACACATCTGGTTGTGGAATACCATGGAATGAAATTAGGACTAGCTATCGTCTTTAGATGTAGAGGGAAAAGATGATACACCTCACTCACTTTGTCACTGTCCCAGTCTCTGTCAGTTGAGATAAATACTGGGAGAAGTCTTCTTCACACACGACCTCCAGGATCTAAAAAAAACTCCCTCTTACCTCTATTTTTTTGTTCTGGTAGGGAGCATGCACCAGTTCATCTTGGGAGGACGAAAGCATGCCCGAATATCAGCTCCATATGCCCCATCCACAGCGGCGGGCAGCTGTAAACACGGAGGGCACTATCTTCTACAAGTCAGTACAACTGTTGGGATACGCTGATGACATCGATATAGTCGCTCGTTTCCAACGTGCCGTAGTGGAAGCTTTCACGGCGATTGAGGAACAGGCGAAACGACCAGGTTTTAAGGTAAGACGAAATATAAACTGTCGATCAAGAAACGACCCACCGCGCATCACCTAGGGCAAAACATCACAATCGGCAGCTAAAATGTTGAGGTAGTGAATGAGTTTGTCTACCTCGGGCAAAGGCGAACCCCACGAATGACATCACAGTGAAAGCCCTGGCAACCGATGTTAATTCGGTTTGTCGAAACAACTGGGCTTAAAACTCCTGACCAAGACCATCCTCTACAAGACTCTTATTTTGCCAGTCTTGCTACATGGAGCCGAAAGCTGATAAGCAAAACTGCAGCGCTGATTCTTTGTGCCTTCGGAAGAGAAATTCTACGTTAGATATATGTATGGTCCCATCTGCGAGGGAGGCGAATGGAGGTGAAGACACAACCGCGAACAGGATGTGGATGTAGTCCGCAAGGTAAGAATCCTTCGACTGTCGAGTGACTTTCCAGCTTCGAGAGCATGTACGTCGCTCCACTTAAGAGTCTTCGAATCCTAGCGTCTTGGCTTGAGAAGGAGAGGAAGACCGAACTTCTGGAATAAGGACCAAGTCATCGCGGACGCAAGTCGCAGCTTGGTCTTGACAACTGGAAACCGCGTGCGAAGGCAGCTGGTTCAGACTCAGACTCTCCGAGGGTCGTTGGCGTGATAAGTAAGTAAGAAAACCGATATCAATAAGGTGAGGACCAGAGATAATGGATGATAGAGATATACAACTTCGGCCATAGTTGGGGGTAAACCCCTAGCCCACAACGACGATGTAGTGGTAATCACTTGTATTTCACTTATACTTTTACAACGCTCGGCATTTCACCACAATATGGCGGCCGATTCGTGAATTGTGTAGGAATCCATGTACTTTCCATGTGACGTACATGGGTATGTTGTTCGGAGGGTGTTCAAAAGTTGACTAGTATTTTTAAGGGAATTTTCTTACATTGTTATGTGGACTTTCGTGAGTAAAAATGCATTGCAATGCCCATTTAACTGTAACTAAATTGCTTATTTGAATCCACTTCGTTATTTGAATCCACTTCAAATAACGAGCGAATTTTCAAATAGGAACTCCAAATCACCCCATTAATAAGGTGGGGAAGGGTATCAGCTGTCTCCACAGCTGTTCTCAAGAGCTCACACGTATTCACAGACAGGGTACAAAAAGCGTATAACAAACGCTCTTAGATGAAATCAAGGGTCAAGAGAGGTAGAAGTTGGATATCTCTATTATAAGTTATCTCTGGTGAGGACCAACAGTACCCACCTTTATCATGCAAGATCTCAATTTATATCGCTTTTCGTACCATGTGTATGATGCGATGGCATAGACCGAAATTCAGTGCTACAGGAGATTAAAGAGGTTTTTGAGACGGCAAAAAACTGTTTTTCACAGTAATTTTATATACAGTGGACTCTGCCTATGTCGAACTCTCCCTAAGTCGAAACTCCCTTTATCTCGAACTTTTTTGACATATTTTACAGACACTTCCCTCAAATTTCCGTACAAAAACCTCTCTCTAAGTCAAACTCTCTCTAACTCGAAAAGATTATGCTATCCCGTGACAATTCGACTTTGGGGGAGTCTACTGTATTTATTTATATATTTTTTTTTAATTTATATTTTAAAAATTTAGAAATAAAAAGTTGATTTTCGCTGTTACCGCCCAGTATGATGCCAAGATCAGAATGTCAAAATACATCACAAAGTATGATGCGCTAACGGTAAATACAAAAAAAAATTAAAAATTAATACGTGAAAAACATGGGATCCACATGTTTTTTTTTTAAATATTTCAGCCGTTGTAACTGTACGATGTCTTTTACTGACCACTATTTCGTTAAGTAATTAAATAAGAAAACTACTCTGGAAACTTAAATCAAATCCTTCGTAAGGAAACACTTTTTTTGATGAAAAATCAGAAAAATTAGGTATCCTGTTTTTCTCGCCACAGTATGCTTGGACGTTTGGAACCGCGATTGTGGAAACCAATCAACAGGCTTTTGAATAGACTTTACCTTCCAGAGGCCTCAAGTCCCACTCGAAAATCGAAATCTCCCTTTCCTCGATGCCGAGGACCCCATCAGTCTCTCCCCATTCAACTTACCACCTGCCATTCGGCTGATTTTCCACTCCTCTCCGCCGTGCTTACGTATCCTTGACCTTATTCCGGTTGAATGCCCCGGAAACTCTCGATTCATTCGAAACCATGCTCAAAAACAGAAAGTAACAAGTGGTTCAAAGACAAACCCGAAAGGGAAATGCGTAGCCACAAAAGAAAACACAGACAAAACACAAAAGAAAAACAACAAACAACCAAAAGAACGTTTAAAATTATTATGCACGAGATTATGAAGCGAAGCGCGAACGAAAAGAAAGGCGATGACAGTGAGAAGAAAGAAGAGGATGAAAAAAAAACAGCGTTTCTCTTTACCTTTGTGGTTCCACACGGTGGCAACATCCAGTTTAAATGTGCCAATCAGTTTGTTAGGACGAAGGACACTTCGATTTTGCAATACCTTTTTGATTTTGTGTGAGTGTGTGTATGTTCATGAGGAGAATATTTCAAGAAAGAAACAACAGCAAAGCAAAGTGGAAGAAAGAAACAAAGAACAACAAGAAAGAATTTCGATAAACATAAATAACATACAAGAGAGATTATTTATTTAAAAAGAATTTCGTTGAGATGAGAAAGGCAGAAAAAAAGAACGAACGGGGAAGCGAATGTCCCAGTCCCTCGAAAATATCCTGACGTTGGTCCTTGTTTCGTTGCGCGGGCGAGAGCGGAGCAGTGCGGCGAGGCGTGCTGTCTGCCCGAGGAACATCTGTTCTGTTCTGGGTCGGTATGTCAACATACTGTCTATGTTGTCTCACCTTGGGCGGGTGAGGGAGTCCTTTCTGTTTCCAAATAAATTCCGAGGAGACGATGTGCATGTGGGTGTGTGTGTGGGATGGAATTGTAAATCATGCCGGGACGGGGTATGTGAATGAAATTGTTTTAAATTACATGTACACATTTGCGAACTTAGTGGGGTTTGTGTGTCCTTGCGCAGTAATTACGGTTGGGGAAGTGCACAGCAAAAATCACACGGGATTCAATTACGGATGCGGCAGCATGTTCCTGTCTGACACAGTGCCAGGGCGCGGGCGGCGGCGGGGTGAGGTTGGGTAGAATGTGGTTGAGATATGTGCCCCCCTTCAGTGGGGAGTGAATGACAATGAGGGAGGGCACCCTGTTGGACGCTTTCATGAGCGATGGGGGAGCCATTGTGTGTTAAAGAGAATAACTGCAGCCGGCGGCGTTTTGTGTTGTTGTTGAGAACTTATTAAAAATAAGGTCCCTCCGACAGTTTGATGGTTAACAAATTCTTGGAATTTTTCTGCTCTCTTGTCGAACATATGTAGATCCGGCGGAGGGGGTTGTCCCCCGTCCAGCTAGGTTGTTTTGGGCATTTCCGCTGTTTGGTCGTGTGCTCAACTTTCATCAAGTCAATTATTGCGCAGAAGTTAGTTGACCCGGGTCGCCTGGGAATTCACGAAAGAGGGTCTGATTAAAATGGGTTTTGAAGCGGAAGACTTTTCTGTGTCAGTGATCCTGGTTGATGGCAGTCTTCCTGTGGGACATCCAGACCCCGATTGTGGTTGTCGATAGTCGATTTATCGATTGATTTCCATTTTTGACGTGTGTAACTCGAATCGAGAGGAAGGCAGGGCAAAGTTGCTGATTGCTCTCGACTTGGCGAGATGCCAACAACGATCCGATGTAAATCCACAGGTCAGGTTGACATAGAGCCTCTTTCTGGCGCCCTCTGGGTAGCCTCCACAGCAACCGCTTTGAGGTGAAACAATGTACGCAGCAAAAAGGCTTGAGCCAGGACCTGTTCCTACAGGCTCGGGTGTTGCGCGTGGGGGTAACTTCCCCACCGTGTCAAAACTCATAGTTCCGAAACGACTACAAGCCTCGGATGACCCTACTGTCTGACGATGAAATAGAGACAACAATTTTCGTTTCTGCACGTGGCTTGTGAGGTCCTTTAATAGACCACGTGCTGCCAATGAACTTGCGAAGGCCCTACAAGCCTATAAGCCAGACATCACCGCCATCCCGGAGGTATGATGGGATGGGTCGGGCACAAAGAGGATGAAAAACTGCCACATCTATTTCGGCGATTGCTACACAGAGTGAAGGCAGCGCTTGATTGGATGCGGGTTTGTTGATCGAGGCAGGCTTAGGCAAGAAATTTAAGGCTTTAAATACAGAAGCGAGCGACTCATACCAAGCCGCATCTAGGCTTAATTCGGCAACATCAGACCACGTCCCAACATCATAAAAAAAACCTCCTAGAAAGGGAATACGATCAATGCACCAGCTAAGACAACAAGATCGGTCTAGGAGAGATCTCAACGCAAAGTTGGGCAAGCAAGACATCTTAGTTTGAGTCATCGAAAAGAACAGCCCGCACGATAAGACGTCCGAAAATAGACTCAGGCTGTTGAATTTCGTGGCGGGGTGAAACCGCCAGTACGCGGTTCCTCAACATCCACCAAGGGACGTAGCGGTCAATGAACTGTCAACCAATGCGATCGACGTCAGACACTCCTCCAGTATTCCCGATGTCCGAACTTTCCGAGGAGCCATCATTGACTCATTTCCTTGTTGTAGCCAATGTAAGAACACAGATTAGAGGAGAAAAACGAGTCGAGAAAAGACACCAGGGTTTGACGCCGGAAAGCTGCAATCGCTATTGACTGCTAGGATCTCTGCCGATCGAGTATCCCAGAATATCCCTCTAAGCAAACAGTCGAAAACAGTGGACGCGTTATCAAGAAGCCATCAAAGGAGCTGTCACTGATGTGTTGGGTTTTACGACACCAGCAAGGGAAAACCCATGGTTTCAACACGAGTGCAGACAGACACATGATAGCCTACAAAGCAGGGCTGCAACGAACAACGAGAGCTGTTCGTGAGCTCTACGAACAGAGACGAAGGGACCCGGCTTCTCAGGAGAGGAACATGGAAGAGAACGAGAACCACGCGATCGAGGAGATGAACCGTAGGAATGATGTCCGAAAGTTTTACAAAAGGGTGGAAAAGTTATCCAACGGATATAAGGTTCGGACCGAAGCCGAGAATGAGCAACTTGTAGTAGAGTTGCTGTCGGTACTCAGAATCTGGAAAGATCACTTCTGTAGACTGTTAAATAGCGAGGAGGACCGAAACACCGCTGTCAGGCACAATGTTCTACCCACACAATGGACCATGATCGACGAGAATTCCGTCCTCTCGTCTGCAGAACTCTTTAAGACATCTGCAGATGAGCTGCTAGGGTCCATGCAAGAACTCATCTGTAAGATTTCGTAGGAGGAGGAAGCATCCCCGAAGAGTGGAATCTCAGTATCGTTTGCCCGATCCACAAAACGAGGAGACCCCTTCAACTACCGAGGGATAAGTCTCCTCAACATCGCCTATAAGAATTTCTAAGCCATTTTGTTTGAGCGCCTAAAACAATCCACAAGGAATTTGCCAAGTCCTTACCCTTGTGGTTTCAGGCCGGAGAAGTCCACCGACGACCAGATCATCAGGGGGCAGCAGATCTTGCAAAAGACTCAAAAAGTTCAGATTGAAACCTACCGCCTATTCATCGATTTCATGGATTTCATGGTTTTCATGATAGCATGCATAGAAACGACCTATACAACGCCATATGTAGTTTTGACATTCCTGCCAAACTGTGAGGTTGTGCAGGATGATGATGGATAGCTCTCGCTGCTCCGTCCGGTAATCAACTCACAGAGACGTTGAATGTCCAAAATGAATTTAGACAAGCCAACACACTTTCACTTGACTTCTTGAACGTCATCATGAGACGCACACAAGAGTCATCGTGCAAGACTCACACTATATGTCCGATCTTCAAGAAGTTAATGGAACTGTTAGCATACGCGAACGAACAAAGCGAGCGGTCAAAGAAGCGTTTGCTGGCATTGAATCGGAGGCGGCCACATTAGGTTTAGCGGTGAATGAGTAGAATACAGAGTATATGCTGTATCCAAGGAAGAACACACACTATTGTCTTTGCCAGAAGCCATAAGCCCTTAGAGGGACAGGGTCTATGCCAGGGTCAACACATGGATAGCTTAACAACACTTAAGGTTAGGTTAGGTTGAGGTGGCTGACTGCCGCGCATACAGACAGCAGACACTTATATAGAGGCTAAGCATAGGCCCATTGTATTACCACGCGGATCTTAGGCTACCTACTCCGCAAACCAATCTGTGCTTTTGATAAAGCGAAGAAGAGGACTGATTCTGATTTTGCTCAGTTTAGCCAGATTAACAAAGAAATGGACCCCAGAAGTCTGAATCTACGGGATGAGAGAGCACTCCAGTTACATAGCATTCCTCATCCTCGTCCATACAGCTTCTACAGAAATCATTATAGGGAAGGTCTAGTCTAAAGGCGTGAGTTCCGATGGCACAATGCCGTGTTAGAACGCCTACAAGAGATCAGCGGTTTGGTCTGCTTAATCTGGTTAAGCTAAGCGATTGCTTGGGATCGGCCATGGGCCAGAGTTGTTTGGTAATGAGGCACCCTGTGCCAGATGTCCATCTGCGGTTTGTTTGGGCAAGCGTTTCAAGCTTTAGTAGATGTTTAATAGTAGCGATAGGCATGGAGGGTGGATCTCCACTCGGAAAGAGCACTGAGTTTGTGCCCTTTCTAGCGAGCTCGTCCGCTTTGCAATTCTCTGTAATGCCCAGCACCCACATCAGTTGGATGCTAAAATACTTGACCATCTCGTTAAGAGATAGGCGGCAATTAAAGGAAGTCTTGGAATTAAAAGTGACTGCATTCAGAGGTTTGATCGCTAACTGGCTATCGGAACAGATGACGATATCTCTGCGCGATATTACATTGTTTTTAAGCCAGGACAGGACTTCCTTAATCGCTAAAGTTTCAGCCTGAAAGACGCTACAGTGTTTAGGTAGTCGAAAAAATAGCTGGAAATTTAGACCCTTGGAATAGACACCAGCACCCACACCTGCATCCATATTCGATCCATCGTCTGGTGTTCAGACTCCCAGTAAGATCTGGGCGGTATGCTGGTTGAGAAATTCTTCTCGAAGAGGAGTTTAGGTAAAGTGAGGTGGGTATAGAGGCATACCTGCGTAGGATCGTTGAATGTCCAGACTGCAGTTCTTTCCAGCTGGTCAGCAATCTTAGTCTAATCGCCGTGCTATCCGCTGTCTGTCTTGTTCTATCGGTGGCAGGTTGAGAAGTATGTTTAATGCTTCCGCGGACTAAACACATTGACTACTAATGTTGATCTCCTCTTGCCAGAGTCTTCGCTGTTAATCCAATCGAAGGCCAACCATCGATTTGAGGATCTACGAGTATCTAGGGCTTCGTCTTCCATATTTTTTCCTTATGAATCTTAGCGGATTGGTAGATATCGTCCCATTTCAGATCAGGATCCGCCGACATAGCTTGACAAGTTTGAATTCGCTGATCTTTCCCTAATCCTTACCCTTACCTACTGTAAAGGGGCCGATGTCAACTTTTGATACCACTTCGGAAAGGAAAATGAGTTTGTGATTGTCTGGCAACGGCATATTTTAGAAGTGAAAGTCTTCCATGAACTCGCAGATATTACACTAGGACAGTACCTTTTTGCGATCGTATCTGTGGGATCATAGCCTTCTTTTCGAGCTTCCATTTCGACTTCGAGTTGCGAGTAAGTTCTGCTATTTTTTCGTTTTGCCATAATGGACGGTTCTTACAGCTCACGGGACGATACAAAGAGCGGTATTGCACATCAGTGAGAGCCTCTACCACATTGCGCAAGACTTTGGCAGAGTAAAGGCAATTTGACAGACAAGACTTCTCTAGTTTTACCTCCAGTTAGAGACTTAAGCTGAGTTGAAATCTCACATAAAAGTGATGTGTTACACATCATTTCTCTTGAGGTAGTTTCTTTGCATCGACTGGAGAGTAGTAGATGGCAGTCCAAGATACTGTACTTTCATTCCCTGTCTGTTTCCCTTCTTGCCCCTGTCCACAATCAGAAAAATGACCAATCCCAACCTCAAACAATTTCTTTTTTCTGGGGTTTTTCAGGGGTTTTTCAGTTGATGGCATTTGGAAGGGAAGATTCCACCACGAACTGTAGGGGCTGTAAAGCGACATTAGTCTAGTCAGGCTTCTAAAGATTCATCGCTTAAAATGGCTAGGCCATGTTGAGTCCCTGAACAACACAGCTCTAGTCGGATGAGTTTCTGAGGACCAGCATGAAACAGAAGCCGCACACAAGTAGAGAGAAGGTGCGAAAATGGAGGCATCTTGGTAAAGATCGTGCCAGCCGGAGAGGCTTGTTGGTTGCAGGTCAGGTCAAACTTCAGCAGCCAATTATTCCATTACAGCTGCTAGATAGACTGGGGCACCGGCACCAATGCGTTCAGCATAGTTACCTTTGCGCAACAACCGATGAATACGACTACAACAGCCTGGCCTCTGGAACCATCAAAAATGCCCCTAGAATATCTTTTCAGATTTTTATTAGGATGTCAGGTTGGCTAAACAAGACATTAAAATGACGAAAACGGAGTAAAGAGGATGGACAGGAAACTGGTAGCAATTTCATTGTCTCCTGCAGAACTTAAATGAGGTGTGGTCTACGCAACAACATAACCTAACCTATCTAAGGTCTGGTCTTTGCTCAAATGCCTTGGACAATATCACAGTCCCATGTCTTCTGTCACTTTGACGGGAGGGTCTCCCTTCGATGACGGTTATTTTATGGTGAACTGCGAGATCGGTGGAACATTCAACACCAAGCATGGCGATGGACCTATGTAACTTAGCTTATCTCTCGAACAATGGTTGACTCCTAGAGGATGGCACACCGACGAATCTAGAGGAGAGAGTTGATTGAAGACAATGCATGTTCGGGAGACTTCTGTTAACCTTCAGCTTAGCCCCCTTCAAGACAGGGAGATTTCAGTACGACACCTACGCCCACTTCGAATCTGAACACGAAACAGAATAAACTGGTGAACTGAAAGAATCCTCTTAAGTTGATGTCAGCCTCCTAATGCACATTACAAGATTCACTGTGTTTCACAAATCTTTTCATTTTAATGAGTGTCTCTTGAAAGGACCTTAAAACATGCACTCCCTGCTCCTTCAAGGCAAAATAATGATGTCCCACGTCAGAAGGTAGTCGCTGCCATGGTCAGGTGGTGTCATGTTCAACCTTTGCATCTGATCTCAAAGAAGTGCAAAGGTTTGTTATTTTCCGATGAGAATGCAGTGTTATCCTTTGATCTATTTTGAGTTGAAGATGTCCCAATCAAAATACTCAAACAAAGTGATTTGGGGAAGCATTTTGAATGCCATCATCATCCCCGAACAGAAGGATGACACCATCATCAAACAGACGAGCTCAACGCGTAGAGAGAGCATCAAGGAAACAAATTAAAGAACAACACATCCTTGCGTAGGACGAACAAGGAGAGCACAAATTCCCGAACGGAGACTATGAGATTCTTGAAGTTCTTTAAGAACTTCACCAGCTGGCGGCACACGGAGTGACATAAGGAGAGAGATGAAATTTCATCACCAACATGGAAGTGCGAACATGTTCAAGGATCAAATTAATTAGCTCCTTAATGAGTACCGTGCATGTAATGTTCTGAGGGGAGATGAAGACATCTGAATGTCCCAACCGAGATGAGGTAACGTCTCTGATTCACATGCAGGAGAACTTTGGTGAATAATCGACCAACGATGTCGGCAACCGGAGACGAAAGGATTCTCTTTCCATTGACGGTGAACCCTCTGCTTGACCGGTGACATTTAAGATGGTGAACTGTGGAAGCAACAATGGTTGGGGAGAGCACTTTGATGTCTGCTCTGTCTGGTGAAACGATGGCCTTGGGGGCAATTAGAAATGTTTTATTCAAATGAAGCATCTTTAAAATCACAGGGAAATGTAGGGATTTTAAACGTGCAACGACATTAGTAAATCAACTCGAGGCCAGAAGAGGCATTGAAGGCTGATAGCGTCGTGAACTTTAACGAGCATCTTTTCTTGTTCAGAAAATTCAACACCGAAAGCAAGGAGAAGCCTGATAAATACTATGAGTACTTGAGGCTTAAGGAGTGGCTTCCGTTGTGATCTCAGCACAAGTAACGTCCAAAGGAGATGACAATGGATGGACGGAGTGTTACGCTGCTTAAAGCGGTTGAGGCTGTAGGCACTTCAACTCAGCGAATCCATCACATCTAATTTGATTAAATGGGGGATGGTGGGTCGGTGTCCTATGCCGGTAGTTCCCGAATTTACCAATTTTCATAATTCATGGTCCCATCTCTTTTGTGTCACTGACAACCGCGTTGATGGTTGCATTGGAGAAGAAGATTCGATCAAGAACTGAAGGGCTGTACAGCGGCATGAGCCTAGTCAGGTGTCTACAGATTCTTCGACTCCGAACCAGTGGGCAATAGAGGACGCCCACGGAACCGATCGCGCACCCAGGTGGAGAAGAACCTCAATCGACTTGGTGTTCGAGACAGCTGGCTAAGGATAGTGCCGGCTGGAGAGGCTTACTGGTTGAGACACAGGTCCACCCCGGGCTGTAGCGCCACCAGAAGAAGAAGACAATGCGCAAAGGGTTTCGCTTAAAGTGGTTCGACAGTACGGGGTGGAAAGCACCCAACAACCGTCTCCAGCCAACGCAATCATTAGCTATCTGCCTCCAATTCCCCACGCGTAGGTCCCTTTCCACTTGCGTGCGCCACAGAATCATCATCCAGAAGATACTTCCTTCGAAGAAATTTATTTAATTTATGCTCAATAATATTTGGAAATCCAGAGACTATTTGGAACATAGACTATGTTCTGGAAGTAAATGACAGCATGACTCTAAGAGACTATTTCTCAAATTTGCTGTTGATTTAGAATAGCTGTAGAGTTGAATAGCGCAGAGGCCAAGCGGACAAAACGATTCTCGATCACTTTGAGAGGGAAGCCCTTCGCATAGTCTTTGGTCCGGTATGTGTTCATGGTGTTTGGAGGAATAGACTGAACGACAAACTGCATGTTTGGGAGCTTTCGGAACTGGGTAGTTCTTGTCCCGATCTGTTCGCAGACATCCATCACTGACGATATACCCCAGGTACCGGATCAAAACTTACTCTTCTCCACATTGATGGTCAACCCAGCTTTCTGAAGGCAATCGGCTACCTCTCCGAGTAGACTGGCATGTGTCTCAAAGTCTGGAGAACAAACCAAGAGGTCATCGAGGTAGACAAAGACATTCTCCTTTAAACGAGAAAGAATGACTTTGTCCATCAACCTACATATTCTCTGGGCAGCATAACACAGACCGAACGGCATCACCGTGAATTGTGTCCAGTCTTGAGGGACCCCGTAGCGGTTTGATCCCCCCTCCTTCCCCGGATATTCTTAAATTATCCGCAAATTTGTTTAAACTAGATATATACAAAAGGAACCCATTTGTTGCAGAAAAACATTAAAAAAATGATTCGGAAACAATTTAACGGCTATGTGTTGGGTTGAAAACCATGACGAACTAGTAAGGTTGACAGAAATTTTCAAAGACACCTTTTATGTGTTCGGGGCTCTCTGAAAAGCAATCTAAAACTTATTATTTCTTAAACTCAGTTATGGCCAGTCAGTGGCAGTGCGTATAATCAGCGGACACTGCCTTTTGGGATTACACGCGAAAAGACTAAGACTATTTTCTAACAATTTCTGCAGAAGTTGCCGAAACGAGGAAGAAGAGGAAAGTGTACAACACCTTCTCTGCAACTGCCTCAGCCAGGAAAGCTACTCTAAGCTCCTACTTCTTCGATAATCTAAGCGAACTGAGAGAGGCATCAATCAAATCGGTATTAAACTTTATCGACAGATCTGGTGGCTATGTCGTAATAACCACGCCGCGCCGGCGCATCCACCTTTCTTTTCAGATAAACCCACGTGGCAGTAAAATGGGCCTACTTTGGCCTAAGTGCATCTAAGCCACTTACTAGCTACCTATGGCCAGTCATTTTTTGATAACCTTGTGCTGCTTAAGAATTTTTTCTTTCGTACACACTACGATTGTGTAAAATTTTGCAATCCGCTTCTTACTGTGACCTTGTTTCAGCTTTAAAGCATGTAAAGCTTGTCTTAAATACGTTTCGAAAAATTCGAGAAAATTGTTAGATTACTGGATGAAAATGAAATCCGAAAAATTCCACAAAGAGTCTCGAGGTAGCAGCAAAGAGTCAGTGTAATCGTGTGTGATCCTAAAAATCTCTTGTTGGATAGTTGTTATAATTCCTCTTTTGGACTTAACTCAGCTCGAACGCGATTCGAGGACCATAAGATTATTTGTTCATCATTATATATTTTGATCTCGTCAATGCCGGGCAAAACCAAATTAATATACGAAGAAAATTTTAAATTTTACAAAAAAAAGCTGTAACTGACGCGCGAGTTAAATAAGGGAGGATTGAAGCAGATCGAGTTTTTAAAAACGAACGAACTTTATTGAATGAATCGTGTCTTAACACTAAAATCTTAATTCTACTTTTCTCGCCCCGATACTCATTGTGTTCCTAACTGAATGGTTGTTGTTTCGGCGACAATAGCATGATCGTCTGGGCTGTCTTCTTCCTGGTATTGATCATAGCTACTGACTTATCTCTATTGGGGAATGAGTGTGTGGTATCTATTACTGCTGAGTCGTTTCCTTGGACGGATGAACGTTTCGTGTTTATTACTGCTGACTCGTCTCCTTGGACGAATGAGTGTATGTCCTTTCCGCTGCTGGTGGTCTCCAACTCCGAAATAACCAGCGTTGCATATTGGAAAAATTTGTACCAAAACGTTTTTCGCAGAATTCTGAACAAAGTTGTCAAAGACATCAGTGCCCTATCGCTAACCATTTAAGAGCCTATAAAGGCCAAGCTAACAATATAGATTTTTGTATGGATTAGGACATTGAATGCTGAGAGGATTAAAAATACTGTGGAAGACAAAATGTCCTGAACAACCAGAGAGCTCAAGGAAGGCCATAACAGCTTTAAGACACTGCAGTAAAGATCGACTTCCCAACATATATCGACTTTTAAAAATGTGGGAAAACTTATCGTTTTCGGCGATGAAACGCTTAAAAACTTCTTCTTGAAACTCTATCGATGAAGATCGACTTTGTCGACTTGTTTTGCCATCATGTCAATTGATCGGGAGAAATCATCGGAAATAAAAACAGGTAGAAAATTCGTAAAAAGTGCCGGCGTCTTCTTCTTCTACCACTGTTTTTAATATCAATAATGGTCTACAGCAGGGGGCTGTTGGTTCCCCGATATTGTTTGCTATTTTCACTGCAGATCTCCTAAGGTCTATGCCGCACCTAATCGCGTACGCCGATGACTTGGTGGCGTACAGAAATCATTAATACCTTGACTTTGACAATACTTTGACATATTGCGATGACTGGAGCCTGCGTATCAACTTCCAGAAGTGTGAAACTGTCCTTTTCCGTACCCCGCTGGCCATGGCCTCAAGGGATACACGCGTAAATTGGAAGAAGTTCGGCATAGTTGACCCCCAGGGTCAGCCGTTAGCCGTGAAAACTGTAGTGAGATATCTTGGCATTTGGTCGGATCATTTTCCAATACTAGAATACTAGAAAAGCACCAATACTAGCAAAGCCTTTGCTGTGGCAAGTAAGCTGTTTTACAGCAGCCAACTTGATACCAGGGTGAAGTTAATCTACTACATGGCCCTCATAAGGCCAGTCATGGTGTTTGTCCTCTGTGGTTCAACGTGAGTCCTTCCCAGATGGAAAAGATGAGGGTGTTCGAGAGACGGTGTCTTAGGACTTGTCTCCGGTTGAATCGAACACCCGAGACTGAGTACAATAAGTACTATCCTAACGAGGTCCTGTACAACAGGGCAAACGTGAAGAGGATAGACAATTTTATCATTAAATTAATAAGAAGTCATATTGCAAGAAGTATGACTTCTACCAACAGTCTGATCTTCGGGGCTTACTATCCCAATTATATGTACCATGAGAGGGTGCGACACAACGGCTTTGTCCCACCTGATGCGGTCCTCTATTTCGATTCGATCGGTTTGATCCAGGACACGGAAGGATGTCCTGTAATCTACCACGCGATGCACCGAACAGTTGACAGGCGACTCCTCTACGAATCAGATGTCGTTCGCGAACACGAAGATCTTCTCCGGTTCAGTAGAGCGATCCCTGCTCGAGACAGGAGAGAGAGTGCTAAGGAGCGGCACTTCTTTTGGTGGTTACACCAGAACCAGTCTCCGCCTTCGCCGCCCCTGCCTATATGATATTAAACGTTTAGTTGGTACAACGGCCCACTTACCTAGTTGTAAGGTAGATCAGAAAAAAAATGGTGCACAAGGGCGATGCACAAGACGCTTGTGTACACGTCCGTAGTATTACGGACATAGATTAAGTTAGATTAAGTATTCTTTAATAGGTAATAGGGTTTAGATTTAGATTTACAACCCCATTCTGGTTGTGATGTGGTCACAACGCACGAATGTCAGTGAGGCGAAAATTATGATGCCTACCTTGTGAGGTTTCAGCTATCTGGTATTCTGGCGAAAACCTCACAAGAAAACACACAAGAATAGTCACCATAGTGAGGTGAATTCGTTGCCATGTCAAAAATTGTTTTTTTTTTTGACAATTATTATATTCGCGCTTTTTTTTCTTACTGAGCGTTCCACTAATAATTGATTTTGGAAAAGTAAAACCTACAAAATAATGGCAGAATGTAGCGAACATTGTAATAATTTGTATATTAATGAAATATCCATAAGTATTTATTAATAATGATCAGCAGTTGGACCATTATATGAATTTCTTACAAATGACTCCCGATTTTCTTCTGGGCAAAAATGATCCAACTGACCCGAATAGGAATAGGAATCTGTTTATTTTTCCTTGTGTGTGTCAGTTCTTTTGTTGCTATTTTTCCTTGTGATGTGCTCATGAGAACATCACAATTTTGACGGTTCTTGTGATGCTCACAAGCTGTAAGGTTTTGCTCAGAATACGAAAACCTCTCAATTTGTGACTCACCATGCTCTTGTGAGGTAGTTGTGACTTAAAACACATCAATGAGGTTTGCCAGAATAGGGGTGTAAGGTTAGGTAATAATAAGAATGTATTGAGCTCCAAGTTTTTCTTAGTTTTCTTGACCAGTAAGTCTGAAATAATAAAGCCTGTAAATAAGCCGTAATAAAGCCAGCAAATAATAAATTAGATTAGAATATTTTAGAGTAGTAAGTCAGTAAGATAGAATTAAGTCCATGAATTGTTAGATATTAAGATAGATTTTTATGTCATTTTTGTCCAGCATAAGTTGTCCTGAGAATTAAATAAAAATGAAATTATAAAAAAAAATCATCGGAAATAAATACTGGCGAAGTAATTGATATACACGCATCGAAGAAGACTAGGCAATAATATGGGTGGCGCGACGGTCCGAGGTGGACCTGGGCCTTGCTTCTGTAGGTGGAAGGGACCTACAGTTTAATGCCGACTCCGAACGGCGAAGTTGAGAAGATTTTTCTAGACAGGAATACTCTTTGAGCGTTGTCAGCGACTCGAAAGAGGTGAAGCCGTGAATTATCGGGTGGTATAATTTGGGCATCGAACCTGGCACCCTCTGCGTAGGAGTCGACCCACTACGCCACGGGATCTACAGGCGATCAAATTTAGTTTTGTTAAGTAATTCTTTACTTTGTTGGTTATAGTAACTTTTTTAACTTTTGTTAAAATTACTACTCAATAAAAAAAATGTATTTTGAAATTTAACAAGTCATATGTTATTGTCCTCCTCTCCCCACAGGGATACGCCCTTGGACGTCGGCATTAAACTGTAGGTCCCATCCACTCGTGATAGAAGTAGTGGCTGCTGTGGAAGCTGGGCCCAGGTCCAGATCGGACTGTCGGGCCACTCATATTCATATTAATATAGGGCGGAAGGACTTTCTGACTGTTTCCTGGAGATTGAGTTTCTAGCTTAGTTTACTTTCGAGGGATGTGAGACAGACATGTTTTTCGCACTGGCGCACAGTGTGACGAATCGCTGATTTAGCGGGATTAAATTAATAGCGCTCACAAATAAATGCTTTTGTTCATGGTTGTTGGTTTTCTTTATTGAAATTGTTCACAGAATACAATGCAATAAATTATTTGAACATATGAGCACAAATTTTGACACAAAGTTGCACATAAACACACGCAATTATCAGCATTCTTGGTCTTTTGGTATAACCAAAAGTTGCAAGACTATGTATGTTCAAGAAAATTAATTTTTCTTTTGGGAAGAAATCTTAAACTTGCTAAAAATGGATCAGAGGTCAAAAGCAATCTGCCTAGAAGGTCAGTGTTCGTATCTATACGCGAAATTTTCCTGGTAAATCAGCAATAGAATTTAAAACATCTTTTTGAACTAAACATAAACGCTCAACGCTGTGATTTACTAAACTTTGTAATTGACATTCTGCAGAAGATTCGCTCACAGTTATATCATTTGGGTAGAATTTCGCCCTGGCTTCTTTAATTTTGTAATACGATGGTAGTAAATTGCGAACGGTGCTGTTAATTTGTTGACGTAATATTTCGTACTGATTAGTGGAAAGTTGTATGTCCGTGATAATGCTAACGCATCATCTGCAGATATTGGTAAAAACCCAGAAGTATGTGTTTCTAGTGTTTTCCTCACAATTGAACCTTAGATAATAATAAAAATTTAAACAAAAAAATGATTAAACAAAACGGAAAGAAAAAAAAACTATTATACCTCGGTTTGGAGAACTTATTGATAATGCTATCACTGCGATAGCAGTATTTCTTTTTTCCGTCTTTTCTAAGTTTTATTTCATGAGCCATTGCAATTTCTTCAGCGCTATAAGAATCTAAAATGGTTTGTACTTTTCTTTTCTTGTTTTTTTCACAGCGTTCATCAAAGCTTTTTCTCCGTCTTCCTACTCTAGTAGAATTAGATGAGGAAGGTATTTTATCTAAAACATGTTGTGGTAGTATCAGGGTTTCATTTAGCCATGCGCAATTTGTATTTTTGAAGCGCTCTCTATGCCGACCACTTTTGACCCATCTTTCGTCAAATCTCGTACATACAGTTTTTAAGGTTGGTTTAATTGACTTCATTGCTGGCTCGGAAAATGACATATTACTAAAAAAAACCCATAACAAGAGAAAAAAAAGCATCTAAGCGCTTGATTTAGACTTTAGAAATCCATACATCAAAACCTTGTTTTTTCGTAATTTTGGGTTCCATCCTAAAAAATGAAAAATTTAGTATGGGTGTCGCACCTGTGCGCAAGACGTGAAAACGCAGTTTTGTTGCTAACAATCACAGCTTTACAACAAATATGACCTCCAATTTGAACAACAGTGATCAATTCTACTTTTCGTCCAATGAACACAAAAAACACATATTTTATCTCTAATTTCTCATTTCATTCCCCCCTAATATGAACAAAAACACTTTATATATTGAAACAACATATTTTTATATTCAGTAAGAATCTACTTACTCGAAAAAAAAAAAATTCAAGAATCGGTACACGAACCACTGAGAAAACGAAATAAACACGTGCTCCTCAAATTGAATTTCTTATCAAATAATTACACACAATTTGGAATTTGCGATCATTTTTTTTTGTTGTTGCACTAGCTGTGCCACAAAATTGCACAGTCATTACGTGGGAGGTTTAAGCTGTGAAAATAAGTGGGGTTTGTTTACTTTTGAGTATATCATTTTTTTTGAATTAAATCCCGCTAAATCAGCGATTCGCCACACTGTGTGGCGGTGGTATACGTTACATTCGCCTTTATTTATCGTTAATATCCTAAACGCTTAAGGTGGTGCACCCAGGTGGAGAAGGGCCTCAACCAACTTGGCGTGCGACACTGGAGACAGCTAGCCAGAGACCGTGCTAGCTGGAGCGCCTTGATGGTTGAGGCCCTGGTCCACCCCGGAATGTAGCGCCAAATAAAGAAGAAGAAGAAGACTTGATCTAGAGGATGGAAATCGTACAACAGTTAGCATACGCGAACGACATTAACGTGATTGGACGAAAACAGCGAGCCGTCAATGAGGCGTTTGCTGGCATTGAGGCGGAAGAGGCTAAAATGGGTCTAGCGGTGAATGCGGGCAAAGCGAAGTACATGCTGTCATCAAGAAAGGACGCAAAACATCGACGTCTTGGTCAGAGCGTCACAATGTGCAGCTATGACTTCGAGGTAGTCAAGGACTAAATAGTACAAACAACAACAGTACCGAGATCAAACTCAGAGTAACTCTTGCCAACCGCTGTTTCTATGGGCTCAAGGGGCAATTGAGTAGTAGAGCCATCTCTCGAAGGACCAAGCTGACTTTCTACAAGATCTTGATCATCCCAGTCCAGCTGTACGGCTATAAAGCGGATGAGGAAGTCCTTGGTATCTTAGAGAGAAAAGCTCTGCGTGCGAACTTTGGTCCTGTTTTCGACAGTTTCTGGAGGAGAAGATTCAACCACGAACTGTACGTCTTCGGATCCAACGCCTAAGAAGGCTGGGCCATGTAGAGCGTATGAACAACTCAGCTCCGGCCCGGAGAGTCTTCGACTCTCAACCCGTGGGACAACGCAACAGAGGACGCCTGCGTTTAAAGTGGCGCACCCAGGTGTAGAAGGACCGCAACCAACTTGGCGTGCGACATTGGAGACAGCTAGCCAGAGACTATGCTAGTTGGAGAGGCTTGTTGGTTGAGGCCCAGGACTATAGCGCCAAATAAAGAAGAAGAAGAAGAATAGCCTAAGCTACTGACGTGATCTCAGTCTAATCATTGTTCAGCGGACATCGAGCGATAAGATGACTCGATTCATGCAAGGTGGGAACGATTTAAGGAACGATGAACCATTAGCATAACCATTAGATAGCAACCATTCCGCAGGTTGCATCAGGAAATTTGATTGCCAGTAGAGTTATAGAATCTCGTTTACTGGAGAGTCGCTGAGTCAACTTCCATCCCCAAGAGCTACAATCATGTTTGAGTGCCATCTAGTGCGAATTAGTGCTAGGTTTCTCCGATTTGTTTACATCTACGGCGTTTAATTTTCTCCCTCAGCGTTTAAGACCACGTCCGCTTCATCCTCTGCACGGCGTACGGCAACAACAGTGCACTTGTCACAACAGTCTTGACTGTTGTCTCATTATCTGATAAATAAGACATAATTTGGCCATACATACATTCGTAGGCACCCATTCACGACTCCTCATAGTTTTATTGTGTCCCTCTCCACGCTCAACATCCATACAAGAGCGCTGAGTCAAGACTGGTTCGGTGGAATGGTATCATCCCGGAACACAAACCCCTCCGATGTGGATTTGGCCCAGTTTAGCTATGCCTTGAAGAAATTTCTCAGTTCCGGCAATCGATTTCCGAGAAGCACACGTTGGCGATGAGAAGTTCCTTGCAAGGTGAATGATTTTTGCTTTCGCTGCGCTCGTCGACCTGGCGATGAGTGCCATTGTTCCCAGCTCAGATTTTATTTCATGGAATTCGTTACGTTGAGCTCTTGTGTTTCAGCTGAATCGTGTATCGTATTCTTCCGCTTTTCCATGTAAAAAGCTGGTCGGAGCTTATCGATTATCTGCAAACGAAATGGAATTTAATTTCAAATTCCACTGACAACCTTCATTTCAGATAACACGTGTCATTGCGATCCATCATTTGTAGTTTATCCGGAAATTCTCCGCTTGATGGGGCATTTAAGATAAAAAATTCCAATTAAAATTGTTTAAATATTTGTTCGCGAAATCAATCAGCAAATTAGTGGAATGCACTCTTGTATAATGAGTCGTAGTGTGTGGTGGACTACTTGTACAGTATCAGGACTGGACTGCTTTCGAAATGTTGTGCTGTGGGCTCCTAGATTATCTCCGTTGTCATTAACCGTCTGCATTTGAAAGCACCAAAAATATCTGTCAACTGTAAAGCAGTCAACCGAGCGCAAGTACTGGAAGCATTGAACCTGCTGTACTTAATATACTCCTTCAACTTCGCATCAGCCCTAGAACTCTGGACACTTCAAATGTGGTCCAAACTCCGAACTGGCCAATCAACTATTCTTAACGAATTCAACTGCTGGTTGGCAGCAGTCATTCTTAGGCCCACTGTGATACCAGGCAGATCTGATTGATCCTGATGAGTCCTGTTCAGCACAAAGCAGTCAGCGCTTTTAATAAGGCGTGGTAGAAGGCTAACACTTGGGGGGCAGGAGGAGATGAGGGCGTCCAAGTGGCTTATACGGGATTAGAGACCGTTGCAACTTCACAAAAGATGCACTATAGTTTCTTCCATCTCCTCGTCTACGCAGCTTCTGTAGAAGTCATTGTAGGAAAGTCATTATCCTGAACCGTGTGTGCCAATGGTCCAATGCCCGGCCATGCCGCCCACAATGGTTCTAATATTCCGTCAACTCATTTGGATCAAACTACGTGAGTGCTTGGGTCGAGTGTGCATATGACTCAGTTCCAGTAGACCATCTAGAAGTTGTATGAGAAAGCGTTTCAAGCTTCCGTAGATGCTTTGCAGTAGGGATACGCATGGAGAGCAGATCAACCTCCGGAAAGAGTGCGGAACCAGTGCCCTTTCTAGGAAGTTTGACAGAGTCCCTTCCCCCACCTGAGTTGAAGGCTTAAATACTTGGCAATCCCGTTGAGAGATGGAAGGTAACCAAGGGAAGTCTTTGAGTTGAGAGTAACCGAACTCAAGGATTTGATCGCTGCCCCCTGTCAGAATAGATGATGTGCTTGATATTACAGAGGACCAAGTTTCCTTTATCGCTATAGTCTCTGTCTTGAAGACTCTGCAGAAGATTGGTAGTGCGAATGCCATTTGAATGTTTAGCACGAGTAAAGCAAAAGCAAAAAGCAAATTCGCACAGGAACGTCCAGCATCTAGAGTCCATCCTTCGAGCACAGTATGGGTGAGTTCTGGTTGAGAAATCCTTCTCGATGAGGTGCTTAGGTATCCTTCAGGTATTGATGTACAGGGTGGCCATTAAGTGGTTTGTTTTGAAAGGCATATGTTATTTTGACGCAGGCAGCTGTTTCCCGCTTGACAGAAAATCAGTATCATACCTCCGCGTAACGAAATGAACTGCTTTACACTTGGAACGTTCGGAAATATTGAAAACTTATTTCCAAAGTGAGTGCTGTGTAGCCGAAAAAAGTGCGTTATTTTTAAAAATAGGGTCGCCGTGGCTTTGTTTTTAAGTGCGTCGACTCCTACGCAGCGGGTGCCAGGTTCGAGTCCCCAATCTACCAACTTTCGAATCACCGACAATGCTCACAGAGTATTCCTGTCTAGAAAAAGCTTCTGAACTTCGCCGTTCGGAGTCGGCATTAAACTGTAGCTCCCTTCCACTCGTGAAAGAACAATAACACGCACAAGACAACACGAGTGTGTAAGAGATCATGAATTTTATAACAATAACAATAATGTAATTAAAATATGCTAATCGCAAATGAAGCACATTTGTTTAGAATATCGCACCACCCTGTCTAAATATTAGAAATAAATACACACACACTCTCTGTTAGTCTAGTGTTAAGAAATACTATGTGAATGTAAATAGCAGTACACTCGAATGATCAAGAGCAGTTTACATTATTATCAGCCGATCGGCTTGCAGCGCTCTGTAAAAAAGGAAGTCTCAATAAAGTTCTCACTGAAACAAGACGTGTTTCATTTTATGTTATGTGATCTATGTGTTTAAGTATTACGTTACTTCACAATAAAATCAGAAGTGGGATTACATGCTATTTTTGCCTTTGTCTGCTTTAAAGTAAAGTCCGCGATTTATTTTATATTTTGTTTTGAGTCGAATAAAATTACGAGTTTTTGTTACGATGGATACACACACACGCGCGGCTGAATTTTTACAAAACGCGACTGTGCCACAGTTGAAAATTAAGCTGGCCGATATGGGTTTGGCCACGAGTGGTTTGAAAGCCACATTGAAGTTACGTCTTGATGAGGCAATTGCTCTACTTGATGATGATCAAATGGAACAGTTATTTCCTCATGTTGGTCTTGGTGCCAATAACGAGGATGACAATGCTGTTGGCTCAGAAGAAGAGGAACGTGCAGTTTCTCAAAGATTGGAAAATTTGCGAGAAATTGTCCGGAAAAAAGAAGAAATTCTTGTGCTACAAAAAAGGCTGGCTGAATTAAACAATCCCGTAAGCGAGATTCAGACGTCCCATGCGAATTCATTCCGCGATATTGAAGACACGATGCCGGCGTTTTCCGGGGATGACAACTATCGTGTGACGAGGTGGATTCGCAGTTTTGAGGACGCCAAAGTACTGTATAAGCTCAGTGACTGTGAATGCTTTGTTTTCGCCAAGAGATTGTTAAAGGGAACGGCAAAGTTATTTCTCAGATCAACGTCATGTCGTTCGTGGGATGAATTAAAAGCAGCCTTGTTAACTGAGTTCAATGAGCACGCTACAGCTACGGACGTTCACAATATGTTGCGAGGTCGTAAGAAGTTGAGAGATGAAACTTTCCAGCAATACGTGCTTACAATGCAGGAAATTGCATCGCTAGCCGACATTGAGGAGCAAGACATCATAAGCTATATAATTAAGGGCATCCCTGACTCGATTTTCAATAAACAAATTTTGTTGACAGCAAATAATATAGCTGAACTCAAACTCATTCTAAGAAAATACGAGAAGTTGAGAAATGAGCTGCACCCGGCAACATCAGAGTATCGAATGATAGCTCTGCAACCAAAAACTAGTACGGGTACTAAAGTTTTCATTAAATGCTTCAATTGCAACGAGTCCGGCCATATTTCATCCAGCTGCCCCAGACCACGCAGAGAGAAAGATTCCTGTTTCCGATGTGGTCAGAAAGGTCACATTTTAAAGGATTGTCAGCAATCAACATCAGTTCTTGTTGTTCAGCAAACTGAGCCAAAACCAGAAGCCCAGGTATTTTCTTTTCTGCGTGATTTTCATGGTGTCTTTGAATATAGTTTTGAAGACGAGGACTCCGGATCTCCGCTTTTGTCAATGCATCTCATGACAATGATCGACACTGGCAGCCCCATCAGCTTTGTGCAGCGACGCTATGTTCCACCATTCCTGATGACATCTGTGAAATCTTCTATGCATGAATATGTAGGTATCAACAATTCTAAGATACTTATGTTAGGAAATGTAATATGTAATGTAAAAGTTAAAAATAATAATGTTAGTGTATGTTTATTTGTTGTTGAAAACCATACTATGAAAAATCCAATAGTGTTAGGCCGAGACTTTTTACAAAAAACCAACATAAAACTTATGCTAGAAGAAGAAAAATGCGATGTTACTAATGAATTAAATGTTTTAAGTTGTGAGGAAGTTGTTAAAGAAATTTTAAGTATAGATATTTCAGATGATTGTGACGAAACGGTTTGTGTTAAAATGAACGAAAATTTAGAATACGGTGAAAAAGAATTAGTAAGAAGTTTGATTGCCCGGAGTATGTCTACAACAAATGAATTTTCCGATGATTTTGAAATGAAAATAATTTTGACAAATGAGAACAGTGTTTTTAATTGCGTGCCTCGACGATTGGCTTATGCACACAAGTTAGAACTTCAGACAATTTTAAAAGATCTGCTAAAAAGAAATATAATTCGTGAAAGCAATTCACCCTTTGCCTCGCCAATTGTGTTAGCAAAGAAAAAAACGGGCGAATTACGTCTCTGCATAGATTTTCGACAGCTGAACAAAGTGACAGTGAAAGATAATTTTCTTATCCCTCTGATTGAAGATCATATAGACAGATTACGTGGTAAAACGTTTTTTTCACTTTTGGACCTAAAGAGTGGGTTTTACCATATTAAAATGGCTGAAGATTCTATAAAATTCACTTCCTTTGTGACACCATTAGGACAGTATGAATACTTACGCATGCCTTTCGGGCTGAAAAATGCTCCGTCAGTTTTTCAGCGGTATATAAATTTAATCTTCAAAGATCTCATCAGTTCGGGCAGATTACTTGTTTATATTGATGATTTGCTGGTCGCAACAGAATCAAAAGATGAACACTTTGAAATTTTAAAAGATGTAATGGAAGTTGTTTTGAAACATAATTTGCAATTGCATTATGATAAGTGTCTCTTTTTGTATGAAAAGATTACTTACTTAGGGTACGAAGTTTCCGCTAATGGTATAGGGCCAAATGCAAGCGGCTTAAAAGCAGTTGCTGAATTTCCTGTACCTAAAAATGCTAAGAATTTACATTCCTTTTTAGGCCTGACTTCATATTTTAGGAAATTTATTAAGGACTTTTCGATTGTCTCAAAACCATTGTATGACCTTATCAAAATTGATGCGATATTTAGGTTTGGTGAAAAAGAGTTAGCAGCTTTCGAAGCATTGAAGAAAAGGCTCTTGAATGCGCCATTGCTAAGCATCTACAATCCTAATGCTGAAACCGAACTGCATTGTGACGCAAGCAGCTTAGGATTTGGTGCGGTTTTGCTGCAGCGCCAAACGGATAAACAATTTCATCCGATTTTCTTCTACTCAAAGCGAACTACTCCTCAAGAATCGAAATACCACTCATATGAGTTGGAAACCTTAGCTATAATTTCAGCCCTAAGAAGTTATAGAATTTATCTTACTGGTATTCGGTTTAAAATAGTAACCGATTGTAAGTCATTGACACTTACCCTAAATAAAAAGTTCATAAATCCGCGAATATCACGTTGGGCTTTGGAACTTCAAGACTATGACTATGTTATTGAACATAGAGATGGTCAGAGGATGAAGCATGTTGACGCTTTGAGCAGGTGCCACAACATCTTATTAATTGAATCAGATTCTTTTGAGCACGCTCTTGCAGCATCACAACAAAAAGACCCCATTGTTAAAAAATTGGTTAAGATGTTAGAGGAAAGAGGAAGTCCTGCTTATGAACTCGTTAACGGCCTAGTATATCGCAAAATTAATAAAAACGTTTATTTTTATGTTCCATCTGAAATGGAAAGAAATGTCATACAAACACATCATGATGCATTGTGTCACGTTGGAGTTGAAAAGTGTTACACCTTTTTGCGTAAAACATACTGGTTTCCCTGTATGAAGGCCAAAATCAAACGTTATATCGACAATTGCTTAAAGTGTATACATTTTTCCCCACATTATGGTAAAAAGGAAGCAGTATTACATAGTATTCCGAAAGGTGATAAGCCCTTTGACACGATTCACGTTGACCATTATGGTCCATTACCAACGACGTTGAAAAAGTCGAAGAAACATATATTTTTAGTTGTCGATGGATTTTCGAAATATACAAAATTATTTCCGGTAAAGACTACAAATACCAAGGAGGTAATACATTGTTTAAAAACATATTTCTCGAATTACAGCAAACCGAATCGCTTAATTTCAGACAGAGGAAGTTGCTTTACTTCCGGCGATTTTACTTCTTTTTGTGAAGAATATGCCATCCAGCATATTAAGGTTGCTACTAGCTCACCACAATCCAACGGACAAGTTGAACGTGTTAATAGGTGCCTCACGCCAATGTTGGCCAAGGAAAGCGAATCTGAACCTGGTGATTGGTCGAAATATTTGGATAAAGTTGAATTCGCCATTAATAATACGATTAATAAGAGCACATGTTTTAGTCCAAGCATTCTGTTGTTCGGTGTTGCGCAAAGGGGGATCGTTAACGATAAAATCAGGGAGTATCTTGAGAAGAACATTATTTTAGAAGAATCGAGAAATTTAGAGCAAATAAGGCAAGAAGCAAGTAAAAATACTGTTCATAGTCAGCAATTGAATAAGTCGTATTATGACAAGCATCATAAAAAACCTCATGATTATGCAGTTGGTGATTTTATCATGGTCAAGAATATTGTCACTACTCCGGGTATAAACAAAAAACTTCTAGCTAAATACAAAGGCCCATTTGAAATAATAAAGAAGTTACAAAATGATCGTTATCTCATAAGAGATCTCGAAAATTTGCAGATATCTCGCGTTCCATATGAAGGAGTTGCGTGTCCCGAAAATATGAAACCGTACGTTTTAAATTATAAGAAAACTCGTATGATTTGAATGTATCTATACTTTTATAATTAAAAAAACACTCCAGTATTATAATCTTAAAGTTACTTTGACATGAACGTTTATTTTTATTTAAAGTTATACAAATTTTCGAAAATGTTTCACATTTAAATTTAAAGTTTGTTTTAAATACTTAACAGATATTCACTTCATGTATATGTATATATATATTCTATTTGTATGCGATACTTAATCGAGGACGATTTGTTTTCAGCAGAGTCGAGTTGTAAGAGATCATGAATTTTATAACAATAACAATAATGTAATTAAAATATGCTAATCGCAAATGAAGCACATTTGTTTAGAATATCGCACCACCCTGTCTAAATATTAGAAATAAATACACACACACTCTCTGTTAGTCTAGTGTTAAGAAATACTATGTGAATGTAAATAGCAGTACACTCGAATGATCAAGAGCAGTTTACATTATTATCAGCCGATCGGCTTGCAGCGCTCTGTAAAAAAGGCAGTCTCAATAAAGTTCTCACTGAAACAAGACGTGTTTCATTTTATGTTATGTGATCTATGTGTTTAAGTATTACGTTACTTCACAAGTGGTTGCTGAGAAGCTAGGCCCAGGTCCGCCTCGGACTGTCGCGCCACCATTATTATTATTATAAAAAACTTGAGGATTTTCGACTTCTAAATGTGTACTGCCGGGACTCTCCCAATGAACATTTTGATGATTTGTTCCGACGTCTGCATAATGGGTAGTCGAAAATGTCTTTTCGTATTTCTAATCAAACTTTTCACAGACAATTCATGTGGTACCCAAACATCGAGCTTCTTTTTGTAGCCAGCCTTTTTTAAATAATTCAAAACCGTTTGATGATGAATGTTTAGTTCCTTGGCGATGTCATGGCTGCTTATGTGACGGTCCTGGTCAATCTTTTCCATAATTTCATCGACTTTTTCAACGATAGGTCGATCAGAGCGAGGTGTATCTTTCACATCGAAATTTCCAGAACGGAACCATTGGCGAACGAACCATTGTTGTACAACACGAACTGATACAGCGTCGTCTCCGTAAACTTCACAAATTTCATTGGTGCCTTGCGTGGCATTTTTCCCTTTTTTATACAAAAATTTCAAAGTACAGCGAATTTCTTCATTATTTTCACTAATTTTTGAACAGCTGTAACTTTCTTTCAACTTCCTTCCGAATTTATTTTTTTGGTTAAATGAAGCTTAAAATGTCACCTTTCCAACACCATATGGTATGGCACAATGTGATTGGTAGCACTGGAGATAGGTGACTCCAACGACATCTATTGGCAAAATACGAAAAGTCTTTTTGTACTACTAATATAATTATTTTTAAAAATGAGTTTTTGGCCAAAATGAAGTTACAACGGTGGGCCCTGTACAGAGCCATAAATCGATGGCTTGGCCGACGCACGTTGAGCAAAGAGACACCATCATCATTGATCGGCTTTAGTCGCGACGAAGTACAGAGGACTTCTGACAGCAGACCTTAGGTTAGGTTAAGCTAGGTAGGAGGGCTGCTAGTGCATTCACCTTAGACCATATTGGTCTATTGTGACACCCGTAGTCAGACTACGACCACTGTTTGACTACTCCAGTGATAGCTCCCTTAATTTGATCCCAACGGCAAATGGTGACTGGACTAGTTTTGAAAACCAGATAAAAGCGTATTAACTTTGGTTTCACTGGGATTCGAACTGGGGATCCCGCTAACCAGGGGCAGGCATTCTACCAACTGTGCAATCCAGTCGTCTTGACAGGGGACCTTTCCGGGCATTGTTCCATAGGTCTAAACAAAGGCAGAATTTTATACAAGCTGTGGTGATGAAGAAGGGGGAATAAGGGATAAGGAAGAAATAGAATCTGTCCCAAATTTGCCTTGCAAATGTCTAGCCCAGCAAAGAAAAGGAGGCAGTTCCAAAGCTTTAGGACTTAAGCGGTGTTGAAGTGAAAAACTTCCTAAGGTTCATATGTGGATCTGAATGTTTTTAATGGATCTGAAGGTTGGTCTTAGGGCAGTAAGCCATTCCTGTGATTCAGGGCCATTCCTAAGTGAGCCAGAGCCACAAGGAGACAGGGCACCCATATATCAAGCTACAGCCCATGTGTGGCGGTCTACGCTTCGAGAGGTCGATCCGTCCTATTCTGAAAGTCTGACCAGCTGTGGACTTCGTAGGGCTTGGCACGACACCAAAAAGGAAAGGATTGTTGACAAATTCGCAAAATGGCGAAGAAGATCTTTTACTCGATTTTAAAGAGAATTAACCAGCAAGAGTTAGGGAAATGATACACTTGACATTTAGCAAACAATGCTGAGAGTCCAGTAGCCGTCCATGCTTTCCTCGGACCCTACCTTCAAGATGAACTGGTGCATGCCTCCAAACAATTTCATTCCTTCGTCTGGTCTCTTCCCTTTCCTTCTTCGTGTCCTTGAAAATTTCATTGGACAGACGGGCAAACGCCGAAGTAATTGTCGGTTCATTGCATAAACCTCCATAGGCGTCCATAGACGTCAGAGAAGAGGCAGGCTTCTCCCTAAGGCTTAAATAATGTCTGCGGAAATTTCGTTGAAACAATTTTGAAATGAAGTCAAATAATGGGACCACTTTGATGAATTATGCCGTCTTAAGGAGTAATGGAGCAAACATTTTCCGTTTTGTCCTAGAAATCTGTGGAGGTTGTGGAGGAGCTCCAGCGACCGAAGCTTCCTTGCATCCAAATGTAGGCCACACAGATTCCCCGTGGGGCGGAATTCAGACGAAAGGCGTACACCAAACAGAAAGGATAAACGAGTTAACAGGCATCATTCATTTTTAAAAACTTCCATAAATAGGACGCCTGGCAGAAGGATCCTCACTTCGGTTGGCACTTCTGATACTGATTGACAGGCCAATTGACTTCGGAAAAAGTTAAGGAACGAAAAAGGAATTGCGTGTCGAATTTCAGAAATACACAGTTGCCACCCTTTCTCACTTATCCGCACAGGCAACCAACCCCATCTGACTCGAGGGAGGAAGCCACATCGTTTCTCCGTGTCCCCGCGTTGGCTGCTCATAATTCACCTTGCTGCCGGGTTGTTGATGGAAATGCGAAATGAAAGCAAAAACGAAACCAAAACAAAAAAGGGATCAAAGGAAGGAAGGACTCGTTAGTTTGTTTGTTTATTTTTTGTTCGCACAATCTTCGAACACGATACCTTCCGTCGTCCTTTCACGGCGAACAGTTCTTGAGTTGAATTGAATTATTTATATCCAAGCACTTTTCCAACAATTAAATAGACGACCCAGGAAGTTGGGCAACACACATACACACACAGAGAGAGACATATACACAGAAAGAGAGAAAGAGAGTGAGAGACACGAAAAAGTGATTAAAACACACAAGACACACACACAGAGAGAGAGAGAGACAGAGCAACAATAATTTACAAAAAGGAAATAAGAAGGATTTGAGACACAAAAAAAAGAAAAAAATGAAATGTATTACAAGTCAAGTACCGTTGGCATCGTAGACGGTCTTGAGGTCAATCTTAAAGTTACCCACGACCGTTCCGGAGCGAAGGAACTTCCTCGAATGAATCACCTATACACACATACACAACAGGATGGAATTAATAGTTTGACAGATGCTCTAGATTCAAATTCCAGGCAAAGCACACTCAAAAAAAAAAAAATTAAAAAAATAAACAGGATTGGATGAGGGGTGGGGAGGGATGTGGAAAGTCGATGTACCATTCACTGGCCCTCTCGGCGTCTCAGCGGCGTTTTCCTGAACCAACAGATGACGAAGCAGACATTTTTATTATCCTTGTCTGATGGGTTGAAAGTTGATGTGCGGTGAATGTGGCCGAGGGGGTGGTGTCCCGGGGGTGTGGGTGGTGGAAATTCACATCTCAGGAGGAGGACGATGGGCTTTGATGGATACAATTGCTCGCTGTGCTACTTGCTGGCAATCGTTATGAGCTGGTGCGCACTTTTTGACATGTAACTGGCTCGTTGCTCACTTTTAACCGATGTCCCTGAGATGACAGCGAGACTGGGGGGCAATCCATTGAACGGAGGAAGGCGATGCGTTTTTCGGGGTTTGTCAATTTTTTATGCGAGTCAATTTGATGATGAAGTATTGGTGAATAATTCAGCGCGACGTGAGGACGAAGATTGACTGCATTTGCGAGGTATTTGCGTTGAAATGAGCGTGAATTGGAAGTTCCGTGAAATTGATCGATGGCAATTGAATTTGGTTGAATTGGAAACAGGTGGGCAGAGCCGATTGACTGTAGGTCTAAAGCTTATTTACGTAATTAACCGTAGGTATGATGCTCTCGTAGGGAGCATGCATCAAAATTTGGGAAGAATGCCCAACGACTGGAAAATCAGGTCCATATGCCACAGACGAGGCGATCCTACCTCTTGCAACAACTACAGAGGTATATCCCTGCAAAAGGTAACTCGCAAGATTATGTCCACCTTACTGTGTGAATGTCACAAACAAGATCCTGTCCAGCATATACAGCGTATAAACCACTTTTGCACTGCACTAATCGGCACGTGCCAGTTCGTCTTCCGGCCGGTCAAATAGACCAAATTTTCATACTAAGGCAAATTCTGGATAAGACCTTTGATAGATTTTAAAGTCTACGACATCATTCTTTTGAAGCAACTTTTCGAAGAGATGACCGAATTCGGGTTCCCGAGAAAATTGCTCCAGTTATGTCGCACCACGCTCTTCATAGTGAAGTTTGGTTCAAAGCCATTTGACCTGCACCGGATTTCGCAAAGAGATGCGCTGCCGAGTGACTTCTTCAATCTTGTACTGGAGATGATAGTGCGGCGGGTAGGTGTTAACACCGAAAGCACTATCTTCTAAGAGTCATTCCAACAGATGACTTCAAAATCGTTACGCGTTCCCAACGTGACAAGGTGGAGGCTTTCACGGCGGTTGAAGAAGAGGAGAAGCGATCTCACCTTAAAACCAATGAGGACGAAACAAAATTTAGACGGAAGCTGGACTTTAAAAAAAATCGAGAAATGATTCTTGGTGCCTTCTAGGTCGGATATAAGGTCCCTTCTGAATAGAGGAGAGAACCGCTAGCTCTACGAGTCGTACCAGGATATGTATGTAGTCCGGAATACACTGGCTCGGTCACATCGTGCGCATTGACGGCAACGCTCCGCTACGATGGTCTCTGAATCTGAACCACCTGGTTCGAGAAGGAGAGGAATATCGAACCTCCGGTATAAGGACCAAGTCATCGCAAACGCAGACGAATTCGTCTTAATGGCTGGACGTATTGTGCCCAGGACTAGGGATATGGGATGTTGGAAATACCAAAAACAAAACCCCACCTAGTCGTGATAGAACAAAAAAGCTTGGTTCAGGTCGAACTCGGACTGTCGCGTCTCCCGTATTATTTTTTCCCGTATTTCTCCCGGTGCACATGTTAGTAGATCAGTACGCCGCTCACTTCTCGTCAAACATCGTTAAAACATCGATATTTGCCGACGACGATCGTCCCTATCTTGGACTCTCAACGATGGAAGGAAACTATAGCTCAGGCTCAGACCCTCCATGAGTTGCAGTCATCAATTTTGTTCATTGTTCGGCTTAGTAGGTTACGCTTTTACACCCTCTGTTTCAATGCGTCTCTTAAATGCCTGTCAAATTTACAGGAGTGATTGCTTGTAGCAAGCTTTATGAAAATATCCAGTCGTCGAATCACCGCATCCGTGAACGGATCGTCCGTTAAACGAACAGAAATTACGTTACTCGTCATACGAACGAACGTATTGGGATCATGTCGTACGAATGCTGACGGGAAATTATTATGCTGTGTAGGAAATATTGTAATAGAGTGGAACGTAGTAAATGTAATAGTTAAACGTCAAATATGTGTCATTTGTGAAATTATTTTTGTAAAATTAACGATTGAAACAAGCTATGGATTCAATTTTGCTATTTTACTTGAGTTCCTCTAATACAGAAGATGTTATTATTATAGAGATATTGTTCCGAAAGTAATCCTTTGAAACTACCCAGCAAAGTGTAAGAATGATTAGGAAAACAATTTTAAATACGAATGTATTGCACTTCGATTTTCAAATTCAATTCAATTAAAGGTTTTCGCTTGAATAAGGAGTCGTTAGCCGTGTTTTCTTTTTTCAAAAAAGTACATACAACAACCTACTGCATATAACTGCCTATAATATAGTGGCTGCCGATAAAAATTCGACTTCGAATTACATTCATACATTATTTTCATACATTTCGACATCAATTTTGAGCAAATAAAATTCTCTTTCATATATTTTGACAGATAAAAATCAAAGCCACCACAAAAGCCAACAAGATCTTGTCCAGCATACACAGTGTATAATGCAAATTTTCGACTGCACTGTTTTCGTATCGACATTTGTGTTTTCGACATCGACTATTAAATTGGCATGGCTTTTTTTTGCAAGGGATTTATTCTGTTCCAGTTTGTCATAAAAAATTTAGTATTTTTTTTTGTATTTTATGTACATGATTTATTAGTTTAATAATTCGTAATTCAATATTTAAATCAAATTCGTTCACTGTGAACTGTGATCGAATGACGTTTTGACTAGTTGAATAAGTTCACGTGCACGATATCGTCTTGTAAGATCCCAAATAACGTTCACGTGTCCTGTAATCCCAAATACACGATTTTCGATAGGGATTCACTCGTTCACGGAGGCGGTGATTCGACTTCAGCTCTGACGGGAGCTCAGAAGAAATTTTTTGTGGGACTAGCCAATGTCACAACCATACTTATTTCCGGTGATATTTCATAAATGCAGTAAAAGCCTATTTATTTTTCCGAATAAATGAAAGTCAGTATTCAATAAAAAATGATTGATTGAATGCAATGAGGTAGCAAACAGATCTCAAATAATGAGTAATCGAAAAAGTATTTTCGTATTTTGTCAATAGATGTCGTTGGAGTCGTCTATCTCCAGTGCTACCAATCACACTGTGTCATACCAAATGGTGTTGGAAAGGTAACATTTTAAGCTTCATTTAACCAAAAAAATAAATTCGGAAGGAAGTTGAAAGAAAGTTACAGCTGTTCAAAAATTAGTGAAAATAATGAAGAAATTCGCTGTACTTTGAAATTTTTGTATAAAAAAGGGAAAAATGCCACGCAAGGCACCAATGAAATTTGTGAAGTTTACGGAGACGACGCTGTATCAGTTCGTGTTGTACAACAATGGTTCGTTCGCCAATGGTTCCGTTCTGGAAATTTCGATGTGAAAGATACACCTCGCTCTGATCGACCAATCGTTGAAAAAGTCGATGAAATTATGGCAAAGATTGACCAGGACCGTCACATAAGCAGCCATGACATCGCCAAGGAACTAAACATTCATCATCAAACGGTTTTGAATTATTTAAAAAAGGCTGGCTACAAAAAGAAGCTCGATGTTTGGGTACCACATGAATTGTCTGTGAAAAAAGTTTGATTAGAAATACGAAAAGACTTTTTCGACTACCCATTATGTAGACGTCGGAACAAATCATCCAAATGTTCATTGGGAGAGTCCCGGCAGTACACATTTAGAAGTCGAGAATCCCCAAGTTATTTATAATAATAATAATGGTGGCGCGACAGTCCGAGGCGGACCTGGGCCTAGCTTCTCAGCAACCACTCGTGTTGTCTTGTGCGTGTTATTGTTCTTTCACGAGTGGAAGGGACCTACAGTTTAATGCCTACTCCGAACGGCGAATTTGGGAAGCTTCTTCTAGACAGGAATACTCTTTGAGCATTGTTGGTGACGCGAAAGAGGTGGAAGCCGTGAATTATGAAAGTTGGTAGATTGGGGATTCGAACCTGGCACCCTATGCGTAGGAGGCGACGCACTAACCCACTACGACACGGCGATTCACTCGACCCCAAGTTATTTATTACTTGTAAACTTTTGTGTTAATGAAATAAGTTCTTGTAGAAACGCGTTTTAGTGCATAAAAAAAGTCTCTCATTAACTTGGAAAATTCGTTTATTTGGACTGACCTGTCCCCAACCATTCCGAATTAACGAGCTGTTACTGTACAGTCAAAATCGGTTATACTGGCCTCCAACGGACCGACGAATTCAGTCGTTATAGCTGATATGTCGTTGTAACCGATATCGGGCATGTACATTAATCTGATGGTTATACCGGAACTTCTCTCTGTCTTAAACCATATTAGCAGTTGAACAAACTCAACGAATAATAAACGCAAAACAAAAAGAACATGCCTGCATCGCATCTGGAGACAAACAGTTTGCCGTTTCAGACAAAAATTAAATCGAGCCAGCAGCTGCGTAGATGTTAGTCGTCTTAACCAATATTTTATAAGAAAAACATGAGAAAATCGTCGCTGTAAGCGATGTGTCGTTTTTAGTAATGTCGTAGTAAGCGATATGTGATTTAATGGGATTGCAATGGACCTCAGACTGGACCCAAGGATTTGGTCGTTAAAACCGATGTTGTTTTAATCTGTTTTGACTGTATTTGGGGATGTTTTGTTTTTCCTTATTTCCTCAAAATATAAAGTGAAAATGTAGAAAGTTCATTATAATTCTTCATGCATTAAAATGGGAGAAAAGCAAAGTTCCAACTTCCTGAGTCCTCAGTACCATGTACGAAAGAAGACCAACCAGAACTTTTTGCAGCCATAACAATGAAAAAAAAAAGAATATTATTATTGGATGTTGAGGATGCAATTCACTGGAACACAGAAAACTTGCTGACAGTACAAGTGGCTGAACGACGCTCAAAATTACACTTAACGAACAATGAGCTCATAGACACCACCCTGACAGTGAATAAATCACCGTTAAACGTGGAGTTGAATAAAAGATGTGACACATTCTAAATGTTTCTAATCTATTACAGAACAGATTTGGTGCCAGCAATAGAATCTTTTCGTTTGCCTTCCTACTTTCTCTCTGAAACTCTGCGTCATTTCGCTAATAAAGGCCCTACCACATAACCGCGAGTGACGATTAAAGTCATTATTGCCAACTGAACTCCCTTGTGAGAGAGAGAATGTGTGTGCTCTCAAAACAGCCCTCCTCACAATATGTTAGTGACTCGCGCCGAAAAACAGGTCACAACCGCCCGCTCCATCTGTTCCACATTATTAGCGTCTCCTCTCCAGCAACGCACTCGCTGACAGACGATTAATATTCCTTGACACCCTGACTTTTGAACTGAAGAGTCTCCACTTCCGGGAATATACCGAAATACATAATTCAGCATCACGCCTCCTGGTCAACGGCTTTAAAGAGTAGTAGTTTCAATTAAGCGTCCCTCCTCCAGTCGCACTCTTTAAAGCCGGAAAGCTCAGCTCGTTCGAGCGCCTGGGACACCCCCCGGAGGACGGGAGCCGGATGGAAGATAAACAACGAAGCCTCCTGTCTGATGTTTTCCCTAGAAAAATGAATTATCCTGTCTCCATACCCCGACGGTCAATTACACAATGCGTACGCAAAAGCAGCGCGCGTCCACCGCTCGCCAGGCGCCCCTCGTCACCCGACATCGTCCTCTCTGCGGCGCATCGGTCTTATGTACAAAGCAATGCCCCGAGAGTAATTACATCCTCGTACACATAATTGGTTCGTTTCGCCCTAATGATGGTTTATGGCTCGTGAGGGGGTGGGTTGGGCACTGGGAAAGGAATTAATCACTGGGTGGTTGGATGTAGGCCAAGTTAAACAGAAAATAATTATAAATGAAAAAATAACTAAAAAGTCCCTCGGAGAAGAACATGCACACAGCTGTCTTTTGAACCGCCCGCACACGAGGCAAATCAATAGAAAGGATTAAAACAGATCGCAGCACAGGAAGCTATTTAAGGAGCACTTACCGACAAAGTTATAATCTTGTCGAACAGCATCACCGGCGGCATGTGGAAATCGAACACGAAGTACTGGAAAGAGTGTGGAGGCAAGTGTTAGGTGACCTGTGAGCACTCAGCTACGGCGCGCGGGGGCGGCTACATACCTCGTTGAAGTAGGGACAGTTTGTGCTCTCCTTGACACTGGTGTACTTCTTTTGGTCGCCAACCTGAATGCAGACTACCGGGTCCATGTTGAGGCCGGGCAGCTGGCGGGCTTCGATGATTGTTATGCAAACCTGAAAGTCTTGCGATTTCAGGTGATCCGCTGTACGTGTCATCGCCTTTATCCTGTGAATGGTGGGAAAGGGTTGGGTTATAAGGAAGAGGTTGAGGGACTTCCGTGCTGGCTTACATCTTTCCTTGGTCGAAGTTCGCATTGTCTTCGGTTTCGCTTGACTGATTAGAAATGGCACTCTCGTCGGCAACTACTTGCACGTCATCTTCGCCCTCTGTCGCCGATGTTGTGATACCGGTGTGGTCTGTGTCCATGATTAGTGGGGACCTAGTGAGATGGAAGAGAATGGATAAGAAAATATGCAGAGCAAGGATGTTTTTCAGCATGCACGCATTCAGACAGCCAACGGACACAAAACTAATGGTCCAACCATAATGGACAAACGTAGACTTACGCCAACTTAAGAAATGGCGGCAATGGTACACTGTGATCAGAGAACCATTTCGCTCAATTGCGTTGAGTTTCGTTCAATTTTGTTGGCTTAACTGGCTTAGCTAAATTATGTACTCTGTACCGACTTGTCTATATCTAAGGCGAAGCAGGAGCGAATCTCTGCTGGAGTGGCTGGAGTCTCAATTTGAACGACTTATACAAAAGATTCGATCATACTGTACTTGACAAGCGGCAGGCCATATCGTCGGACATTCTGACATCGAAACTGGGCAGGATATGCCGACAGGATATGGATAGACCGAGCGTCAGTGGGATATCCTTGGCGAACTCGGTGACTCTATGCTTGGGACTAGGGAACCTGATTTTACCCGGGTAATACCCAATTTTTCAACAACAACAGCAAAACAGATGCTAAGCAATAAGAATGTTAATTGGGGTCCTTTCCAGGCACTATTCCATAGGTAAACGTGCCATTCATCTAAACATACCACACATCGACTTTTGCAAGACATAACCAAAAAGAGAAGGCAGATCACCTTTTTCTAGAACGGTGTAAATCTGAATGGTTTCAGGACTGAATGTAGAAACCATTTGGATCCACACCGTTCTACATAAAAGTGATTTGCCTACTCACGGTTGTAAGCCGTCAACTAGTAAGCACAATGGACCGAAAACGCCCAGAAGAGTCAAACACAGTCAACGATGAAGGGAAAACAAGGAAAGAAAACCAATTTGTTCAAACCAGCCTGATATTTAATAACTCATCATTTTTCGGTTTAGATTAGGTTATCGCCACCACCGCGGGTCCTATTGGATCCATTGTGATGCCCATGGGATAAACCTTCCTGTCGTCTTTCTCGTCGGTGTTATGCTGAAAACTCATTTCTCCACGGTGCTGTTGGTTATTGTCCTCCTTCTAGCCAATCAGAGATCCTTATAAATCTGCAAAGAGATTTTAGTGCGGCGTCTGATATATAATTTTCCCAGGATTCTCTGTTTCAATTTGCAGAGACTGGGGAATTGACAAAAGTAGTGGGAATGTATCCTCAATCTCCTCTTCGTCCCCACAGCCTCTACAAATGGTGTCATGGGTAAGTCCCATTTTATGTTCGTGGTATCTCAGATGGTTATGATCAGTAATAGCTCCGACCATCATCCTCGGCATTTTCCTACTGAATTGGAGGAGGATATCGGTTTTTGCGATGTTAAACCTAGTCTCACACGAGGAGAAGGAACTCCACCTTTCATTAGCCAACTCCATGATTTTACAGTCCACCTTTCTTGTGTTGTATTCTGTGTAGATGATGCATTTCGACCATTGGTCACTGCCTCGACTAACTGATTCGAAGTGCGTCATCTAAAAGGTTGCTAGGCTTTGAGTGTTAAGGCACTTATCTAGAAGTGACCTCACGGTTGCGAAAGCCTGACCAGAGGCTATATTCTGGTACCATGGGAGATAGCAGGCCCCGGAAAGGATATTTCTTTTCCGTGCTATCGAGAGGGAGCCCAAAAATCCCCAAAATCGCGGGAGCATATAGCATCCTAAGATCCTGTAACATCCAGGATCTGTGGATGCTAGAGGTGTTAGATAGGCCTTGCCCTCAGCAAGGTTTGTGGTCGCCCTTAAGCGTCACTTAATTCTTCCTGGGGTGGTAAATACTTCCTCAGGGCGGTTTTCAACGCTTAATTTGACTCTGTTATTGTGGGTAGGTCCACCATGAAGTTTGCCAATAATTGGCCGGGTATTCACGTTAAACACACTTTCGACTTTCTGTCCACCTTTCTCTTAATGTCAGACAGAGGTGGGGAACGCCATGGGATTGCCTGGGATGGGCCAAATTCGTCCCCTTTTCTGGCAAATTCGTCTGCTACCTCGTTGCCGGTTATGTCCCTGGGACCTGGCACCCAGCACAGAGTGATCGAATGCTGTGTGGCAAGCACCTTGGGCTCTTCGCGATAGCTTGCGACTAGCTTGGACTTTCTGCCAATAGCCGAAATTGCTTTTATGGCCGCTTGACTGTCAATAAGGAAGGTAATATTAGCTGATGGTATTTCCAACAATGATATCAATTTGGCCGCTTCCTTGACCGCAAGGACCTCCGCTTGAAAAACACTTCCGTAGTCAGGTAATCTGAGCAGTGCATGTTTAAAAATTCGGAGAAGATGCCCGCGTCTGTTCCTTTTTCCATCTTTGATCCGTCAGTATAAACATGGATGGAACTCGAGTCAATGATGGGTTCATATGAGCTCTTCTCCTTCCTTGTTGGGAAGTACTTTTTGAAGGGTATTTCGAAGTCAAGGGCGGAGAGAGAGTAGTCGCTTTCTATTTGTTCTATGTGAGGTCTATCAAGAATACACGCATGGCCATAGCGGGTAGGGTGCCAGTTTTTGGATTGGATGATCCTTATGCCTCCATTTGCGGCAGTGTATAGATCTGTGTATAGAGGTCGAGTGGAAGAAAATCCAGTAGCACCTCTAAACCCGCTGTGGGGGTGGTGGAGATTGCCCCTGTCACGCCTAGGCATGCGCGTCTCTATATGCTCGTGAGTAGCTTTAAGTTTGGAATTTTCAGTCAAGCTTGCCACCAAACTATATCAGGATCGGCCTCACAATCGCTGTGTACATCCACAGAATCGTTTTAGGGTTCGGACCACATTTCTTACCAAATATTCTGTTACACAGGCTTTGTGGCTTCCAGTTGAGTTTCCTGTCTCGGATTAGACCAAGGTACTTCCCGCTTTCTCTTAGAGTGAGGGTTGTACCCTCAATTTTGGGAAGATTGAAAGGCGGGATGACCCTTTTGTTGGTAAAAAGGACCAACTCTGTTTTTGATCGCAAGACTTTCTCTTTTTCATTTTTTTAAGACCGCAAGATTTTGCCCATTTGAGGAGGGTGTTGATTGCGTGTTCCACTGAGTTTCGAGGGGAACTTGCCACAGGCAATAATGACCACGTCATCGGCGTACGCGACTGCCTTGGTTCCAGAGCATTTCAGCTCCTCAAGAATGTCATTGATGACAAGCACTCACAGCAGGGGGGATGACCCCACCCTGTGGAGTGCCTCTTGAGGCTATGGATTTTACAGAAGAGTCGCCTATAGTTGCATTGATTATTCTCTTACTGAGCAGATTAGTTATCACCGACGTGACGGATTGCTCAACTGTGTTCTTTACGAGTGCATTTTTAATTGCATCGGTCTTAACTTTTGTTGAAGGCGTCTTCAATATCTAGAAAAGCAGCGGGGGCATACTCTTGACATTTAGGGATTTTTCAACAAGACTGACGATTTCATGCAGTGTGGTCTCTACGCCTTTGCTTGAGATTGACACGAACGAATTCGTTAATAAGCTTTTCTTCAAGTCTTTAGGATGAATGACGCAAGGCTTATTGGTCTGAAGTCCTTAGCTGTGCAGTGACCAGCTTTACCTCCCTTAGGAATGATGAACTAATACCTATCTAGACTGTGTGTGTATGCGTTTAAGTATGTTTCACACCGCCCGAATAGAGATAACAAATATTAAATGACCAAAGTCGATGACAACTACACCTAAGTCAAGCTAAGTCAAGGTGTGTTCTTGTAAGGTTGTCACATAGAAAGATCTACGAATTGACAAGTCGTGTCTCTAGTGTTGGCTTGCAATTTATCAAATCTGACACCGCAATGAAATTAAAAAAAAAAGACAAATTAAGCACACCACAGCGCTCTGGCTTGTCTCTTCATTTATTTCCTTTGCGACCATTCAGCGAGTATCGTGTATTGTCGTCTATTTCATCGTTGTCAGGGTTACAGGGATATCCGAACTAGGTGGCCCCTAGAGGATTTCATGCTTTTCGTTATCGAAAGTCTGAATCCATTTCAGTCATTGAAAAATGGCAAACATCTTCGAAATGTGGTCCCCATTGCATCCACCGAATTCCCCGAAGTAACTCAAGTAATCATGGCGCCCAACGATTTCCCTGTTCAAAACACAACGCGACCAAAAAAGGATGCATGCTCGTCCTGGCCAAGTCATCGATTTCAATTTCAAACAAAGTTTTCGTCATTTCGATAGCCACCACACGTGAACTCACACCAACAATCCAAACCCGACACTAGACAGCGAGTGTCGCATAGTGTGACAAAACAACACATTCCCCACCACTCCCGACTCACAATCACTGACAGGGAGGTGAACGTGGAAATCACAGACACGCTGGTGTTCCACAACCTGACACACGGGCAGTTATTCGAACGTTTGCGAGTCTACAAGTGTCATCGCAGTAACAACATCCCTCAGTCGATGGGAGTGAATCCGGAAGGTGGCTCGGGGTGGAAAAACGAACTCCGAACGGCGGGCGTCTGTGACTGTGTACAGAGCAAGGATGGGATGTTATCTGATGTGTTGATCCAGTTCATGAGATATCTGCCCCATCTTTCGAATCGTCTGCAGTTCGACAGCATGTCTTGATAAATAATTGAGCGCCATGTACGATGCTTGAGAGGTGGGACGTGACATTGCCATGTCTACATCTGGACGCCGTGCTCGTTTTGAGATAATTTGTCCGATTCAATCGATATCAATCCGATGTAGGCCGGGGCTTGTGCCACATCTCGTTAACAGGAAGTATCAGATGGCTTCGCAGCTATTTAGGGAAATGGAATAAGCACCGGTCAGCAGCAGAGCCTGAGGCCTGCTTCAATTTCAGATTGCATTTCCCCTGCTACAACCGTGCGAGGGGAGATTGTGTTTACTTGTGTGTGTGTGTGAGGCTTGGAGTAGATTTCATAAATTCGGTAGATGGTCCTTCGGACGTTGCAAGGACGGGTGGGAGGTGTGTTTTTTGTGTATAATTGCTGAAAATTCTATTCTCAGCCTTGTTGCCAAATGAGAAATGTTGGGACAACAAGCTAATAGGATTTTGGATGCTTTCTTCTTGTTGACTGGAGTGGCTAGAGTTAAGTCGATAATGGAACAGATTTATCCCAACAATAGGTTACGTTGTTATTTGGTCCGAAAGGGAGGGAAGTTGAGACTGCTTCTACTAGTTGCGGAACTGAGAACCAGTCGCTTGGGTTGGAATTCTAAATGGCTTACTGGTGGTAAAAAAAGTCAGCATGTGCCCATTGTGGTACCAGCCGGATTTGTTTGATCCATTCCGAAGCAGCGGCGATATGCATGTATGAGAGTGTTCGCCCGCTTCGCAATTCTCTGAAATATTGAAACGTCTCTGGCACCCACATGAGTTGACGATTATATAAAAACTTGGCCATCCAAGACATCAATTTCCTTACAATAGCTATATTTACATTCAAGCAACGTTTTCGAGTTGAATACGACTGCACTCTGAGATTTGACCTCTGCCAGCTGTCAAAACATACGACGATTATAACTTTTAAGCTTTAAATCATTGATTTACGAATAAATGTAAGAGAATCGTTGGTCCCACATGGGGAATTAAAACAAGAATGGCTCACTGGATGTATACGGCTGTTGATAGACCCATCTTGACATACGATATCCTTGTTTGGTGGCCAGCACTGAATCAATCATGAACAAATCCAATCGTAAATCGAAGAGCAATATTCAAAGATCAGAATGTATCTGCATCACAGGGGCATTGTGATTGATGTGAACATTGCTACAGTTTCTTCGCATGGACAACTTTGGGAAGCTGGTAGCTACCAAGGCAACGTTAAGGCTACGGGAGTGCAACCGCTGGAGCAGTTCACAAAGAGATAATCAGAAATGCGAGACTACCAACGCATACAGATTATACAACACCCGCTTTAGACTTTGGACAGACAGAGAAGATTGGGTAAAGGATCTGGTAAGAAAACCAGGCTACCTGGAGATCTACACAGATGGCTCAGAAACAGGCGAGGACACCGAACTAAGAGTATCCATTTCCCTGTCTCTTCGACTTCCTGACCATTGTATAGCCTTAACTTCCAGGCAGAGGTTAAAGCTATTCAAGAGGCGGCCCGCTTACTATCGATGAACCCGATATACGGGCTATCTATCGCCATCTACGTAGATAGTCAGGCGGCCATAAAGGCTCTGGATACACCATCAATTAAATCGAAGATGGTAAAACTTTTCCGTCTATAGCTTAGCCAGATAGCGGTTAGATGCAACCTAACCCTATGCTCGGTGCCGGGGCATAGTGTTTTTCCAGGCAACGAAAGGGCCGACGAGTAAGCAAGAACAGGGGTGGGACTGCTATATGGACACCCCATATCCCTTATTTCAAGCAATAAAGACCATGTCACTTACGGGTGCCTTAGACTCCGCTAATCGGAGATGCATGGATTTAGGTACATGTAGGACTTCGAGGGTTACTTGGCCTTCACTAAATTCAAACAAAACAAATGTACTCATGGGATGTACTAAGGAACGTAGTGGGCATTATAACCGGCCACTGCCTTCTCGGTATCCATGCCAGAAGAATGGGAATCCCCCACAACGACGAGGAGGAAGAAACTACGATTCACCTCCTCGGCACTTGTCCAGCCCTTTGCAAGAACTAGAAAAGATATACTAGACAATTACTTTTTCAGAAACCTAGAGGAAATGTCACATTTAAAGATACAAGACATAGCATAGACATCATTTTATCGGGAAAGCAAGTGGATTTGGAGTGGATTCGTCAAAATAGGCCACTAGAATACTATTAGACAGTCTCCAGGTTTGTTTCCTTTTCTTTAGTGTAGGCTCATTGAATTAAAGAGGAGCCGGTGAAAAGCACCGGGAAGTGTTAGCAAAAAGGATCCAATCGTAATCTAAGGGGGCCACAACTGATACAGTAGTGTCAATCACACTAACCTAACCTAACCTATGGTTTGATTCCATTCCATTTTTTTTCCATAAAAATCGTATGCCTCCAATAACAAATAATCTGCACAAAATAAAATTGAATTTAAAACCTTTATATGTAAAAATAGATCAAAATAGGTCCTAAAACCGCCTGGATGTATACGGCTGTTGTTAGGCCCATCATGACATACGATATCCTTGTTTGGTGGCCAGCACTGTTTGGTGGCCAGCTTTGGCTTGTTGAGGAACAGAAGACTTAAACCCGTGTGGAATTAGAAATGAATAAAGTATTCCCGATAATATTGCATCATTTTTCAACCTTGATTTAAAAAATTTTCATTTTTGTTTTTTGGCCGAAAATCTTGGTTGCACAAAAATATTTACGAACTTACGACTTAACGAACTTAGCTTCGAAACAAATATATGAATAAAAATGAAATAAATTCCAATGGACCTTAAACTAGAGGTAGGTTTTTTAAAGGTGCGAAAAATATGAACCGTTACCTCTTAACACTTGCAAACGTCAGCCATTCGAAGGCTAACAAGCAAATTAAATTTTTTTCAAACTCAACTCATGGTATGAAAATGTTAGTGGCAAGGTATTTTGCCACTTTCCTTCACATTATAAGGCGACTTTGAATGTATTCGAGAAGTTGCGTCGTAAAATGCAAAGAAGTTAAACTGTGGTAAATATGCTGTGGTTTTATGCCGACTCCGAATAGCGAAGTTTGAGAAGCTTGTGAATTGTCAAAGTTGGCAAAGTCGGAGATCGAACCTGGCACCCTCTGCGTAAGAGTCAATGCACTATCCCACTACGCAACGGAAACCCACAGGTCCACATACCACCATACAATTAATAGAGTGCTTTTCATGCATATGAGGATTCAAATTTGCTCGGGCCATTTAGGTGTATTCACGGTCGATCTATTTTCTTCAAAATTACCACAAAATCATCACTTTTCCATACCCACAGACATTTTTTCAATTCTTTGAATACAAACAAAAACTTGGAGCTGAAATAACACGCCAATCTTCCTTATTTCAACTTTTTCTTATTTCGAATTCCAGCAATGAGGGCTTCTTCACCCTTGAAAGGTCTCTCAAAATTGTTGATCAATATGAGAAAGCTGGGGACACCGATTTTCAATTTCCCTGGGAAACCCAGTGAATTCAGTTGAGTAATAGAGCCATATTTTGAAGAACCAAGCTGACTTTATGTAAGACCTAGATGATCGCAGTCCTGATCTATGGCGGAGAGGCATGGAAAATCTCAAAAGTGTATGAAGGAGCCTTTGGTCATTTCGAGAGAAAAGTTCTGCATGCCATCTTTGGTCCTGTTTCAGTTGATGGATAAGATTTAGCCACGAAGTAGGGTAGAACGCCTAAGGTGGCTGGGCCATGTGCAGCGTATGGACAACACAGCTCCGGGTTCGACTCGGAACCTGTAGGACAAGGGAACAAGCGGCGCCGCCGTTAGCGCATCCACGTGAACCTGGGTCTCAACCAACAAGCCTCTCCAACTAGTGCCTCCAGTGCCGCACGTCATGTTTCTTGTTCTGAAGAAACACCGGCCGCGATGGAGAGCAACAGGCAGGACAACTGGTTTCACTATGGTTCATCTTATCGCTCGAGCTGCACGCGAGCATCCTATACCTTTTCCTGAGCTCCTACGAAATTCGTCCAGTTGCCGCAGTGAACTGTCCTGGGAATACCTTGGTAATAACAGAGGGTGATATGCCAAGGAGCAGTTCAAAGGTTGGCATGTCATTGTACAAGGGCCAGGAGAAACCTACCCAACTGATGCTATGCTAGGCAGGAGTCTCGCTTGCATCTACTAGTTGCAAATAAAACAATCATGAGAATGCCGAAAGAAGTGATAGGGAAAGACGGGGGCATTACATCGAGGCAATTGGATGCACTTGTCAAAAAGCTACCACGCTTGTCCCTTCCAAAGGATGACGTGATTCGGAAATTAAAATTTTCCATTAACCTCAGCACAGAACTGGATTGGAGCAATGAATTCAGAGTCCACAGACTGAGAAAGAATGCGGTAAAATGGAATAAAGACTAACTAGACTCACACTTCATCAAATCAATGCTAGTTGCATACAAGCTGGTTGCATACAAGTTTACTGGATACCTGGCCATACGGGGAAAGGCAATGAAATGGACTGGACATTGAGATCAACAGTTTGGTAAGTGTTGTTCTGTATGTGCAACAGCAAATCTACGAACGCATTCTTTCTTTCGCAGCTATCACAAAGCAAGACGTCACGGGACGGATAAAATAAAACACATTTATGAAAACATTTTATTTTATGAAATCCTCTTCCATTTCAGATTTTCTTTTTTGAAGGTTTTGCAGTTAATCCGTCACAGTATTCCTCTTCGGAAACAGTATTTTCCATTTTTTTCTCTCGAAGTTACCTCCAACCGACCCTCAACTTCAAGTGTTCACTCAATATATTCCATCTTTATTCACACCATAATAGAGGCAACACTCAATGAATTTACTTTTGTTCACACCAAATGGAGTGTTTCCTTAAAAATGCTCACAAAACACTCGCACTCAATTTTTGTTCATACCACCTACTGTCTCCTCACACACAACACTTTCCACCTGCCCGAAACGAAGTCTGAATTTCAGCCTCAACCAAGATCGAACCCAGAAAAGGCAACCGAGACGCCGCGGCCACCCGGGATAAATGCAGTCATCTCCAGCACCTTGAAGACAACCAAAATGTGATATGGTTGTGAATGTGATCTATCTTGTCCTTAAATCAAAATTTGAGTCCTTTTGGAAGCGGCTCCTATCGCATATCCTATTGCCCGAGTTGAAGTTCGTTATCAGCTTTAACTTCAGGGACATCAGATGACTGGCGAAATAAAATTACACCTTCCTACGCGTCGTGGTAGAGAAACAACAGCAGCAACCCCTAACCGATGAAGAATACAGATTCCATGGAACAACTCCCGGCCGCAGCCGAAGAAAAGAAAAACCTAATCTCAGCCGAACGGTTGGTAGGCATGCCACAATTTACTGTGAAACAAATGAAACAACAACCCCTCACTCCCTGGTCGCCATGATTCGAATCTACAAGAGGTTTTCGTGGAATTTTCGCAAACATTTCGGAGTCCACCCCATGGCTGTGATCAACTGGAGGATTCCCATCTCCGCGGTAACGTGGGTCGGGGGCTGAACCCATGCCCACAGTGGCGCATTGAATATTTATGAGAACCAGTTGAATGAAAAACAAATCCATAAGCTCACCAGGCGTGTATGATAAGCCCAGACCGTTCCCGGACTGTGTATACCTAAATCCCCGCTGCACTTTGACATTTCCGAAAATAAATTTTTTTTTTTACAAAAATTTTACACCGACTGCGTTTTCAAGACTCAACAAATTGACGCACATGCACATGTACACAGAGCACGTAGCATGGAGGACACGTCCTCGACATCGTCGGAAGGCACCAAAACACCGAGCGGAAGTGGGTCAATATCGTAACCTTGGCACCACTAACCGTCACCCAGTTGCATTGAGCCCACCCAACAGGTGTGTTCACTTGACTTTAGACACCACACACACAAACACGGACTCACCTGCCTTCATCCTCGGTGCTGCTGTCTCTCGAACGCGGCGGAGGACGATGTTTCCCCAGACGCAGGACATTCCGCACGGTCCGCAGTGACATCTTCTTCTCCTTGGCCATTGGGGTTCCCGGTGCTGTTGCAGTGCCCGCGACGGATGTCGTCGCGTTTCGCATCGGAGTGGGCGATTTACCGAATTTGTCGAACTTCAGCTCGGACTTGTGGTGACCAGTGGACGAGGCCGAGCGAGAGGTGCCGCCTCCGCCACCGCCACCTTGGCTGGACGACATGACGCGCCGTAAGAACTGTCGTTTGCGACTGACGAAAGATTCACTCGAGTTCTCTGCGAAACGGAAGAAACGGAGGTATTTTTAATTTTTCAATCGCTTCTTGTAAATTTCAACACAACACACAAGGCACCGGATACAAAAAGAGAAAAAGTATCTATATCCGCACTCCCGATGGGCGATGTTTAACAAACGAAAGGAAATGAGAAAAGTGTAATTTAATATTTTTTTTTCCTACGCAGGAACACGCACCTCGGTTCAGACTACGCTCCAGGTTCGCTATGTTTTGTTCAATGTCGAGGAGCATCTGTTGATCATCTTCGAGGCTCTTGGTGCTGCAGCTAATGTTGTGCTGGTCCTGAATGGGTCGAACCAGGTTCGTTGGTTCGAAATTCCCGGCGGCATCATCAGGTGATGTGTATTTGGCTTCGAACACGACCACAGCCTGATGTTGTACGCATGTAAAGAGAAATGAGAGAGAGAGAGTATGTTAAAGTGGAGAGTTCTTCGTAAGTTGACGGTGGGGTGGATGGGAGACTTACAGTAGAGGCGTGGAAAGTGGGATGGAAATAAAAAAGGTACAGTTTTTTTTTTTGTCATGTGGGATTTCTGTTCGTTCTTCCGCTGCGAAAGGGGGCAAAGTTGTTCACTGACTGATTGGCATCAACAAAAGAGAAAAAGGACATGACTCGAACAGCAGTAGAGACGTTCGCCCGCCGTCTAGAGGAAAAGATGGAGGAATGCCTGTGGCTTTTGAGGATCGTTTCAATCATCAAATCAAAACTGCCGCCAGTCTTTTAATTTGTGGACCGGTCGACCATTGTGTCTCTCTGTCAAAGACGTCGATGTTGTATGTCTTTTCTGGAGGACAGTATATACTTCGCTTTGTCCCCATTAACCATTAGACTCATTGCAGCCGCTTGTCAATGCCAGCACATCGCTGTGCACGTCTGTGTGATCACGTCAATGTCGTCCGCGAAAGGTATCAGGTGTACGGACGTTTGGAAGGTCGCACAAGCCCGTCTGACACTTATCGCCCCTACTGTTCACATTCATTACTTATTCTCAAAGATACACACTCTGCTCCAGAGAGAGAAAGTTAATGCGAAAGAGAAACTCTCCACGAAATGTCGTCCTCGGCTCTCCGTAGACAACCGAACTACGCCCCATCCCAGACGGGGTGCTCTTGAGACAAGCAACAGACTGCCTTCGAACCAACTACCACGAACCTACCACCAGTTGCTGTGGCCTCGTGCTAGTAGCCTTGCCGTGGTGTCTGCCATGTCATCCTCTATGACTGGGATACTCTTTTGAAACCCCACACCAACCCCCAACCCCATCCGGGAGGAGAATGGAGAATGATTGACATCCAGCAATGTTGTGCTGGTCCTGAATGGGTCGGAACCTCGGAAGCGAACGAGGGTGGAACAACGTTCGATGGGGGAGACTGACTGTGTTCCCCGAAGTTGATGTCCCGTGTTTCGGCGTTTCCTGGTAATGGATCGGAAGGACTCCCAATAACAGTTGTCTTTTCTTTGCAGTAGAGACACGCGACCGAAAACGAGGCAATGTTCCTCTTTAATTCGCCGAGCACACAAATTTCACGGGAGAAGGTGGAAATAATGAAATCGGGCTCTGCGCATTACTTGCGGATGTTGTTTTACTACCAAGCATGTATCCCACCCGATGTACACCGTGGCTTTGGTCGGGCGACTGTGGCGGGGGAAGTGTCAAGGATCGCGTCGTTGCGGCACACACTACACAGGCGTGTCTCCTCTGCTGTGGTTTATTTCGTAATAAAATTCAGCAGAAAAGGATTTGCTGCACAGATGATTGGATTTGCTTGCCAGCGAGCGCTGGGTTATGAACCCACGCCGCGGTTGTTGTGAGAGTTCAGATGCGGCCTAGGTTGGAATCATTTGAGACAGCGGGGCTTTACAACGCTTCCTGTGAGGATGGGTGGGGAGATGGTCATATTTGCTTTAATGAAGCCTATCCTTCTATGTCAAGGAAATCAATGCGCACCGAGGAACGTGTGAATGGCATAGACCAGACATTTCATTTCACAAAACACACTCTGTGAGGTCTGGGACACGTTTCCAGGTTAACGCATGACAGTGACAGTGTCGCTGGTGCTGGGAGTTCAAGGTCGACGCTGAGTACGAGTACTCGAGAGTACATCGGAGAGCGAGTGGAACATGATTAAGTGTTTGAGAATCGAGAACTGGTTCGGTCAAGGTCCTTCGACGAAAAAGAGTGAAGCGGTATCGGATTACCAGAGAGAACTAAAAACCGATTATTATACCGAAACTGTGTGGTTGTCTACAGAAGTGGCACTGATGCTGGTAGTTTCAATGTGTCAGGTTGCCACGTGACTGGGTGGGAATTACGGTCGATGGGTGGAATGGAGTGGGCGGAGGGTGTAGAGCAGACGTGGGTAAGAACGTAGGTTGTGTCCTCTGCGAAAGAGAGAAACTAATTTGAATGTATAATGCGTTGGTGGTGCACTGGATCCAGACGTATGGCAGCTTAGTCTGGGGGTGGGTTGCGTTGGAATTGCATGTCTCTAAAATATCGTGTCGTAATTTGCACGAGCTGGTGCGTCGCCGTGGCGTCGTGGGTTAGTGCGTCGACTCCTCCGCAGAGGGTGCCAGGTTACCCGAATTGACCACCTTTCGTACTTCACGGCTCCACCTCTTTCGAGTCACTGACCATGCTCAAAGAGTATTCCTGTCCAGAAAAAGCTTCTCAAACTTGGCCGTTCGGAGTCGGCTTTAAACTGTAGGTCCCTTCCACGCGTGAGAGAACAATAGCACGCACAACAACACGAGTGGTTGCTGAGAAGCTAGGCCCAGGTCCGCCTCGGACTGTAGCGCCACCCTTATTATATTATAATTTGCACGAGCAGGATGGTGGGTGTCATAGCACCGACTTGTCGATTTCAAGGTCGAATGCGCAATGCACCGTCATGTCTGATATGGACATTTCTGCCAAACTCGTCAGGTTTTACAGGCTGACGATGAAAAATTCTCGAATTAAGTTGTGATCTTCACTTTCGATAAAGGATTTACACAAGGCTGAGCGCTATAATGAGCCTTCTTCTTCTTTCTTGAGGATATTGCGAAGACTTCACACCAGGGACACAATCCTCCCGAAGTCCTAACAAGAGTGTGGCGGGAATGTCACATGCGCGGATGTCATTGGCGTAGTTTGCAGAAATCAGCGAGCCGTCAATGTGGCGTTTCTGGCATTGAGACGGAGGCGCCCCGTGAATTAGGGAACACGATATATTTCCTGTCCCCAAGTAAGGAGGTTTAACAACAAGGTCTTGTACAGAGTGTCAGTTACTGGCGTTACAGCATGCAACTAATCAGGGACTTCGACGACAACAATTCGACCACACACCACGCATCAAGTAAGTCACAGCGACTTATGCTTAAAAAATCTAAATCAACGACTGTCACTCATTTCCTTACAGTCGTCTTTTTAACTGAACAACCCATTAAACAAACGCCAACCCAATCAAGCAGTCAAGTTGCCAGGACGAATACAAAGTCAGCATCTCAACCTCCGGAAATGTACAACTCTCTCACCCGCTTCGAGGCAGACTTCCCTCCAACGAAGCCAGGGGAAGGGGAGAGGCTTAAAGCAGCACTCAAAGTACTTCCAGGTGCTTCAAAGAAATCCACTTCCGCCAGGATATCCCATTTTAATCAGCAAACGGATCATTTCCCTTTTAAGAATGAATTTCAATTTCGAGTGAGCCGCCTGTTGAATCCTAGGCCGTCCAACTTCCATCCCTCCTCTGACCCTGGTGACTAATAAATTGCAGAAATAAATTCAATTTAGGCCGTTGGTCCTTGAGAAGAAAAATTTCCCTAAAAATTTCATTGCTCCCTCCGGCGGTTGTGTAAAGTTGTGAGAGTCGCGATGGATTTCCGTGGCAAGGCGAGGCGCCATTGTTATTGTGCACGAAACAGAAAGTAAATCCAGCTCGTGTGCACCTCTCGGCGGAATTTCACAGTGGGGCGGGGTGGGCACTCCGTCGTCCTTGTGAGGATTCATTGTATTTTTCCTTCTCTGTGGCATGTTTTTATTTTTCTTGTTGAAGCTTGTTTTTGTTTTTTTTTTATTGTTTACCGAAATGAACCGTGCATCGGAAAGTTTTTGTTTTGCTCGGTTTATTCCGTTTATTCCGTTGTGGTATGGTGGAAACTATCGGTTTACCGGGAAACTGCTTGGAATGTCGTCTAAATGCAAATGAGCTGCGAGTTCGAGTAGTTCGAGTGGGCATTCAGCTCAACAGATTCTTCTTGTGACAGAAGCCTTGGGCGAGCAATAAATTCCCAAAGCTTATGGGTTGTGAATCCAACAAATGGAAAGATACTTGGTTTTATTTACTGTTTATTTCTGTGAATAAGAGTTCGCTTCCGACCGATTAGGAGTGTGTGGAGTTGGAAGACAAATGGCGACGGTGATGAATGAGAACCATCTGGCAAGAGGTAAAGAGAACTTAGGTATGCGGCATATTTCAGCATGCTACAAATTTGTATTTACAAGAGTTCAACATTATTTGTGATTGTTTTTTATGTGGGAATGGGATTTTACAAATTTGTACTTGTAATCTGAAAAGGGATATTTGTAGAGTCCGACCGAAGGCCACTTTTTCGAAGCTTCGGCTTTTTGATCACCTTCGGCCGAAGCCGAGTATGATGGTATAAGGAAATACTAAGGATTATAAAAATTTAATAAAAATGGCTTTATTTTATTTTAAACTAGCTGACCCGGCAGACTTCGTACTGCCTCAATCGATAAATAAAAGACCTACACTTTTGCATAAAATAATTTTAAAACAAACAAAACGAAACCGTATTTAATAAATATTTTGAATGAAGCATGAAGTTTTATTATAAGTTTCGACACATCATATTGCTTAATTACAAAATAGAGTTTTCCTAAGATACTGGCTATTTATAAGGTTTAAATTTGATATTGACAGATACACACTGCTATGATACAGTTTGTTAATCAATTTAAAGCTTTCTCAGAGACAATATTTTTTGTTTTGTTTTGTGGCGCGGTTTTCCGACACGTGAACACGCGACGTATAATTCCATGTCCATGTGCGAAACAGGGAAACTCCAAGTTGATTCCGCAAACTTCTAAGGACTGTCCTTGCGATTCACTTATGGTCATCGCAAAGGCCAGGCGTATTGGAAATTGTAAGCGTTTAAAATGGAATGGTAAATCCGTTGGAATCATCGGTATCCGCGGGATCAAGACATCCTCTCCTTTGTATTTTCCTTTTATGATTGTTGCCTCAATGACGTTATTCATCAGCTTTTTTTACAACCAGTCTTGTTCCATTGCACAGTCGAGGTTGATTAATTTTACGCAGACAAGTGACCCTATTTAATAATAAGATAAACAAGTCTTATTAGGAATATGAAAAATTAAAATTGTTTCTTCATGTTGTTCTTAGAAGAAATGTCAAGGAAGAGAAAATTAGGGAACAGAAAGCGGGAAAAACTGTCGTCAGATGATATGGAAAGGGCCTTGACATCTAACCAACATGAGATATGATATGATACAGTTTCAAAATTATGGTGTTGGTACCATGAACTTAGCGTCGGACTAACTAAGGTGAAAGGGACAGGACAAACCAGGATCAGGACAAAGTATTCGATTGTCCTGGTGGATGTACTCAAAAAAAAAAAATTATCTTAAGCCCGACCTTAAATTTAATTCTTAATAATAACACCTTATTGTAAATTAATTTATTTAAGTCAAATTTATTTTTTTCTAAATTTTAATGTCTCTTTCTAGTCGAGAAGGGTGTGTATACTATATATAAGATTTTTAAAAATGTTGTAAAAAATATTTCAAATTGGATTTTAACGAATAAATGTTATGTTTGCATATAGATAACTGAACTAAGGCTTATAATAATGGCAATTAAGTAATTTTATTTTAGCCGTTTATAAGTTATTAACGAACAACTATTACGCCTTATTTGTGTACCTATCTTGGATAGAATCCAAAAGCGAGCGATAAAACTTATAGGATGCAACAATGTCGCAGCGTTATTAGGCTCGCTCGAATAATCTAGCTATTATCTCTATTTAAACAAACGACGTTGAAGCAAGCCAGCCAACTGTATTCCTCAATATGCCCTTAAGCCTAGTTTCGGACGCACAGTTAAATTCAGAGACTCGTTCCTCAGTCATAGAGCCTAATATTTCCCATAGTCTTCAATCCGCAGATATTTAAGACCAATGTGCACAGGTACCTCCTCTTCCGTCCTCCCTCTATACCATCGGCTGTGTCTTGACCCCCCAAACTTAAGGGTATCAGCAATCCCTTGAGAGGGCGCGAATTAAAAAAAAATCCCCAATTTGGCAGACTATTCCCACGCATTGTAGAACCTACCTGCCTAGTGGTCTCTTCTCCGCGTTTCGTACTCTCCAGAGCGCCCATCGACCGTTATTTCCACCCACTCGTATGGTAATCTGACACATTGAAACTACCAGCATCAGTGATACTTCTGTAGACACATATTTTCAGTATAATAATCGGTTTTCAGTTCTCTCTGGGAATCCGATACCGCTTCACTCTTTTTCGTTGAAAGACCTTGACCGAACCAGTTCTCGAACACTTAATCATGTTCCACTCGCTCCCCGATGTACTCTCGAGCACTCGTTCTCAGCGTCGACCTTGAACTCCCAGCACCAGCGACACTGTCACTGTCATGCGTTAACCTGGAAACGTGTCCCAGACCTCACAGAGTGTGTTTTGTGAAATGAAATGTCTAGTCTATGTCATTCACACGTTCCTCGGTGCGCATTGATTTCTTTGACATAGAAGGATAGGCTTCATTAAAGCAAATATGACCATCTCCCCACCCATCCTCACAGGAAGCGTAGTAAAGCCCCGCTGTCTCAAATGATTCCAGCCTAGGCCGCATCTGAACTCTCACAACAACCGCGGCGTGGGTTCATAAGCCAGCGCTCGCTGGCAAGCAAATCCAATCATCTGTGCAGCAAATCCTTTTCTGCTGAATTTTATTACGAAATAAACCACAGCAGAGGAGACACGCCTGTGTAGTGTGTGCCGCAACGACGCGATCCTTGACACTTCCCCCGCCACAGTCGCCCGACCAAAGCCACGATGTACATCGGGTGGGATACATGCTTGGTAGTAAAACAACATCCGCAAGTAATGCGCAGAGCCCGATTTCATTATTTCCACCTTCTCCCGTGAAATTTGGGTGCTCGGCGAATTAAAGAGGAACATTGCCTCGATTTCGGTCGCGTGTCTCTGCGGCAAAGAAAAGACAACTGTTATTGGGAGTCCTTCCGATCCATTACCAGGAAACACCGAAACACGGGACATCTACTTCGGGGAACACAGTCAGTCTCCCCCATCGAACGTTGTTCCACCCTCGTTCGCCGAGGTTACCTTGCTGGATGTCAATCATTCTCAATTCTCCTCCCGGACGGGGTTGAGGGTTGGTGTGGGGTTTCAAAAGAGTATCCCAGTCATAGAGGATGACATGGCAGACACCACGGCAAGGCTACTAGCACGAGGCCACAGCAACTGGTGGTAGATTCGTGGCAGTCTGTCTCAACAGTAGAATTGGAGCACTCGAGGTCTGGTGTCAACAAATACAATTTTGGAAAAAAGGAATCATTCACCCTGATTCTCTATGTCGGTTGTCGTTTTTTGTTGTGGATGGGGTTTCTTCATCGGTATAGAATAAAACAGAAAATGCCGTTTTTACGGCAGAGTACCGTGTCGAATTGACTTAGGTAATTAGGAAATGGCATAAATCAACGCCTGAAAAGGACAGCTGACCTTTTTCGCACGACATATAGTCCTGATCCCGATTGTCTTTCTTTTGCTGTCGTTTACGACATAGGCAAACAGGTTGATTAGGAATACAAGTTGTAAACGACGACACCACACAAATGCAGACACAACATCAGAGTTGATTCAACTCAGAATCAAACGTTGTTCATTGCATTGCGTGAACATGGGTTGAACTCACGAGGTTGTTGTTCATCAGAGGCGTCTGGTGGAACACGAATTGGGGAAGTGTCAAAGGATACTCCAAACTGGACCACGATCGACCAGAATTCCGTCTCCCCGAGTTAGACATAGTTAAGATGCAAAAGTCGATTTATCCCGACATCGATAAAATCGTGTATGTTGCCTTACCTTGTTCTTTTCTGTTCTCGTGGGTCCTACAGCAAAGTGACTGAGATCGATTTTGTAGCTCATGACTTGAACTAGAGGATGGGGTTGGACAACATAAAAATCTATCGTAGTCGTAGAGCGTTGGGTGAATGAGTTTTGAACTCTGTCCACTTCCGCTTCCCTTTTTTTCACCTCCTACAGCCTAGGGTTGCGAACCTAGGGCGTGAAGACCTTTTCTATCGCCTGCTTTATAACGCTCGATTAGGGGTTTCGCAGCTTTGCGGCTGGTGCTGGGTATCGTAATTGTATCGTAATACCGCCGGACCCACGGTTTGCCGCAGGCTCAGTCATTTTTACTTTTCGATTGGGCTCATGCTCGTGCGAATTTTTACGCATGGAGAGGCTCTGTTAGAATACAACCAGTATTACACCGTGATTGCGATTGTGACACTTGACACCCTGGATAAGGGGGATGATGGATATAGAATTGAATCGCCGATACGATTGCGATACAGGTTGTATCGTAGATTTCGCGTACTACGAGCCGATTGACATAATCCCCCATCTGAGCAGTACATGCCCCGGTAGATTGGTTGTCCGTCACAGTTTGCTGCTGGCAATGTCTGAGAAGACTCATTCATCTGCGGTGGTTTATGTGCGATATCAAAGGTGTTCAGATTTGGAACACCCTTCGTCCGTCTAGTGAGAGTGAAGGTATTATGCATAAAGTTGTTTGCCCGAGACTTCGTTAGCAATGCCACTCTCCTCAGCGATCGTCCTGCGCCTTGACTACTAGGTTTCACAGGAGAAGGGATATGATGCCAGCTGAAAGGCGTCCCTACTCATGCAGCGTGTGTTACCATCAGATCCTCTCTGCCCATTGCTGACAACTTCCCAGGAACAAACAAATGGGGGCAAATGGGAAAGGCAGTGGCCTCAGAATTCTGTAAACCGGAACTGACACCCAAAAGGAATCATTTTTGGTCTAGGTCTAGGACATGGCAGCATTTCACGGTGTATGAGCGGAGCAGAAACACATTGCTCCAATATCCATTTCTTATTTATTAGCAAATCAACTAAATGCTTACGGGTACATACGTCACCTTTTGATCAACTTGTGACATATCGGCGATTGTTTGTACTGATGGGGTTTATCCGAGAATGATGATCACATGTCAATGTGTCAAGGCCCTCAATATAACCTCTCGGCCTGAACTAGCCTCCTTCCTACTTGACTACCCAGATACAAGTTACAAGACTATTCGAAAAATCAAACCGAAAAGCAGCGCAAGTTATATATACATCATGCGCAGGCCGACCATGAATAGAAACTTAATCAACTGATAGATGGAGTCAATATCAGTGAACAGGCCAAAGAAGCAGACAACGTGGAACATGCTGGAGGCGTCGTTGAACTTCTCCTTCACGCGGTGAATTTCATAGGAAATCGATTTGATTTCTCGAATGCGTCGTCTGAGCTTCCTTCTGCCCGCTGTTGCACGCAAGAAATTCAGCAGACAGTTCATCTTCTGGTTGAAGCACATCAAAGTCAAGTTCCCGTAGAGGAGAGCCCACAAGGTGAAAAATTAGATTTGCAAGTTTCCCGAAATAGATCTGCGCCATGATGCCGCCAACGAATATCCCCTGTCGAAAGACGATGTACTTCTGAAGGCTGCTTGGATAATGGAGACTCCCATCGTCAACTTCGAACCCGCTCGTAGAGTACGATAATCCGGTTGAGTGTCTCTACAATGGTATCCTTGTGCTTGAGGTAGTTGGCTGCGAACACGAATGTGTTGAAGGTCATAACAAAGACGCGGCTTGTCATGAGGAACTCTACCCACTGAATGAATTTCTTGCCATTTTGGTAGAGGTAGCCATAAACATGTGATACAACCCCTGCAAATGTCATCGCTATACTGCTGATGCAAAAGTATATGAGGACCCGATTAAATGTGTGTGCTTTACGTGCGGATTGCTCAACCCGGTTTGTCACTAGATTGTAAGTGAAATTGGCCAGTCCGCTGAGACAGTGGATCGTGGACAATACTTGCACTGACCGCTGGAATCTGATCTTTGCTTCGTGGTCGTTCATTTTGAACTGTGATGACTCACTGTTTAAAGCATCGGGTTGAAATTTTTTACTACGAACGTAATAATGCTTCGTTAAATTTCGTTAAGTAGCGTTAAGTATCGTTATATTTCGTTAAGTTTCGTTAAGTTTAGTTCACTTTTTCTAGCTTAAGTGGGAACAAAATGAATCTCTCTAAAATCCAGTTGGTGACGGAGATTCGCGTAAATTCACAATTTCACCGCACTTATGTGTACTTTTTGTTCGATTTTGACACAAGCCCACAATTTTAGACGGGCTATAATCTATTCTCTTTGAGCTTTGCGGCACACTTCCATTGATAGAAGTCGTGTGATGCCTGATTTGGTTGACGAAACGCGATTCGAATTCGACAGCCTTTCTGTTTCCACGTTTTTCATTAATTTCAAAAGGATGTGCCTGTTATTTACTGCATGGAAGATAAATGACGCCTTATTTCAAGTTAATCGGCAGGGTTTCGTCAAATTGGTGGCATTCGGATCAGCATTTGGAAGGGATGTATATAATTCGTGTATATTCGATTCGTTAATTGAATTGGTGCCGCATATTGTCTAAATGCCTTGGCATTTGTTCGCTGCCTGTGGTTCAAGTACAATTGCAGTTTATCTGCAGATGATGTCCTGTAAAGTAAGATTGAGAATTAAGTCAAGCTTTTCTGAAGGGACCACGCCGAGCAAACCTCTGATGTAGATGCACGTCTGGCGTTGAACATTTTCCAGAGTTTTATAGCGCACGGCGTTGTTAAGAGTACATACTTATCAGGCTGACCACCCATCCAAAGTCCGAGCCTGAGCGATGGTTGCTTTCCATTCCTGACGGTCCTGGGCGCTCTGCTTCCAGTCATCTAGACCAAGCTGTCTTGCATCCGCGATTACTTGGTCTTTATACCCTCTTAGATCTTAGATCCTGTCTTCTTCTCCTTCTCGAACCAGTAGGCTCGGATTCGAAGACCCTCTTAGCAGGAGCATCGTTTTCCGTGCGCTCGATGTGGCCGAGACAGTGCAGTCGACGGATCCACATCCCGGTCCAGCTCGTAGAGTTCGCGGTTGTGTCATCTCCTCCATTCGCCTTGCTCGCAGACGGGACCATAAATCCGACGTAGAATTTTTTTTAAGGCACCAAGAATCACCTCCGCAGTTTTGCTTATCGTCCTGCTTTCGGCTCCATATCGCAGGACTGGCAAAATAAGGGTTTTGTAGAGCATGATCTTAGTCTTTCGAGTCAGGTGTTTTGACGCCAGATGTTTTGACAAACCGAAGTAACACCGGTTGCCAAAGGCGGTTCTACGTCGGATCTCCACAGTGGTGTAGTTTGTGGAGTTTACGTTTGCCCCGAGGTAGACAAACTCCTTTACTACCTCGAACTTGTAGCTGTCGAATGTGAAATTTTGTCCTAGGTGGTGTGTGACAGATCGTTTTTTGGTCGACAGCATATACTTAGTTTTATCCTCATTGACCTCAAGACCAGCTCCCTTCGCCTCTTCTTCTTCTATTTGCGGTGTGGCGCGCAATTTGTTTCTGGACACCACAGTGTTGCTAATAGTGTCACCCGAACATTTTCTTTGTCTCGCTGTCGACATTGTATTGAAGTCGATCGTACTCTATAAATTTAAATTCTCGAAATCTTCATTCTTTGTAAGTTAGGCGTACGCTAGAATATACAAATTCGATTTTGTGCAAGTAGCGTGACAGTCGATATATAAGCTTGGGATAGCCATTAAAATAATCCCACCGCTAGGGACTTAGAAAGTCGACGACTAAAACATTACACTCTACAATGACACGAACTCAGCTCTGGTCGGAAGAGTCTCCAACTCCAAACCTGTGGGAAAACGCAACAGAGGATGGCCGCGGTTAGGTCTCTGCCTGAGCTGCAGCGATGAGGAAGAGACCGAGACGATCCCTTTGTCAGTGTCCAGCTCACCAGAATCGGCAACCGGCTTCTTTGGGCCAAGGATTCTTCGCAGAGACTGCGGGCTTAGCGAATGCAGATACATCGGATCATTTACGATGCGTAAAGAACACCTTTAGGTGATTTAAGACATTACGTGACGGGTTGGTTGACTGAATGTGCATTCCACAAATGAAGGGGAAATGGGCCCTAAGGCCTTCGAGTTGAAGTGATGTTCAATCCTCACACACCCCTTCCAAAACCTTACCTTACATAGGCGGAGAAGGACCTCACCCAAATGGACGCCTGACATTGGAGGTACATACCCAGAGATCTCGTTGGATAGATCTTGGAATTTCATCAGTCCAAGATGAAGTTACGAATTTTGCTCGTAAGCATAAGCGTCGCCTGGAAGAGCATATAAACTCAGCTGTACTTCCAATTCTCGACGAAAGAAACTCTTTTTGCCGTCTTCAAAGGACTAAACCCCTTGAGCTAGCACGGTGAATTCAACCCGCGCTTAGCTGCGGTGTTAGCGAGAACTGTCAATGGAGAATCTATTGCCAAATGCGTCTAGACCATGAAAGTAAAACTGCTGGATAAGTGTAAAACTTAATTGTAGTGGAAATATATTTTATTTGAAGGGAGGGGTAAAAATCCCTTTCGCTAGTGTCCTTTGAACATTTTCACCTACCCTCGCAAGAAAAAAAAAATAATAAAAAATAAAAGCGAAGTAACCCCTGAAATGCGGCCAACTTCGGGCCATATGAGAGGAATTGTGTTCAGGTGCCATGCCACTCATATCGAAAGCGACTGGCTAGAATATCAGGGAGCTTGGTTGGGTGGTCGTTATTCACCTTATGGTCCGAAAGTAGCACCAAGTAATTACCACTTGTTCCTGTCCATGTGCAACGATTATACTGGTCAAAAGCTTGCTTCAGGAGAGGCTTGTGAAAGAGGACTCTCAATTTTCTGCCAGTAGACACCGAACAAATAATTCAACAAACCGGCGTATATTTAATGTAAGGAAGACCATTTTTATTAAATTAAATTCTGCCATAGATTTCGTCCAAAAATAATTTTGTTATTCCTAAGATATATACCGCTGTATATCATTTCCGAGTTAACAAAAACAAACATCAGTCTGGACATAAAATGCATGTCAACCAAAGGGTGGCCGTGGGAACATCCCTCGGCATGCACGATAAGAGAAGACTAACCGCGCTCCACCGACGATGTTTAGATGAGGTCAGCTGAAAGTTTTTAAGTCCTTGGTGTACGTCAGCCTTTCCTTTTGAAACTAAGTCCACTTCGAATTTGTAAATGCCTTTCACGTGAAAATTTAATTTCGTTTCAGCGTTTCAAAGAAAACTAATCCCTTCCAAGTGAAAAGTGGATGTGGCACATCGTCACAGAGATGGCAAGCATCCCTCAGCAAGTCATGTCCGCACAACAAACGCCGCCACGGATCAACTTCATGTCCAGCACGAACACGAAACTGGGTCAGTCCTCGACGAGATATCATCCACTTAAGTTCGCAAGCGAAGAGATGGAGTTAAAAATGTACAAAGTTGTTCGGATGAGGTGAACGGAGAAACGTGACATAAGCCCGTTGGAGTGGAATCAACAACTCCTCCTTGTGCCCACGCACCGGGCGGCGACGAGTCCAAAGTGTTTGCCCGAATTCGTGACAAGGTCAGAGGAACTTTCGACTGTCATTCGTGAGGTATCTGCAGCACTCTATCAACGCTGTCGATTTTAAATGGACTTCAATAAGAGGCGCTTCATTGTGTCCACGGATACACAATTCAGACAGGGAGGGAGGGCAGCTTCACAAAAACTCGCCCCTCAGAAGGATTTAAAGGGTAACTCGTAAAATTTCAAAACAATTAAGTATTTTCACCGCCCGCCCAGTAATTGGAAGATAATCCTCAACCCTCGAAGAGTGGGGAGTAGAAGTCCATCAACTGTGACAAACGGCAGTCATTAGCTTTTTCTCTGGGTTCTTTTGGTAGCTTAGATGATCCGTATAATTCGAGATTAATTCGCCCGTCATTTGTGGGAGACAATCTGTGGGTCCGTCTGCGATTGACGCAAACAAAAACTAATTGACATAATGACTTTATCATGAACAATTTAGTTTCATGGAACTCACTTGAAGCTGCTGGTTGAATGGTTAATTGGGTAAATCTGTGAACATGTTTAAAGTGTGCACAATCCTTTGATCTTCAGCCTTCAGTGTCTACGAACCACGAACAAATTGACAAAACCACGAGCTGATGTACTCAAGTTGTGGTGTAAAGTCCCAGAAAGTTGGCGGCTTAGGACGGAATCCAAATGTGAGCATCATTACTTATGCGACTTCGCACGTGTGAAATGTGGTTTTTGTGGGGTTCACACTTGATCATCCTTCCAGGCTGACAACCAGTCAATGATTCATGTGCAGGGGCGACAAGAAGCGGGCTTTTTGCTTGAATTTTTTAATTCGTTTAAATTGAAAGTGGTTTCAAGAGGCTCTGAAATGGTACGTGGTTGCATTCGGCTAGGCCATCAAGGGCGTACCGGAATCAACTCGATTCTACTCACAACCTCCAACAAGGGCCCTGGAGTATGCTGGACAGTGTGACCAGAAGAGAAATCCAACCGACGATGCATGGGTTAGGTTGAAGTGGAAGCGACTGACAGCAGCCACACTTAGATGCATACCCCAGGGTCCCTGTTGGAGATTGTAAACTCGAATTTATTCCGGTATACAGATTACATTGCGCCCGTCGTAGACTTTGAATTTGGGTGTAAAACAGTCATCCCAAATAGAGAAGACTTGGCATCAGACGTAGTCAGAGAAGCTACCTATCTGGAAGCATACACAGACGGATCCAAAACGGAAGAAGGCACTGGACTAGGAGTATTTGCGTCATCGCAGAAAATATGCTTCTCTCTGTCCCGTCGATTGTCCAACCACTGTAGCATATTCCAGGCAGAAGTAAAAGCTATCCAAAAGGCTGCCCGCTTACTGTGAATGAACCCGATTGACGGGCTATCTATCATTATATTCATAGACAGTCAGGCGGTCACCAAGGCTCTGGCTACACCATCAATTGAATCGAAGATGGCAAGACTTTGCCGTCTATCTCTTAGGGAGATGCAACCTAACCCTATGCTGGGTACCCGGGCATAGTCGTATTCCAGGCAACAAAAGGGCCGACGAGCTAGCTAGAACAGGGGTGGGTTTGCCAATGGCAAGTAATCAAGACACCCCATACCCCTCTATTCAAGTAATAAACAACTTGTTACTTACAGATGCCATCAAAGCCGCTAATCAAAGGTGGATGGACTTAGATAGTTGTAGAGCTTCAAGGCTAATATGACATTCAATAAATCCTAAAAAAACAAGCACTCTCCTAAATCTGAATAGAAAGGAAATCTGCAATATAGTTGGCATTATTACTGGTCATTGCCTATTAGGCACACACGCAAGGAGAATTAGAACCCCGTACAATGAATTTTGTAGGAGCTGTAGGGACGAAGAGGAAGAAGAAACCACACTTCACTGCCTCGGCACCTGCCCAGCACTTGCAAGGACAAGGAAAAACACGCTAGGCAGCTATTCATTCAATACCCTTGAGGAAATGTCTGGCCTTATAATCCCAGACATAGCAAAATTTGTAAAAAAAAAGAACTAATTGGTTGTAACACAGAAAGGAGGGCATCATCCAGGATATGCCACTAGCATACCAAGTAGGTATCTTCAGGTGGTTTATTAAGTTCGTATCCAAAGAGGAACTGGCACGCAAACTGCCAATTAGTGATATCGCAATGGATCCAATCAGGATCTAAGTGGACTAGAACTACATCCGTTGTGGCAATCACATAGACTAAGCTAGCCTAGGCCAGTATCGGCCCACTGTATAACCACGCAAATCTATGGTTATCTATTTCGCAAAGCACATTGGGCTTTTGACAAAGCGAAGCAAATGGCTGACTCTTACATTGTTCAGTTCAGCCAGATTATCAAAGAAGTTGGTCCCGCAGTAATGAGAGAGCACTACAATTACATAACAAGTGTTTAATGGTTTCTTCCTCATCCTTGTTCATGCAGCTTCTACAGAAGTCGTTGTAGAGGTGGACTCAGTCCGGAGAAGTGAGTTCGTATGCCACAATGCGCTGTTAGAACGCCAATGAGAGATCACAGATTCGACCAGCTTAGTCTATTCAGGTTAAGCGATCGCTTATGGTTGATCATTGGCCACAGTTGTTTGGTCATGAGGCATCCTGCACCAGTTGCCCATATGCGGTGTGTTTGGGTAGGTGTTTCTAGCTTTAGCAGATGTTTTATAGAAGCGATAGGCACAGAGGGTGGACCCCCAGCCGGAAGGAGCACAGAGTTTGTACCCTTTCTAGCGAGTTCATCAGCTTCACAATTCTGTGGAATGTCACAGAAACAGGCACCCACACAAGATGGGTGTTAGAATACTTGCCCATTTCGTAGAGACATAGGCGGCGACTAAGAGAAAGATCCATAGGAATGAGCAATTGTACCTGAGAATTGGCCAGGAACCTTTAAACATATATATACGAAGGGGAAAGAGGCAATGAACTGGACATATCTTCCTGCGCGAGGACAAATTCATTTCGAAGTACGCCATCCAGTGGAATCTGCGTAATCAAACAGGCATAGCAGTTGAGAAGGAATCGCGTTCCTCAAGAATGAGTAGGAGAACTCAAATGCGTTGCAGAACGAGATGGCGCACAGGCGTGATTGAGGGCTTCTTCCTCAGGAAGGACATAAGGAGGACTCCATTTCATTTTTATAAATGATCTCAGCTTTGCATAACCCGTTCAAGACTCTACCTGCGAATACTCTTCGGTTGTAGAATTGTAAGGGCAGCGTGGTAAAGCCCATTGAATGACAGCGCAATCAATTGGTTACAAAACGCATTGCAGTCTGCTGTTTGATTAAATAAGCCACCATTTATTGATGTCTATTGTCTCGATGAAAAGATGAACGAAAGACATCAACGCAGTCTCGTGTTGGATTGATTACAGAAAAGAGGTATGCTGTGCAATTTCAAGGTTTCCTCAATCGAGTCAATAGGGTAGTAGATATGTCTACCACCCCTTCTTTACTCGCGTACGGGTGCTCCCAAGACCACGCTCCTACTAGCTCCAACCCAAAAGCAAGCGATTAAATTCTCGTGCGAAATTATTATTATATTATTATTGAATTCTCAAAGTCAGACTCACTTGAATACCGACGCACTTAGTCTTTTTGTTTTATTGCCATTTTTTTATCGGCATTCTTACAAACGTTGCTCATGTGAGCCAGACAATTGCATTCCTCCCCTCCACGAGTTTTCCCGCACTACCCGTCTGGGCAGAAATACCCCTGAGTTTACTCTCACGTCTGCCCTTAGACACTCATTTCTCAACCGCACCACACGAAGATGGAATACTCGTCCCAGCCTAATATCCCCCGCTAATATCCCAATCCACAAATATTTAAAATTAATGCGCATAGGCGGCTCTTCTCCGCACAATACCTTCGGTCCATGCTGTGTATTGGCTCTGGACACTTAAGGGTATTCGAAATCCCTATTGCGCAATTTGAAACACCGACGGCAGAGTATGCAATGGGCATGTCATACTCCATAGCCAACAGCATCAGCGGCAATATTATGCAAAGGTCATCAATTCAACTGTGTGCAAAACGGGGAGCAGCGTTCGTCAGTCGACAAGAGTGCTACTTATCGAAATTATGGCAGACGAGCTCAGGAAAGTGCACCGCAGGCGAACTTCGGGCAGGCGGTAGTTGTCCAAGCTCACAAAGGTAAAAGAACGGGAAGCGTCCATAACTATGTGGACGTCTGCTCAAACAGGAGATGGACACTCATTGCCATAATCGAGACTTGGACATCAGGGCTGACAGGAGACTCTAATTATTAGCTTAAGCAGTTCCTGTCTGAAATAAGTAATTCGCCACTGTGTCCATAATGTCCACATGTGGAAGAGAAGAGCACGCAGTTTTCACCTCTAGTCACAAGACCAATCAAGACAAGATCAGAAGATAGTTGGAATCAGTTTTGCTTGTACATCGGCTTCCTTTCGGAAAAGCTCATGAGGCTGTCTTTCGGAATATAGCCTAAACGGAATACAGCCTTTTACATCGTCACGTACCGTCGCATCAAATGCGAAGCTTGTAGGGAAGCAAAACAAACAAAAAACAAACAAACATTTTGAAAAATTGATCGTGTGAATGCATGGCACGATTACTTTCAGAGTAAACGATTTATAAAGACGAATAATGGGAAACTGGCGTATTGTGTATTATTTCTTGTATATTAAACAATTGTAACATTAACTGTCCACGTAAGGCGGGAGGGTCTATACACTCAGGCAATGTTTTTGATCGCTCCCAACCTGGCAGGATGCCAGCAACGATCCAGGTGACATACAACCTTAACGCGACTGCCCCTGGATAGCTTCCACAACACCCGTTGTTGTGAAGTGAACTGATGTATGCAGCGATTCTCTTGCGGTTGTGCGGAGGGCTAACGACGCTCGCACAGATACAAAAAAAAACAATTGTTACGAGAGAGCAATGGGTCCCATGGTGCCGCAATGGAAGCTTTCACGGCGATTGGAGAACAGGGGAAACGAGCTGGTCTTAAGGTGGATGAGAACGACTGGATGGCGCAGTTGGTAGAGTACCTGTCCCTTGTTAGCGGGGTCCCCGGTTCGAATCCCAGTGAAAGCAAAGTTAATACACTTTTATCTGGTTTTCAAATCTGCTCCAGTCACCATTTGCCGTTGGAATCCAAATTAACTTCACTATCACAGTGCCACACAATGAACCAATATGGTCTAAGTGTGCTGGTGAATGCACTAGCAGCCCGCCTACCTAACCTAACCTAAGGTCGATGAGGATAAGACGAAATATATGCTGTCCAGCAAGAAATGATCCACTGCACACCACCTAGGCAAAACATCACAATGGGCAGCTGAGTTTGTCTACCTCGGGGTAAAGTGAAAGCATTGGCAACCGATGTTACTTCGGCTGGTCGACACAACTGGCTTCAAAACTCATGACTCGAAGGACAAAAATCATGCTCTACAAAACTCTTATTTTGCCAGTCCTGCTATATGGAGCCGAAAGCTGGACGATATGCAAAACTGCGGAGCTGATTCTTTGGATATATGGTCTTGTGTGCGAGGAAGGCGAATGGAGGAGAAGACACAACCGCGAACTCTACAAGCTGTACCAGGGTGTGGATGTAGTCCGGAAGGGAAAGATCCGTCGACTGCACTGCCTCGGCCGCATCGAGTGCATGGGCAACGATGCTCCAGCTAAGAGGGTCTTCGAATCTTAGCCTCCTATTTGGAGAAATATAGGAAGACCGAGTCTCCGGTATAAGGAGAGCTGACGCTCGTACCCCCTCCATGGGACGCCAGCCTGATAAGTCAATATGTAAGAATTACGGTTGGCGAGTCTAACGTTCGATGTGAGTTGTTCTTATTGGCGAACTAAGCAGCGGCCCCCTTGTCCAGGGGTTTAAACCAGGACCCGGTCCTCCAGGTTCGGCGGTTGCGCGTGGGGTTAACTTCCCCACCGTGTAAAAACCTACTAGTTCCGAAACGACGAGAAGCCTCGGATACGGATGACCCAACTGCTGACGACCATGGTCAACGAAATAAGGACAACGATTTTCGGTTCTGCAAGTGGAATGTGAGGTCCCTGAACAGACCACGTGCAGCCGGCGAACCATTCAGTAGTTGCGGTGGGATGGGCCGGGCAAAAAGAGGATGAAAAACTAGCGATATATACATCGGCGATTGCTACAAAGAGCGAAGGCAGCGCTTATTCGGATGCGGGTTAGTTGTTCGAGGCAGACTTAGGCAAGAAGTCTTAAGCTTAAAATACATAAGCGAGCGCCTCATAAAAATCCGCATCAAGGCTAAATTCGGCAACATCAGCCTGATCTGCGCCCACGCCCCAACGGAGGATAAAGATGACGACAGCAAAGATGACTTTTACGATCAGCTACGACACCAAGATCGTTGTAGGAGATTGCAACGCAAAGCTGGGCAAGGAAGACATCTTTGCTAGAGTCATCGGGAAGGATTGCCTGCACGACAACACGTCCGAGAACGGACTCAGGCTGTTGAATTTCGTGGCGGGGTGAAACCGCCAGTACGCGGTTTCTCAACATCCACCAAGGGACGTAGCGGTCAATGAACTGTCAACCAATGCGATCGGCGTCAGACACTCCTCCAGTATTCTCCATTTCCGAACATTCCGAGGAGCCAACATCGACTCGGATCATTTCCTTGTTGTAGCCAAGGTAAGAACACGGATATCGATAGGATAGGACAACGGAGTAGAGCAAGACCAAAACAGTTTGACGTCGGAAAGCTACAATCGCAATTGACCGCTAGCAACTTTGCCGATCGAGTCTCCCTAAAGTTCTCAGAGAGTCCAACCCCGCCAGGCGAAACAATCGACCAACAATCGAACCGTTGTCAAAAAGCCATTAGAGAAGCTGCATCTGATGTGCCTGGTTTGACAACGATTGCAGGCAGGCACATTCAGCGAAGCAAGCAGCATACAAGGCAACGTTAGACAGAAGGAGAGAGCAGTTATGAGCTCTACGAACTTAAAAGAAGGGAAGAGCACCGGCTTCTCAAAAATCAATGGAGAGGTGTTACGCCAGAAATGACGTCCGAAAGTTCTACCAACGGGTAAAACAACTATCCAATGGATAAAAAATTCGGACGTGACGCAGAGGGACAACTCGTAGTAGATTCGCAGTCGATACTGAGAATCTGGAAAGATCATTTTTGTAGACTGTTAAACGGCGAGGAAGACTCTCACGCAATTGACGATGATCGACGAGAATTCCGTCCCCCGACCTAGACCAAGTCAAGATAGCGATATCGAGACTAAAGTCGAATAAAGTTGCTGGTGCAGACGGACTGTCTGCGAAACAGTTTAAGGCAGCTGGGCATGAGCTGGTAAGGTACATGCACCAACTCATCTGTAAGATATGGTCGGAGGGAAGCATGCCCGACGAGTGGAATCTGAGTATCGTTTGCCCGATCCACAAGAAAGGAGACCCATTTGACTACGCCAACTACGAGGAATAAGTCTCCTGAACATCGCCTATAAGTTCTTCTCTGCCGTTTTGTGTACTCGCCTGAAGCCGTTTATAAATAACCTGATAGGTCCATATTGGTGTGGCTTCAGGCCAGGGAAGTCCACCATCGATCAGATTTTCTACAAAGAAAGACAAAACTAATGCAATTCGACACCCACCACATTTGCGATTTCAAGCCCGCATAAGACAGGGACGAGCTATACATCGCTAGCTTGACATTCCAGCCAAACTCGTCAAGTTGTGCAGGATGACGATGGAGAACTTTCGCTGCTCCATCAAGGTCGGTAACGAACTGACAGAGATCTTCAATGCCAAAAATCATGCTGGAAAAGATCGTGCAAGACTCACACACCAACACTAGAGGCACGATCTTCCAGGAGTTCGTACAACTGCTAGCATACGCGGATGACATTGACGCGATCGGCAGAACACAGCGAGCCGTCAATGAAGCGTTTGCTGGTATTGAGGCGGAGGCTGCCAAAATGGGTTTAGCGGTGAACGAGGGCAAAACGAAGTACATGCTGTCATCGAGAAAGGAAGCACAGCATCGACGACTTAGACAAAACGTCACCATAGGCAGCTATAACTTCGAGGTATTGAAGGACTTCGTCTACCTCGGCTCGCAAGTGAATAGTACGAACAACACCAGTTGCGAGATTAAACGCAGAATTACTCTTGCCAATCGCTGTTTCTTTGGGCTCAAGAGGCAATTGAGTAGTAGAGTCCTCTCTCGAAGGACCAAGCTAACATTATATAACACCTTCATGATCATATGCTGCTGAGGCATGCACATCACAAAAGCGGATGAAGAAGCACTTGGTCTTTTCGAGAGAAAAGTTCTGCGTTCAATCTTTGGTCCTGTCTGCGTTGACGGTTTCTGGAGAAGAAGATTCAACCACGAACTGTACGGGCTGTACAGCGGCATGAGCCTAGTCAGGCGTCCACGGACTCAACGTCTAGGATGGCTGGGCCATGTCGAGCGCATGGACAACACTGCTTCAGCCCGAAGAGTCTTCGACTCCGAACCAGTGTGCCCAGGTGGAGAAGGACCTCAGTCAACTTGGTGCGCGCAGTTGGAGACAGCTGGCTAAGGATCGTGCCGGCTGGAGAGGCTTACTGGTTGAGGCCCAGGTCCAGAAGAAGAAGAAGCTTACAAGGTGAGCCACCTCACAATTTACAATTCAGAGATTTGATATATTATGGAATGCAATATTATATCTTTCTATTGCAATACATCTAAAAAAAACAAGTGTAATTTTAAATAATCAAAGAGAAAGACCAACCAAAAGCCAAAAGCCAAAACGCCAAAAGCCTTTACGTAAAAAAATAATAATAAAAATATATAAATGAATAAATTAAAGTAAATATATAAGCAAATGCAGAAATAAATAATTAAATAGATGAATAAATAAATAAATAATTAATTTACTAAATAAGTAGATATAAAAACAAATAAATATATAAATTAATTAGATTAATAAATACTACAAGAAGAAAACGTCAGTCTTGTCGATTATAGTTATTATTAAGCTGGTTAACTAGTGGATTATCAGATAAGTCACATCTACCCATAAATCTTTCGGTAAGTGCATGTATCCTAAGAGAGATCAATTCAACATTAGCTTTACTGTGTAAATCACGCGTAGAGTGATGCCAAGAAGGTTGAGCATCATTTTGAGCATATTGTTTTGTTGTACTTGTAATAGTTTTATGTGCCACTTAGCGCAATCACCCCACACTTGACAGCCGTACAACATTATTGCCTGGAAGAAAACCTTATGTAGGAGTATTTTATTGTCATTTGAAAGTAAGGATTTTATATTTATACAAGGATACAACATTTTAATTGCAGTGCCTGGTTTATGGAGAGTCCTTGTAATGTTTTCATTAAAAGTACGTTTTTTCTCTAGGTAAACGCCCAAGTGTTTTACCGACGTCTCCCATTGTATGTGTGACTCATTTATTGTTTAATGGTCGGATGGAAGATAACAAGACTCTCTTTTTCTTGTGAAAAAGTTAGCTTTCATCTTTTCCTCGTTAACTTTGCTTTTCCATTTCTTGAGGTATGGAACAATTACTCCCGCCGTGACGAAAAAATCGCAGAATCATCAGCGTACAGGGCGAAGTCACATTCCAGTAAATGGGGAAAGTCAGATGGAAACAAGGTAAACAAGATCGGTGCTAGAACTGACCCCTGAGGAACACCTACATCTACATTATGTGCTATTGTTGACATGAACTTTGTAGCTTCGATCTGACAAAAAACTCCTGATACCTTGGGGAATGGAATTGTATCATTTTATATCAAAATTGGTCATCCCCCAAGACCGATTCTTCGTATACCAGCAGTTGAAACAGCTAAAATAAATTTTATTTAGAGTTGAATTACGATGAATAATCCTTGTTGCAAGTACTATGCTAGAACCGCTGATCAGATTCGATAATAGTCATGCGAATGTTCCCCACGATTGTACCTCTCGCCTTCAGATGTGGTCTGTCGTACAACGAATTCTGTTGAAGTCGAGGAAGACGAAAAAACCATTGTGCACCTCCTTTACACTTGCAGCGACCTCTTCTCTCATAGGAAAATAATCTTTGTGCTTATTTCTTCAATAACCTGGCCGTGGTTATTGGTGTCAGACATCGTGATCGTTTTGTCGAAAGCACCAAGGTCGAATTGACTAGGTCCACGTGGAAACACAACGGGGACAAACTGCTGCATGCCGGCAGTCAGCTACTCTAAGCTAACCCAATCTAAATAATACTACCACCTGCAGATAAGCACTTTGCTTTGCAGGTGAACCAACATAATTATTGTCTGATGACGAAATACATGTGACGTTTCTCATACGCAGACTTCTGAGGGTGTATGATTGACACAGCTGTGGAAAAAACGGGCACAGTTCACGTATTGGCAAAGGAAGTGACTGATTACGTTCTGCAGCTGCCGACTCTGTTCGGTGACGAGCCCTAGATTCCAACAAAGGGAATAGGAACTTGCCAGACTTATTGACTTGCACACCACAATGAGCCCATCAATGTCAAGTGAATTTAAAGATCCACGCGGTATCAAAAATAATTTACTCTCCTCGAAGTAAATTTGCCGGCGCAGGGGCCTCTAATCTGTGTCAAGTTGTGAGACCTAATCGGGTCTTATAAAAGTTTCTAGCCGAAGTGTGTATCCTTTATTGATTAACCACCCTATTTCCCATCTCAACTCCCGTCTGAAATAACCTCGACTTTCCACTGGGAGACAATTCAGCAGACAACATTGAAAGACCCACGTGCCCACGTCTGGATAATCATTCAGAGCATGAAAGCGAGAGGACCTCGCACCACTTTCACTATTAGCTTCTACGTGCAACACAGCATCCTTCGCATCCACAACCCCGCACATTATCTCATCTCCATTCCCCGAAGTGTCCCATCATCACTGTCGTCCCGTCGCATTTTAACCCCAACGACATGACAGTCGTCACTAATGGGCGCTCGGCAGACAGAAAAATAAAATTAACTCCTCTTTGTGGGCGCCAGTGGAAATCGTGTAAAAATAAGACCACAGTCGCTTTACCCCAGATGGGACTCGAACCCACAATCCCCGGCTTAGGAGGCCGATGCCGTATCCATTGGGCCACTGGGGCGACGATAAACCGAGTGAAATGTAAAAAATCCAACAGACCTCAGATCGGCATACACGCGTTAGATGAAAGAAGACGTGCCACCTTCGCACTTCGCAGCGTGCCGACGAGCTTTCCCCGAAGCACCCGCAAACACGCACAAGTTTCGTGTGCCAAAAGCTCCCACAGAGCCAGTTCAGCTTTCATTCATTCAATTGGAGCAGTTGAGGGGGAGCCAACCAACCAACCGAGTGGCGCACACGAAATGCGAATGAACGTCTAAATATAAATTCACTCGGTGTTCATTCGTCGTTTCCCCACTTTATAGGAACGTGACGATGAATTTGAACTTGTGCGGAACATGTGGAGAGCACGGCAACAGCCCCAGTGGCCCAATGGATACGGCATCGGCCTCCTAAGCCGGGGATTGTGGGTTCGAGTCCCATCTGGGGTAAAGCAAGAGTGCCCATCCGCAACGATGTGTGCTTCTTTTTTTCTTTCTCCTCAAGTGGAGTTCGTTCACGGCGAGCGATTGACTTCCAGGTGTCGCCAAAGGGGTATATTTAGATTATCGCGGCGGCTATCGGCGTCGGAATCTATTTTTAATTGAATGAGTGTCTGCTTCAATTCGATAAAGTGCCTTCGGTCGACATTGGATGAATATTTAAAGCGGCGATAATGATTGAGTGCGAGTCCGCGGGGTAGAGCTGATTAACGCGGCCGCCGGCAGTGGAATATGGAACGCCGTCTGCCGGATATATCGCGTTAATGGCAGATTATTGAATGGATGGTTGTGCAGGGAAGATTGATTGGATTTGGTTTGGAACATTTGAAAATTGGCGATGAAATGAGGAGGCACATGGATTTAGATGCAAATTGAGATATTGTTCGTCGCTGGTAGTGAGCTCAAAATTATTTGGAAGATTCCACTGAATTTGGAGGTGAACGAAGCCATCTGTGGGCAAGTGCTTTCCCCTCGCTCTCTTCAGACTGTTCTAATTTTTGATTCCAATTCAACAAAGTCAGGGAGGCATACATCTGGACTAGTAGACGCACCCTGGCCGCTCGTTGTCAGCATACCGGAGGAACAAGTTGATCCCGAGTTACGAGTGATTTGTGTTGCGCAGATGGCGCAAGACAACGTTATTTTTTGTATGAAGTTGTATGAAGGCATGTACGTTGTATTTGCTCGAGTTTCCGTCTTGCTCTCGCACCGTTCTGAACCTTTTTCTTGACCGATGATACACGGGAGTTTTGTCGAGTTCGATTGGGAATTGGACAAGAGAATTGCTAGAATGGAGAGTTATTTTACAGGATGTAGAAAACCACTGACACGTGCTCCAGATCCGGGGATCAGATAGCAGCTTATCGCTCTGTGTCTGCCTAGCTAAAACCACGAAGGAATTTAATTTTCATTGCCTGTTGAATCCTTACACGAGTGAGTACACGATGGATTTTTCTCTTCTACCATCGATTCATAGTTTTCCCATCTAATGGACATTCTGAGAGACAGAGAGTTGAGATAGTTCTCATTGCTGAACAATGAGCACATTTTGGGTACTTGGCCCGCTGACTGCTTGGACGAGTGTTTTCTGTTTAAGAGTTTGAGAACGATACGAATCCTGTTGAGGCTAGAATCGGTAGGTTTGTAGCTAAATGGGTGCCCTTACGGCCTTGTGGTCGTGGCTCACTTAGATCAACATGTTAAGATAAGATAATGAAACAATGGGTTGATGACAATAAAATCATACCCGACAACCAGTTCGGATTCAGGGCGGGACATGAAACCATACATGCCGCGTCCAAACTGGTGTCCGACATTCAGTGGAATAAAGGCAAACGACAATGCACGAAGGCCTATCTGATTGACTTGGAGAAAGCGTTCGACACCATTTGGTTAGAGGGCCTCTCCCTCAAGCGGGTTAGACTTGGCATAAGTAAACCATTGCTATGCATGATCCATGGCATGATAATAGTGATAGAAAGTTCGTCGTGAAAAATGGTGACGTAACTTCTAGCACGGTCTTTGAAATTAAAACGGTCTGCAACAGGGGGCGGTTGGTTCGCCGATCTTGTTTTCAATATTCACTGCAAATCTTGTAGGTTCCATGTCGCACTTAACAGCGTACGCCGACGATATAGTTGCGCACAGAACAGGTCCGAAGATCGAGGTAATAAATATCTTGTTGCAGCGTGACTTCGTTAAAATTCAGCCGTTTTGCGACGACTGGAAGTTGGTTATCAACTTCCTGATGTGTGAAATTACCCCGTTGTACACGGCACCGAGGGATAGGCGCCAAAACTGGCACAAGTTCGGCATAGTTGACCCACAACGTCGGCCGTTAGCCGTGAAAAGTGTAGTTAAATATCTTGGCATTTGGCTGGATCAATAGCTGTATTTTTACAAACTTACACATATTGCTCTGACGAAAGCCAGAAACGCTTTTGCTGCGGAGGTTGTTCTTCAGCAGCCTACTTGATACCAGAGTGAAGGTAATCTACTACATGGCCCTCATAAGTCCACTCATGGTGTATGGTTGTCCCCTGTGGTTCAACGTGTGTCCTTCTCAGATGGAAAAGATGAGGGTGTTCGAGAGACGGTGTCTTAGGACTTGTCTCCGGTTGTATCGTACATACCCGAATTTACCACCTTTGATAATTCACGGCTCCACCTCTTTCGAGTCACTGACAATGCTCAAAGAGTATTCCTGTCTAGAAAAGGCTTCTCAATTTCGCCGTTCGGAGTCGGCATTAAACTGTAGGTCCCTTCCACGCGTGAAAGAACAATAGCACGCACAACACGAGTGGTTGCTGAGAAGCTAGGCCCTGGCCCCCTACGGGCTGTACCGCCACCCATATTATTATTATTATAAACCTAGTCTCACATGTTGAGAAGGAGCTCCACCTTTCATTAGCTTGATGTCAAACAGTGGGTGGGGGAAGCCATGGGATTGCTTGGGATGGGTGAAATTCGACCCCTTTCCTGGGAGATTCGCACAGAGTGATCGAATGCTCTGTGCCAAGAACCTTGGGCTCTTCGCGATAGCTCGAGACTAGCTTGGACTTGATTTCAATAGCGGAAATTGCTTTTATGGCCGCTTAACAGTCAATTAGGAAGGTAATATTAGCTGGTGGTATTTCCAACAATGATATCAATTGGGCCGCTTCCTTGACCGCAAGGACCTCCGCTTGAAAAACACTTCCGTAGTCAGGTAATCTGAGCAGTGCATGTTTATAAATTAGGAGAAGATGCCCGCGCCTGTTCCTTTTTTTTCCATCTTTGACCCGTCCGTATAAACATGGATGGAACTCGAGTCAATGATGGGTTCATATAAGCTCTTTTCCTTCCTTATAGGGAAATGCTTATTGAAGGGTAATTCGAAGTCAAGGGCGGGGAGAGAGTAGTCGCTTTCTATTTATTCTATGTGAGGTCTTTCAAGTATACACGCATGGCCATAGCGGCTAGGGTGCCAGTTTTTGGATTGGATGATCCTTATGCCTCCATTTGCGGCAGTGTATAGATCTGTGTATAGAGGTCGAGTGGAAGAAGATCCAGTAGCACCTCTAAACCCGCTGTGGGGGTGGTGGAGGTTGCCCCTGTCACGCCTAGGAATGCGCGTCTCTGTATGCTCTTGAGCAGCTTTAAGTTTGAAAATTACAGTCAAGCTTGCCACCAAACTAAACACCAAACTATGTCAGGATCGGCCTCACAATTGCTGTGTACATCCACAGAATCGTTTTAGGGTTCGGCCCACATTTCTTACCAAATATTCTGTTACACAGGCTTTGTGGTTTCCAGTTGAGTTTCCTGTCTAGGATTAGACCAAGGTACTTCCCGCTTTCTCTTAGAGTGAGGGTTGTACCCTCAATTTTGGAAAGATTGAAAGGCGGGATGACCCTTTTGTTGGTAAAAAGGATCAACTCTGTTTATGACCGCAAGATTTTCTCTTTTTTAAGACCGCAAGATTTTGCCCATTTGAGGAGGGTGTTGATTGCGTGTTCCACTGAGTTTCGAGGGGAACTTGCCACAGTCAATAATGACCACGTCATCGGCGTACGCGATTGCCTTGGTTCCAGAGCATTTCAGCTCCTCAAGAATGTCATTGATGACAAGTACTCTCAGCAGGGGGAGAAGACCCCACCCTCTTGAGGCTAAGGATTTTACAGAAGAGTCGCCTAGAGTTGCATTGATTATTCTCTTACTGAGCAGATTGGTTATCGCGGACGTGACGGATTGCTCAACTTTGTTCTTTACGAGTGCATTTTTAATTGCATCGGTCTTAACATTGTTGAAGGCGCCTTCAATATCTAGAAAAGTACCATAAGATCCTTTGCTGTTAAAACCATCCGGAGTCATTTACAAACTTCCTGAGATTTTTCAGTTCTAAACCGCACACGTACCCTCGTTCTGCAAAGAATTGCTTCCCAAACACTGTTTTCTATTCTTTGACAGGCCTTGGTATTCTTAAAGCAGATCGAATGGATTGTACTTCTTCCTCATCTCTGAAGGAAGAATTCGCTTGGTATGTTCAGGCGCGATGCATGGGTGTCTATGGCGAAATATTCGGTAAGGGCTGCTATTAGCGTTCGCGCTTCCTTGCGAATAAAAGTTGATCAGTGTTGTAGATACTTTTTTGCTCAGCGTCGGTCACATGACTCTGTCCATTGCTCCAATTGCAAGTTTAATCTAATGTACTCTGCATCTGTCTAGGGATTCGTCTGTCAGCATTCTTCTTACGGAGCTAAAAGGTGGGAGTAAGAGACGGAGACTAAGCAGAGATCCATTTTTCGCAGGGTAGTCCGTTTTTTTCCTTGAATGAAGCCAGTGTCACCATATTTGTCAAAGTTATTTAACAGACGCTCTGTCTATGGCCTCTAATGTCGTTTGGCTGTCGGAAAAAGAGAGACCATTTGTGCTGCTTGGTTTATCTCAGCCTCAGTAGCCTCTAATTGCACATGTTTTTTAGCCGTCAGTGTTCATTAAGATTACACCATCTTCTGCTACCAATTGTTCTTGCCATTGTTTCCGTTCTGGAATAAGCATGTGGAAGACATTCTCCGGGGCCAATGTTGGTGGCAGATAGTCCGTTTGGTAGTTATGCTTTGCCGCATCACCAAAGTGTGCGCCAAAGGTGGATCGCCGTGGCGTAGTGGGTAACGCAGAAGGTCGATACATGGATTTACCACCTTTGATAATTCACGACAATGCTCAAAGAGTATTCCTGTCTAGAAAAAGCTTCTCAATTTCGCCGTTCGGCGTCGGCATTAAACTGTACGTCCCTTCCACTAGTGAACGAATAAATGCACTCACAACACGCAGTGGTTGCTGAGAAGCTAGGCCTAGGCCTCGGACTGTCGCGCCACCCATATTATTATTATTAACCTGCGCCAAAAGCATTTGCAAACATTTGAAAGAATAAAACACGACTAGATTCGGTTCAATGACCTTTATTTGCCTATAGTCACACCGACGATGATCGATACACTGTCCCTCAGTAGTCTGTGACGCGGATTTATATACCCGCGTGCATCTGATGCTACAGCTCGGCCATCCTACATTAAATTTCGCCATCGAGATCGGAGCCTTCTCCCTCGCTGCTGTCGAGCCCTTTGTTCGGGAGCTCGCACCAGCGCTTCACCCTGTCCGATGCCATTATTGTGTTCCACGTACCGGTCGTTGGGGAGCACCTTCGCAATGATGTATGGGCTCCGGTACTTCTGCTCCAACTTCCGCGACGCGCCGGTGGGGGCTGGCTCGTTCTCGATCAGTACAAGGTCGCCTGGCTGGTAAGACGGGCGTCGAATCTTACCTTCTGCTGCACTTGAGCCCTTTCGATGTTGGTTAGGGCCTCGCTTCGACGCCTTTCTATCTTCACTCTCCTCTGCTCACCCGACTCCAACAGCAGCTTGTCGCCCGAAATACGAATAGGCGTGTAGGCGAACAGTAGCTCGTGTGGGCTTACCTTCGTTGTACAGTTCGAAGCCCGAAGTTGCGTTACCCAGTCCTCCTCAATTTCCTGCGAATGCATGCATTTGAATGACGAGAGAATGGTTCGGTTACATCTTTCGACCTGGCCGTGTGCCTTGGGTGTCCTGACTGCTGTCTTGACGTGTTTATCACAGAATCGCTCGAGGTGAAAGCCGTTCCCTGGTTGGTAACAATTCTTCATGGGAGACCAAAATAGCCGGCCACTGCGTTTAACACGGCGATAACTCCTCTGCTGTTAGCGGACTTCACCGCCCCTAGTACGGTGTACTTGGTACAATTGTCTACCAATGCCAAAATATACCTCGTACCGCCCTTCCCCTTCGTGAACGGCCCAAGGTGGTCTAGGTGTACCGTACCGATGGGTAGTGCAACGCGGTCTATTTAAATTTCATTACGTTCTTGGTTTCCGCCGTGGCCTGTTATAAATTCATAAATAATTGCTTTAGAAAACTGCATTTAAGATTTATTTCTTGGAGTCCCATTTTTTGTTGAGAATACAGACAACTTTATACTGTATACTTAATTTTGTGATTTTGTGTATACACCTTTCAGACGATCCTGGGATTTTAGTAAGATTGTGGTGGGCCTTGAATGCGACCACTTGGCAGAGCCAGGATGAGGTGGTTGGACCAAGTCGGTTGATCGAGTATGGACTTTATTCAGAGCGTGATTCTCCTTCTGACAGAGATGGTTCTGCCGGTGTGACTAGGATCAGCATCCTCAAATGCATCTCCTTTAATTCGTGCTCAGTCAGTTGAATGATATTATGCAAACTTTGCATCTCCCGCTTTGCCGCTCTGATTCCATCACTGCACGGTGAAATGGTAACCGAAGTCCACATTCCAAAGAGATTCAGGTACCCACCCGTTCCGTAACATATCCACACATTCTCGTCCTTCTCACACTGCCCTTGAAATCAGAAACTTTCACAATCTCCCATCCACTTGAAAGTGATGAGCGCTCACAACTCTCCCGTGCAGGAATGCGAAAAACTTACCAAAAAATACGTCAACCAACGTCTGCGGAAATATTCTCGCTTGAATTCCCGCATACCCAGAACTGCATAGTTCTCCGGCTTTAGATAAACCTCGCCCCGTGCATCCCACCCTCCCGCCAAGTACCCTGCAAATATTTTCAGTTAACCTTGACGTAAGATTGAAAAGAGGGATAAACCTGGTCTGTTGCAAAAAATTAGTGAAATTCCATTTGATCAAGCGCACGAGTTGCGTGAGTTGTGAGGCTCTCATGTGGGTGACGTCTTTGCCACACTGGTGTGGTGCTGTGCGACGCGAGGATTACCTGTGATTTATTTTCGACGCTTAATTATGCAGAAGGGAGAAGAGCGGGAATTATGTCATTGATGTGTCCTCAGCAGAGGCAACTCATCTCGTGTTGACTGATGAGGCGGTGGTGATGGGGAAGACCTCACGAGGCAGAACGGGGGGTTAGTTGACTGTTTCTGACAATTTTTGTGCCAAGCATTTAAGGACCACAGGCAGTGGGTTCTTTGTCAGTTACACGCGTCCTTGAGTTTTTGGGTTTAAGGAATGTCAACAAGACGACATCGTTTCTGAAAATGTGGTGGATTTTTATCCCCAAACACGCACATTATCATCATATCTGTGAACGCTACCAGTGTGTCATGAAATTCTGATAGAAAGTCATTCCTCGCTGTTTTTCAGACGTCACTTCCTAGTCAGCTGATTTCCACGCGAACTATTGTTTTGACTGTACACTGAACAGAGCTTCAAGTCCACAAGGACTTCCTTGCAATGATGCTACAAAATACATCCACATAGTAGAAAATTTCATAGTAGAAAATTTAAGATATTCGACACTGTATCTGAGGTAGTGATGTTGTACGCGGCTCAAGTATGGGGATATAAGTCTTATGAGGATGAATTATGAGGAAGAACATTTTTAAACTCCCTTCACGCACGCCGAACTATATTCTTATGCTGAAGCAATTTGTCAATCCGTCAGACGGCAAAGCCAGGCTAGTTGATTTTGAATTTGTTATATTTTTTGTTAAATTTTGTTTAATCTAAAAAAAATCTAAAAAAATTCACTGAATAGGTCGCCACACTGACAAAATTCATGTATTGCTTTGTAACTGCAAGTATCTATACAGAGCGGAGAGATCAAGAATTCCGGGCAAAGGGTGCCGCGATTGTTTACTCTACTAAAGGGTGGTCCAACGAAAACGGCACGATAAAAATTGTAAATCAAACAAAACAGAATTATCTTAATATTTCTTATTATGGTAGAAGAATCTATGACGTGTCAAACAAACTATCGGTTAACTGCTCGCCACAGCTTCGGTGGCATACCTCTGGCCGATGGTCCACATTTTTAATGACCCTGAGACATAATTGAGGTTCAGTCTCGTTAATGTGCCGAATCATCTAATCCTTTAGATCTGGTATTGTTCTTGGCTTATCTACGAACACTTTATTGACGACGCTTGAAATGGCCAGTAGGCTTTAGCTCTTGAGTCAGAACCTTGTAAGTGTGTAAATTCAAACCTTTATTCAAAATACGCATCAGTGATGTTCTTGAGATGTTCAATTGTTGGTCACGACGACGAGTCGAGGTTGAGGGCTCTTCTGTCACACTATCGCGAAAAACAGCAATATTTTCCGTGAAACGAACTGGGAGCGCATGCACAGACGTTTTCACATTTCCTACAGACACGGTTTGTGGACACATTTGGTCGATTATGCTGACCAAATAAATCACGAAATGCATTTTGATATGAATGCCCATTTTCGCCTTCAACAATCCTAACGCTCTGCTCAATTGTGTATCTCTTCCTTTTTGAATGTGTCAAGCACTGGCGTGACTCACAATTAACATCGTGAGTTATGGGTATACCACTCATTATAAGCGCGACCACTATGACCTTTCCCTTGAGTGTTGCTGCAACTGAAACGGGTTGCACAAAAGGACTCCGATCAAAGAAGCTTTGTTTGAGTTAAAAAGAAAAGATTCAGTCACATTTAACTCAAAAACTTTATTGCCACCTACCTTCTAACGAGATGGTCAAGTAGCTTAGCATTGAACTTATGTGCGTGCCGGGATCTATCACGCTGAATTAAAAAAAAAGGTTTTAAAAAACATTTGATTTCAAACTTTTAATGAATTCTCTTTGAGTTTCAAAAACTTTACGCCAACGCTTAGCGAGTTATATAAACGGCTGCTTTATGCCTTCACAGGAAAAATCAGCCACAACTTCTTGCAACCATCGGAATTATGCCCAAATTTGTTTCATTGCATCGGATTTAAAAAAGTACGGTTTTGACTTTGGTCGTGTTACAAAAGTCACAATTTCTTGCATGAATGCAACTTCTTCTTCTTCTTTATTTGGAGCTACATTACGGGGTGGCCGTGGGCCTCAACCAACAAGCCTCTCCAGCTAGCTGTCTCCAGTGTCGCACGCCAAGTTGGTTGAGGTCCTTCTCCACCTGGGTGCGCCACCTTAAACGCGCGTCCTCTGTTGCGTTGTACCACAGGTTCGGAATCGAAGACTCTCCGGGCCGGAGCTGAGTTGTACATACGCTCTACATGGCCTAGCCATCTAAGGCGTTGGATCCGAAGATGCCTGACTAGACTCATGTCGCTGTACAGTTCGTGGTTAAATCTTCTCCTCCAAAAACCGTAAGCGCAAACAGAACCAAACATCGCACCCAGAGCTTTTCTCTCGAAGAGACCAAGGACTTCCTCATCCGTTTTTGAGATTGTCCATGCCTCCGCGCCGTACAGCATGGCTGGGATGATCAAGGTCTTGTATAAAGTCAGCTTGTCCTTCGTGAGATGGCTCTACTACTCAATTGTCTCTTGAGCCCATAGAAACAGCGGTTGGTAAGAGTTACTCTGCGTTTGATCTCGGTACTGATGTGTTTACTACGGAGCCGAGATAGACGAAGTCCTTGACTACCTCGAAGTCATAGCTGCCCATTGTGACGCTCTGTCCAAGACGTCGATGTAGTGTGTCCTTTCTAGATGACATATACATCGTTTTGCCCTCATTCACCGCTAGACCCATTTTAGCCGCTTCCGCCTCAATGCCAGCAATTGCCTCATTGACGGCTCGCTGTGTTCTGCCAATCACGCCAATGTCATTCGCATATGCTAACAGTTGTACGAACTTCTGGAAGATTGTGCCTCTAGTGTTGTCGTGTGAGTCTTGCACGATCTTCTCCAGGATGATGTTAAAGAAGTCACATGACAGCGCGTCGTCTTGTCTAAAACCTTTTTTGACATTGAAGGTCTCGTTGAGTTCGATACCGACTTTGATGGAGCAGCGATAATTCTCCATCGTCATCCTGCACAACTAGACGAGTTTGGCTGGAATGTCAAAACTAGACATGGCGTTGAATAGCTCGTCCCTATGCACGCTGTCATATGCAGCCTTGAAAGGTTTTGGGTGTTGATTTGCATTTCTTGTGTCTTTTCCTGGATCTGCCGTAGTGTGAAAACCTGGTCGATGGTGGACTTCCCCGGCCTGAAGCCACACTGATATGGACCTATCAGGTTGTTTATAAACGGCTTTAGGCGAGTACACAAAACGGCAGAGTAGATCTTGTAAGGATGTGATGTTCAGGAGACTTATCCCTCTATAGTTGGCGTAGTCAAAGGGGTCTCCTCTCCCATTTGATTCCCTCGTCGGACATGCTTTCCTCCGACCATATCTTACAGATGAGCTTGGGCATGCGCCCAACCAGATCATCTCTAGCTGCCTTAAAGATTTCAGCGGACAGTCCGTCCGCACCGGCAGCTTTGTTAGACTTCAGTCTTGATATTGCTGTCTTGACCTCGTCTAAGTCGGGGGGACGGAACTCTCGTCGATCATCGTCCATATTGAGTGGGATATTCTGCCTGACAGCGGTATTGATGTCATCATCGCCGTTTAGCAGTCTGCAGAAATGGTTCTGACAACTTCTCAGTATCGACTGCGACTCTACTACTAGTTGACCATTCTCGTCCCGACAGGCTTCTGTCCGAACCTTATATCCACGGGATAACTGTTTCACCCTCTGGTAAAACTTACGGACAGCGTTCCTGCCGTAGCACCTCTCCATCTCCCGCCGGGTCTCGTCCCTTCGTCTCTGTTCGTAGAGCTCACGAACAGATCTCGTTGTTCGTTGCAGCGTTGCTTTGTAGGCTTCCAGCTTCGCTGCATGTGCCACCCTACACTCGTTGTCAAACCATGGGTTTTTTCTAAGTGGTGCCGTAAAACCCAGCACATCAGTGACATCATCTTTGATGGCTTCTTGACAACGCCTCCAATCTTCTTCGATTGTTTGCGCGAACTTAGAGAGAGATTCCGGGAGACTCGATCGGCAAAGATCCTAGCAGTCCGTTGCGATTGTAGCTTTCCGACGTCAAACCGTGGAATGCACGCAACTAGGACTTTATTTTTAGAAGAAATATACAGCTTTCTCAAAAAAAAAAAAATGGACCCAAGAACGGAGCTCAGAAATATTCAATTCCTTATAGTAAAATCTTAATTTAGCACAAATTGACAGGTGGTGTGTTTTACGGTTTGTTGGACTGTAGACAAGAAGCTCCAAGCGACTCCAACAGGAGACCTTGTTTATCTGTAAGCTGGAATCTTGCTCTATTCATGATGAAAATATCAGATCTTTAAACGGGCAACTTTGGCCGAGAGAGACTGTTAAGTGCAGCAATATACTGACCTAAACTGCAGAAATGCCAGTTTGGTTGTAAGTACCAAGCTGTGACGAATACTAATAAATGTGTAACTTCTGAACTCGTTGACAAGTGCCAAGAAATCTTTTCGTAGTTTAAAAACGTGCTATTTTTATATTCTTTTTTCACTTCAGTGTACTTTGTTCAAGTATATTCTCTTTTAACTACGCCAATCATTTGTGAGCCACGAAAAGATCTCATGTACTATGTTCCAAATTCGTTTCAGATCGGTTCACGGGTTCAAAGATTTCATGTTTATTTCTGCGCTCCCATAAAAAGTGAACCACTGTGCGGCGTTGTGTTTGGTCGTCCGGCTTCAAATCTTGCATCACCACTATCTAACGTATGCCGTAAACCAATCCAAGTGAGCTTTTAACCGCCCAATCGACATTTCTGGCCTGCTTTTCTTCATTTCTCTTCAATCTCTGCCTGGTTGGTGATTTAAGGGCCACAAGGCGTATTGACCTTCAAACTTGTCAATTTATGTTTTTTTTTGTTTTTCTTATTATGTTACTTGGGTTGCTGAAAATCTTCAACAAGACACTATGTGACCCGTGCCAGATTTTTACTGACTAAAAACACCCTTCCCTTTTGGATTTTGGTTGAGTGACCGATTGTGTCCGATTGTTCAGACCGCAGTGGGAAATTTTTAAGCCTCAAGGCTCTGATGACTTTCACATTTTTGCCAGAAATGTCCAGTGGTGGGAGGTGGAAGAACTCCTTCTGCTTCTCAGCACTCCACTGATGCACAGGTAGCTGATGCTGACACCGAATTGGGTATCCTTCAATTGACAGGTTTGTTAAGTGCTGTCAACTGAGACCCAGTACAAAACTGTCGGTCTTACAATCGAGGTGAGAATTCAGTAAGCGATGTGGAGCTTTAGTCCAAATTTGTATCATATGCCCCTTTTTTCCACTGGAGAAGCCTTCCTGACACAAACCTGGATGTTGAGTATCTAGCTTATCTTAGACCCAGAAATATCGTACTAGCGTCTAATTGCCGAGTAGAGACGCACGGCTTAGGGGTAAAACTGTTATTTTTTTTTTGGGTTGGGTTGGTGAATATCTTCAACAAGACACTATGTGACCAGTGTCCACAGAGTAGTGGCAGATTTTTACTGACTAAATACACGCTGGCCTTTTGGTTTTTCTCTACCACAACTAAGTTTCTCTATCTCTAACATTTAAGGATATTTTCGCGTGTTGCAGGTAGATCCTCGGTAAAATCACCTGCCATGACCATCGTTAGGATGGTTTATTACTACTGCGCCAAATCGAGCGGTCTCGTACGCTGGAGTCGGCGTACTAAACGTCTCATGTCCAAAGTTTGGAGGTTGGCATTGTTACAATGACCACGAAGTCTGATACTTAGCTTTCGAGCGGAGCTTGTTATTTCTTCGTCGAAGGTGGTTATCCCTAGGTCCCTTTATGTATCACAATTCCTGAAATACCCAAGGACTGAAAAGGACTGAATAAATCCTCTGTTACTTGCTTTGGCACAACCCCATAGTTGTATGCCGTAAGTCCATATAGGCTTCAGTAGTTGCAGTGTATAATAGCAGTTCTTTGCACATGCTTAACATGGAGTGCCTTCCAAGTAACCAGTACATTTCTCTATACCGGTGTTCGAGCTCATCCCGTGGCTTTTTCTTGGCTTTCTTGTGGGCCTTCCACTTTCGTATCGAGTGTCATACCAAGATATTTAGCTTCATTAGCGTACGGTATTTGTACAGAATTAATGGAAACTGGTAGATTTTCAATATTTCTAAAATTTAGGTGCGTTGATTTGGTCTCATTGGGAGCAATGCGCCAGCGTTTTGACCATTTGTTTATTTTGTCCAGAGCTCGTTGCAGTTTTTCAGTTGAGGACTCAACTGAACGTCCCGTTGCCAGGTTCGCTGTGTCATCCGCAAATGTAGCCACAAGTGTACCCTCAGTTTAAGGTATGTCTCTAGTGTACAACAGGTACAATGTAGGTCCAAGGACACTCCCTTGAGGGACTCCTGCTCGGATCTCTTTAAAATCGGAGTATTCAGGTCCGTGTTGAGCTCTAAATATCCTGTTATCGAGATAAGATTCTAGTACTTTAAACAAGCTTGTCGATAGAAGCCTGCTAAGTTTGTATTTAAGGCCTGGCATGAACCTTGTCGTAGGCCTGGGAAACGTCAGTAGGACGGTGGAGCTGATGTTTTTCTCCTCTAACGCTCCTTCAATTTCATTCGTTATTCTGGATACCTGGTCAATTGTCGAGTGTTTCGCTCGAAACCCGAACTGATGGTCGGATATAAGTTGCTTCTCTTCGATAAATTTTTGAATGCGTCTTAATAAGAGTTTTTCAAAAATTTTGGATATTATTGGTAAAAGCGATATGGGTCTGTATTACTTGTTTGTTGTTCAACGGTTTTTGAACCATTATCACTTCTGCAACCATCCATGAGTCTGGAACATATAATAGCCTAAAGGAAGCGTTAATTAAGTAGAGGAGTTTAAGTAGCGCCTTTTTGGCAAGTTCTTCAGGATTTGTACGGTTATTAGATCATAGCCAGGAGCCTTATTGTTTTTTAGATTTTTGATAGCCTGTCACAGTTCATTTAGCGATACTCTTTCAATACTAGAGCTGTCAGATATAGAAGTTACAATTGGATCAACTCCCAACATTTGTCCATCAAAGGGCTGGAATGTTTCCTCCAAATGTTCCGCCTCCGTCTTTTCTTGATCCCTTTTTTCCCACTCATCATTGTTTTTCTTGATTAACGCGGCCTACATTTGGGGCTTCTTGATATTTTTTACTTCTTTCCAAAGTGAGTAGTTTGTACATTTTTTATTTGTTAGGCCTTCAAGATAAGTCGACATCTCATGGCTTTTAAAGATTTGCAAAGATTTTTTTAGTTTGTTTTACAGGCGATTTAGGTATGTTTTATGTTGAGGAGCGCGAGACTGCTGCCATTTCTTGCGCGCTTTTCTTTTTTCGAGGATAATTTCTTTTATTTCTGGCGGAAGATTTGTTTCATTAAATTTGGGTTTTTACTGCGAGGAGTATTTTTCTAGGCTGCTTTCTAGATTTAATTAATAATAAACTTTTCAAGTTCGAGTTCTAACTCTAAAGTTGTTTTTAAAGAATCATTTAGACTAATATTTTCCTCACAGTCATGTCCAAAACTTTCCCAGTCAGTTTTGTTATTTGTCAATCTCGGCTCACCTTCCACTTTCCTTGATTTATTGCTATTGCCTTGGTCAAGATTACTGGTGAGTGGTCGGAAGAGAGGTCAAAGCTTTGTTCTACTTTCACGAAGTAAAGTAAAGACTAATTAAAAAGTCTACTAAGTCGGGTACTTTTGCCGTATCGGCCAATAGATACTAACTTTGTACAACAGTCTTCCTTTCGTTGAATTTTTACGCGAGCCCCAAAATGTGTGTTTGGCGTTAAAATCACCACCAACGATGAAACTCGTTCCAAATTTCTCGAAAAGACCTACAAGGTCATCCCTTGTGGGCACGCATCGCGGGGGAAAATATACAGATGATTGTATTGCGTAAGGTTCTGTTATTGTATTCATGAAGTGCTCTATATTGGCTCTAATAAATAAGGAGGATCCTCCTGTGGCTCTTCCGGAGGGATGAAAAGCGGCGTACGCACAGAAGCCTCTTATTTTAAATTGGGACTCCTTCGTCAGGTGGGTTTCAGATATCAAGCACACTTCAACGTTAGTGTTACGCAAGAATATGTCCAGTTCATTGCTTTTATTTTGTATTCCATTGGCATTCCATGTTAATATTTTGATAAACTTGTCCATGAAGATGGAATTTGGATAAAATTTCCACAATAGGTCTAGTCTTGCTTATGTGCCGTCTGAAGTTACATCTACCCATTCTTAGATTCGCATTACCCACGGTCTACTGTTTTTTGTCTGTGGATCAAGGTTTTGTAACTAAGATCAGTCATTTTATCCTCCTCCTTCGAAGTAAAGTCGACGAGGAAGGGCGTATGTCCTTCACATCCTTTAAGAGTTGTTCCGAAGTCCTTGACTTTCACAAATTCTGTTGAATTTTGAAACATTCTCCGTTCCAACGAGTGAAGACAATCAATCCACAGGCTCCCTCAAAGAGGACTTACATAATTTCCAAAGTTTTATTCGTCCATTCGTCGTAACCAGAATTTACTCCGATAAACAAATAAAGCCCGAACCCTCAAGCATTCCTCTTTGAGAACTAATCACACCCTTCCTTCAGTCACTCAAGGCGGATGGGCAACCACCTCCCTTTCTGAGGGCAAAATGAAATTTATTTCACCAAGTGTTGCCTCGAGTGCCGGAGAATTACATTCCGCCGTACTTCCGTCACGAGATAAGCACAAGGAGTGAACAGCAATAAAGCAGACAATCAAAACAAAATGGGCAAGCCACCCGCGCTGACTTACCTCAATCGGCCTGTTTGTGCTCAAATCCACCAGCTGGTCCTCGACACTGATGTAACCGGTCTCGATGAGTCCTGAAATTGAAAGAAATAAAACGAAAATTATCAGGATATTGCCTCTAAAAGGAAACCGGTCTCAGGAACGAATGTCCTATCCCCCGTCAATCATCAAATGCGTGTAATTAAACATAGGACGCCGTGCGGTACCAACTTCGATTTGGTCATCCATAATTGATTCGCGGCCCTCCTTGCGGACATGTTCACATTTCAAAGGACACACGAGCGCAAGTACACATCCATTGGAGCGGAACAGCAAATTGCTGCAAGTTTTCTCATAAAACTTCCTTGGCAACTCGCTTGTGTTTGTCCAAGGAGCACTCCCCCCGGCAGGAGGAAGGATGAAACTCGGTCAGGTTGATTTTTTTTCTCCTGGACCCGGTGCACTTGGCAGTGTTTGAGAGGATTTCGCCCCGAGATCGATGGGCATGAGTGTGTCGTCGGTTGCGGGCGAGTAAAGGTGAAGGATGGCGTTTGAACGTGAAATGAGATTCGTCGGAAGTGACAGGGGGCCATCATGTGCTTTTGATTAGGTCTCCGTGGCCCCGAGGTGCAGGAAGGATGTGAGTCGTGTCGTCGTCGGTCTGCATACGGGTCAGGGTGTGTCTTTGACAGCGCGCTTGACGAGGTAATATTGTAAAATACGAAGGAGAACGAGTTGCTTGTGTGACTTACTTATGGTGGAAGCCTCTCAAGCGTTACTTTATTCTTTCGCTTGACATTGCTCCGGGACTGAATGGCGTTGGCAGAAGGTTTCCGAGTGCGAGCCGTGGTGGTCCTTTAGATTGAAATCACACACGCGTAATGCCATGGAATTGAGATGAAGTGATGGAAGAGGAACAGAGTTTCCTTCGAAGTTTGAAGGTCTCTCCGTCACAAACAGTCTTATCCCTTCGTCCTGAGATCGAACATCATCCAAGTTCGGTTATCCAATGCAAAAGGTTCCAACAAATAGTGTTCAGATGCAACTTCATTGAACACTCTCAAGGGCTGTCTATTAGGTGTCCTCATTTATTCCACTCTCCATGGAGGACACCACGGAAACAATGATGATGACACAATGTCTACATTGAGTCCCACTTCACATTCTCCAACACCTCGAGAGGCTTTTGCCTTCAACTGCCCACCTCCCACTCCATCAAATTACCTGCTTGTGTACACATACATACATACTTTCATTCTTCATATCTCTGAAGGGCATAAATTCCATTTGGAGTTAAAAGGTCTTCTGGCGAGTGCGGGCGGGAAATAAATGAATTTGAATTCATAGTGATTTCATGGTTTCATGATTTTATGGGGGGCGGTTAGGAGCCAGTGATTACCTGACGAGCGTGTCCAGAATTCCATGAGAGAATTGGGGTCAGAAGATTTCATTGTTTACGATTGAATATGTTGGAGGAATGCTTTCGAAGAGAGATATGAAGGAGCTTAAGGACGTAGGCTAAGTAGAGGGGTTGGCCAAATTGTTGGAAGGGAACCACGAAGAATCAACTGGCCACTCAAGGACCTGCTCTCATCCTAAGAAGTACCAACATCATGGGCCGGCTTGGAGGTTTTCTACGAGGATATTTAAACTATAGCATTTTCAATGCAGTGGTTTCATTGGCCTAAGGACTGAAGTAAACGCAGTTCGTACCCACCTTGCTTCGGTTGACCCATACATAGATTCTACGTTGACTACAGATTTTAAGATTTTGGTAAATGTGACATGAACTACGCTAGAAACTATAGACTTAGATAAATACTAGAGACAGAAATCCATTTTTTTTTCCTACTTTAGGTATCTCTATCTCGCATAGTCTACATCAGTCATGCACAACCTTTTCATCGCTGTGTGCCGCATTAGAAAGTTAATAATTAAATGGGGGCCGCATTAGAAAACTATTAATTGGGCAATCACAAAAACTTAAACCCTAGAAACAGCTACTATTACATATATACTTTATTACAGAAACAAGAAAATTCACATTCAAAATAATTCAAAATATTATAGTAACTTAATCAAAAACAAATTAATTTTAATGAGATTTTTGTAGTTGCATATTAGATGCTAACTTTTTTACATACGGAGTAATATTTGTAGTAACTACTCTTACCACGGCGTTTAGGTTTTCATTTGTAAGTCGGTTTCTTTTAATTGATTTATTCAACTTCATTATTGAAAAAGTTTGCACACAAATGTACGTACTTTCGAATAAACTTCCACAAAGCGCTGAATTTTGTCGTAAATGTGGAAAGTTTTCTGTAGGAAGACATCTGTAGAAGTTCATTAAGTCTCCTTCCTTAAGTTTGGACTTCAATTCTTCGTTGCATTGAATGTCAATAAGCTCAAGTTGAAGTTTTGATTCAGCATTTTTATGTGATGCTTCGAAAGGATTAGCGAATGTGCTGAACAGTATTTTGTACTGGTCAAAGTCTTCAAATCGTTCATTGAAAGATTGCTGCAGTTGTTGAAGATAAATACCATATTGATTAATGTTCATCTTGTATTTTTCAAATATTTTATCGCAGCTGGAAAAGTGACAAGTATTATTATTGGTTATTTGGGAATGGAATAATAGCTGTGTATATACGCTCAATTTTGAAGTGCACAAAAAGACGATCATCGGCGCTTGATGATTCATCATAAAACCTTGGCAGCACCGACGACATTTATGACGTTTGCTAAGCAGTCAGGGGTGTAGTCGTGGAAGGTGATAGTTGATCGTTAATGGGCACAACCGTCGTTTTGTGACTGTGTAGCGTGGCCATCACTTTAAAAGCAAAAACACTTAATAATTATAAAATGAAAACAATTTCGTCTACGAAACTTAAACGGAATGTAAACAGAGACACTCTGAGTATACCAAAAATTGCATACTTATGGATGCCAAAAAATTGAAAAATGATCTAATACATTAACCACACCTGCAGGTGTAAACCACATACAGCAACCTAAATAATGAGTGAATGAATTCAGGAATGAACACACAGAAATTAACGATTGGGAGCATTGTTTTTATCCGCGCTTACTCCTTAAGCGGCGATAGATATGATGAGTAAGTTAAGCGGATATAGGACGTCGTTAGTTTATTTTACATGCAAATCGAAATTTAAGCGTATATACGCTTGCAAAAAAACGCAGCTATTAATGACTTTTTCAATGTAGAAAAATCGACATCTGTAGGGGTTCTGGCGGTTCGTATGGAATTTTTGCCAACTTATATCTCGAGAACGGTGCGTCCTACTAGAAAAAAACAGTATACTTTTTTGTAGCTCATGACTTGATCTAGAGGATGGCATTGGAAAATTTACAAAATTACCGTTATTTGGGCAAATTTCTGAAAAAAAAACAGAAAAATTTGTTTCTCTGGCGTAAATTATATAAAATTTTACATCGGCTTTGAAGGAGGATCGATCTGAATTCTGGATCTTGACGTGAATTCACGTTGTGCAAGTTTTCATCTCGACGAATCGTCGGCAAGGCGATGTTTAAAATTATTTTACCACAAAAAGTGCCTTATCCATTAAAAAATATACTCTTATAACGGTAAATTTGTCCGTTGTCCAACCTCATCCTCTAGATCAAGTCCTTAGCTGCAAAATTGATCTCAGTCACTTTGCTGTAGGACGCAGTGTTTTTGAGATATGAGCAAAGTAAGACGAACATTAATGACTTTTTCAATGTAGAAAAATCGACATCTGTAGGGGTTCTGGCGGTTCGTATGGAATTTTTGCCAACTTATATCTCGAGAACGGTGCGTCCTACGAGAAAAAAGCAGTACACTTTTTTGTAGCTCATGACTTGATCTAGAGGATGGCATTGGAAAATTTACAAAATTACCGTTATTTGGGCAAATTTCTGAAAAAAAAACAAAAAAAAGGTTTCTCTGGCGTAAATTATATAAAATTTTACATCGGCTTTGAAGGAGGATCGATCTGAATTCTTGATCTTGACGTGAATTCACATTGTGCAAGTTTTCATCTCGACGAATCATCGGCAAGGCGATGTTTAAAATTATTTTACCACAAAAAGTGCCTTATCCATTAAAAAATATACTCTTATAACGGTAAATTTGTCCGTTGTCCAACCTCATCCTCTAGATCAAGTCATTAGCTACAAAATTGATATCAGTCACTTTGCTGTAGGACGCAGTGTTTTTGAGATATGAGCAAAGTAAGACGAACATTAATGACTTTTTCAATGTAGAAAAATCGACATCTGTAGGGGTTCTGGCGGTTCGTATGGAATTTTTGCCAACTTATATCTCGAGAACGGTGCGTCCTACTAGAAAAAAACAGTATACTTTTTTGTAGCTCATGACTTGATCTAGAGGATGGCATTGGAAAATTTACAAAATTACCGTTATTTGGGCAAATTTCTAAAAAAAACAGAAAAATTTGTTTCTCTGGTGTAAATTATATAAAATTTTACATCGGCTTTGAAGGAGGATCGATCTGAATTCTTGATCTTGACGTGTATTCACATTGTGCATGTTTTCATCTCGACGAATCATCGGCAAGGCGATGTTTAAAATTAATTTACCACAAAAAGTGCCTTATCCATTAAAAAATATACTCTTATAACGGTAAATTTGTCCGTTGTCCAACCTCATCCTCTAGATCAAGTCCTTAGCTGCAAAATTGATCTCAGTCACTTTGCTGTAGGACGCAGTGTTTTTGAGATATGAGCAAAGTAAGACGAACATTAATGACTTTTTCAATGTAGAAAAATCGACATCTGTAGGGGTTCTGGCGGTTCGTATGGAATTTTTGCCAACTTATATCTCGAGAACGGTGCGTCCTACGAGAAAAAAGCAGTATACTTTTTTGTAGCTCATGACTTGATCTAGAGGATGGCATTGGAAAATTTACAAAATTACCGTTATTTGGGCAAATTTCTGAAAAAAAAAACAGAAAAATTTGTTTCTCTGGCGTAAATTATATAAAATTTTACATCGGCTTTGAAGGAGGATCGATCTGAATTCTGGATCTTGACGTGAATTCACGTTGTGCAAGTTTTCATCTCGACGAATCGTCGGCAAGGCGATGTTTAAAATTATTTTACCACAAAAAGTGCCTTATCCATTAAAAAATATACTCTTATAACGGTAAATTTGTCCGTTGTCCAACCTCATCCTCTAGATCAAGTCCTTAGCTGCAAAATTGATCTCAGTCACTTTGCTGTAGGACGCAGTGTTTTTGAGATATGAGCAAAGTAAGACGAACATTAATGACTTTTTCAATGTAGAAAAATCGACATCTGTAGGGGTTCTGGCGGTTCGTATGGAATTTTTGCCAACTTATATCTCGAGAACGGTGCGTCCTACGAGAAAAAAGCAGTACACTTTTTTGTAGCTCATGACTTGATCTAGAGGATGGCATTGGAAAATTTACAAAATTACCGTTATTTGGGCAAATTTCTGAAAAAAAAAACAGAAAAATTTGTTTCTCTGGCGTAAATTATATAAAATTTTACATCGGCTTTGAAGGAGGATCGATCTGAATTCTGGATCTTGACGTGAATTCACGTTGTGCAAGTTTTCATCTCGACGAATCGTCGGCAAGGCGATGTTTAAAATTATTTTACCACAAAAAGTGCCTTATCCATTAAAAAATATACTCTTATAACGGTAAATTTGTCCGTTGTCCAACCTCATCCTCTAGATCAAGTCATTAGCTACAAAATTGATATCAGTCACTTTGCTGTAGGACGCAGTGTTTTTGAGATATGAGCAAAGTAAGACGAACATTAATGACTTTTTCAATGTAGAAAAATCGACATCTGTAGGGGTTCTGGCGGTTCGTATGGAATTTTTGCCAACTTATATCTCGAGAACGGTGCGTCCTACTAGAAAAAAACAGTATACTTTTTTGTAGCTCATGACTTGATCTAGAGGATGGCATTGGAAAATTTACAAAATTACCGTTATTTGGGCAAATTTCTAAAAAAAACAGAAAAATTTGTTTCTCTGGTGTAAATTATATAAAATTTTACATCGGCTTTGAAGGAGGATCGATCTGAATTCTTGATCTTGACGTGTATTCACATTGTGCATGTTTTCATCTCGACGAATCATCGGCAAGGCGATGTTTAAAATTAATTTACCACAAAAAGTGCCTTATCCATTAAAAAATATACTCTTATAACGGTAAATTTGTCCGTTGTCCAATCGCATACTCTAGATCAAGTCATTAGCTACAAAATCGATCTCAGTCACTTTGCTGTAGGACGCAGTGTTTTTGAGATATGAGCAAAGTAAGAGGAACATTAGCTGTGTTTTTTTGCAAGCGTATATACGCCTAATTTTGAAGTGCACTAAAAGACGATCATCAGCGCTTGATGATTCATCATAAAACCTTGGCAGCACCGACGAGATTTATGACATTTGCTAAGAAGTCAGTCATGATGGTTGATCTTTGATGGTAACAATCGTCGTTTTGTGACTGTGTAGCGTGGCCATCACTTTAGAAGCAAAAACCCTTAATAATTATAAAATAAAAACAATTTCGTCTACGAAACTTAAACGGAATGTATAACAGAGACACTCTGAGTATACCAAAAATTGCATACTTATGGATGCCAACAAAATTAAAAATGATCTAATACATCCACCAAACCTGCAGATGTAAGCCATATACAGCAACCTAAACAATGAATGAATGAATTCATTAATGAACACACAGAAATTAATGATTGGAAGCTTTATTTCTTAAGCGGCGATAGATTTGATGAGAAACTTAAGCGTATATAGGACTTGTTGTTAGTGTGTTTTACGTGCAAAATGAAATTTAGGCGTATATACGCTTGTAATGTCGTGATTAATTGACGTTTTCCTTGAAGTTTAAGGTTCAGATCATTTAAATGGCCGCATATATCTGTTAAAAACGCGAGGTCACATATCCATTCGGAATCTTCCAAATAATCCACTGGCTGAATTTTTTGATTTAAAAAAAATTTAATTTCTTCAATAAGGTTAAGGAAACATTGCAGAACTTTGCCTCTACTAAACCAACGAACTTCACTATAGTACAAGACATCACCATATTCGCATTCAATTTCATTAAGAAATTTCTTAAATTGTCTGTGATTTAATCCAAGTGATCGGATGAAATTTACTGCTTTCACAACTTTTTTTCATTTTTGCCAATTAAATTTTGTTGGTGTATATTGCAGTGATACTTCATCAAATCCGTATGTATTCCTGTTTGCTTCATATGGTCGGATAAAAGAGTTGTCATACCGATTTTAGGACCAATCATTGAAGGAGCCCCGTCAGTCACTATACCAGAAAGCTTTGACAAATCCAAATTATGCTTCTGCATGCTAGACAGTAATGCCTGCAATAAATCCGATCCTCTTGTTTGATCTCTCATTGGATAGAGTTCCACAAGTTCTTCAAAAATCTCATAATCTGATGTTATACAACAAGCATATATACACAATAGAGCAATGGAAGTTGTATCGGCAGATTCATCAACAGCTAATGAAAACTTGATACAATTTTTGAATATTCTTGAAAATTTAGCCACGATATCAGCAGAAATATCGGTGATACAACCGTTGTATTGTCATTCGGTATAAACTTAGTGCTTCAAATTTCGAGGAGCATTTTGTACAACATAATTTTACGCTGCTACGATTAAGCAGTGATTTTCCTATTAAATTCGCAATATCAAAACTTACTTCAACTGCTTGCTCTGCAGATTCATGGCACTTTTTAAATATATCTTGTTGTGCTTGTAATAATTGTACCATTGAAGTAATTTTTTGTGTTCTTAAAGCACCAGAATACTTTTCATCAAAATCAGAATGTTTACTTTGAAAATGTCTTTTTAAGTTATAATCTTTCGGCACAGCAATTGTTGCTTTGCAAATTAAACATATAATGTTTTCTTTATGTTCGACTAGCTGTACCCGCGACTTCGTACGCGTAGACATTCGAATTTCCTGACGCGGTGCCTCGAAAGTTTGTTTGTGACTACGTGTCGGATGAATACATCGATCAATTTTTCCAAGGTCTTTAGAAGAAAGGAAGATGGGCTTATAGGTCGAAGATCCTTTGGGTTGACATGTGAGCATTTTCCAGACTTGGGTATGAAAACGACAGTGGTCGTTCTCCAAGTTGCGGGTACGTGGCCTAGATCCAAACAGTTGACCAGCTAGGTCGAGATTAGATCTGCAACTTTTTGCAGTTCTGCCGGAAAAATACCATCAGGTCCTGCCATCTTGACAGGACTGTGTTTTTGGTCACCCTTAGGGAGATGAGATGGGGGTGGGGTTAACTGGTTGGATTGGTTGAATGGGGAGGAGTGTATTCCTCCCCATCACTACAGCCTGGGAAGTGGGTGTCAATGATAAGACTCACACTCTCCAGGCTGGAGTTAGTCCAGGTTCCATCAGCCCTTTGAATCAGGGAGGGCATTCTGGGTGATGGCGCTAATATTTTTCGTAGCCGGGAAGTCTTAGAGGCTTCTTCGACTATCTGGGGATTTTTATCACGTTATCCTCCGTGGTAGCCGTTTTCCGGGCGCCTGGGCATAGCTCATCAAAGGCCCTCGTGCCTCCACTTTGAAACTCGTTCAAATATTTTTTGATGGTCGCCATCGAAGTATTGCCGTACACAGCACCCAACCGCTCTTTAATTTGGCTGCGCGATAATAATAATAATAATATGGGTGGCGCTTCAATCCGAGGCGGACCTGGGCCTAGCTTCTCAGCAACCACTCGTATTGTGCGTGCTATTGTTCTTTCACGCGTGGAAGGGATAGTTTAATGCCGACTCCGAACGAGAAAATTTGAGGAAGCTTTTTATAGACAGGAATACTCTTTGGGAATTGTCAGTGATTCGAAAGAGGTCGAGCCGTGAATTATCAAAGGTGGTAAATTCGGGTATCGAGCCTGGCACCCTCTGCGTAGGAGTCGACGCACTTACCCATTACGCCACGGCACACAAACATGGCTGCGCGATATCCATTCCATAAACAAGAATCGACTCACCCACTGATATTGCTCTTTTTCCATTTTTGTAAAATCCGCAGACACACCCGCTTCCACACAATAGTACATTTGTCATGCGACAGTGGCGGCATCGGCCGGTGAGGCTAAGTACTTATCGAACCACCCTTGTATACAGTGGCACAAGAGTTATATTTTTAATCACTCCATACGGATACCACATTAGAATCTATGTATCTTGCGCCCCTGCGAAGCCGGGACGGATCGCTAGTTTAGAATGAATTGGGTAGACACTTCATTCTCAAAGCTTCGTCTTTCGAAATTGCTGAGAATTTAAAGAGTCGCTAGCGAAGGGGATCCTTAAGGATTTCGTTGGCACGATTCTGGTACGAAAACAGACAAGAGTCGTTTGTATCGACTACAGAACATGCTTTTCGCAATGCAGTATTTCCAAGCACTAGCTAAGTCTATTGACTATTTATTCTTCTTTCAAGAAGTTTGAGACAAGCAGCCTTTGCACAGTTTACAGTAATTAGTATTACATTTACAATTAGTATTACATTTTTTGAAAGTGCTCTCCCAGCTCACCTCTTAAATCAGTTACAACCACTAGACACATTAATGCGTCGTCGATGCCTCCCTTTTCGCTCCTAAGCCTCACTTGATGTAAGACATCAAATGTCATTTATCCACAAACACACTTTGTCGTGGAAAATTCCTGCTCCACTTGATTGAATTCATTCTTCATGGCCAATGTCACACTCCACCCACATCGACCTTGACTTCTCACTCGCCCACCCACATCACATCGCTGTCACATCATTGCTTCCCTTTGCCGTCAACTCATGAACTGGAAACTTATCAGTTAATTTTATCGCCCATCAAATTTCTGTTCCGTCACGGAACACGTACATCCGAGTGGTGTGACACACTCTCATTCGTTAAGTCGTTCCGTACCCCACCCGCGACCCGCCCTGAAGGAAATGTCAGCTCGTAGGCAAAAAATGGAATTTTTAATCAACTAAAGGAAACAGCAACAGCCACGCCGTCAAGTGCATCCATGGCAACCGCGACGACGACGAGGGGGTTGACCCAAATCCACGACCAGCTGAAGGCCTTAAATGAATCGTCCTTTCACCGGCGGTGGTGCTTTGTTCCCTATTGACACCCTCACGCCCCCTAATGAAGTCATTAACCGAGACTTTAGTTTGTATCGTGTATCCTTTAAGCAGTGCCAGCCAAGAGGAGGGTGTAGCCATCATCACTTGATGCTCAACCGAGCGTCTAATTGCATGCACTCGATGCCGTTGCCTTGTCGGTCGGACGCCCGGTCGACTCGCTGTCACTGTTGCCGTTGCTGTGAGGTGGGAGTGTAATCACTTGGCGCGGGTATAATTAAAAGCTTCCGCCAGGACATTATTTTAGCTCTTAACCAAGTTTATCGCTGCACGCTTAGTTACCTGAATTGCCGACAATGCTACTGTTGTGCGGCGCATACAGTGTGTGTAGGAAAGATCTAATACAGCCTCGTTATTGATATTTTTTTAGGTTGGAGCTTGGAGTGAAGGGATTACACTGTGATTTATGAAGCGTTTCGTTTTAATTGTAAAAAATAACAGAAAAAAATTTAAAAAGTGTACACAGTTTTTTTTTAGTTGATGAATCAATGGTTGCCATTTTGAAAATAATAATTACTTCATTCCAAAATAGGAATATAAACAATAAACACTTAGTGTCCCCAAATATTTAAGAGCCATCACATTCTTCTTCCTTGTTCTGAAAACCAAATGAAATCATTCTCTCGATAGATAGATCTAAACATTGGGTTAGGTTGAAGTGGCTGACTGCAAGAAGGCAGTCACATTTACGCCAAAGAAGGCCCGCTATGCTACCACGCAGATTAATTCCCCTTACATTTGGATCCAGTTGGTGATGGCGACGAAGCGGTTTAGCTGGCTAATGCCGACGCCATTTAGCTCATAAAACACTCCTCAACCAACTGCCTAACCTTCTGATAGAGAAAATTAAGTCGTTTAAAATAATAATCTAAATGCCTATTTGACAGGCTTGTCAGCGAAAAACGAAACCATCTACTCACTCTAGAAAGCAGCCACCGTTTTAAGGAAACCCCAAGCACATGCGGCCCCAATTCGGAAAAAACCAACACGAGTGGGCCAAAGACGATAAAGAGTAAGCAGATCTCTTCGCAGATCATTTGGAAGCAACGTTCAAATCACGCGTTGGACAAACACCTCCTGTATACTCCTACGGTTCAGACTCAAATAATGACTATAAGAAATGCTACTTTTGCAGAACTTAAGGAAGAATTGAAAAAACTCAAGCCCAAGGTAGCTCCTGGTTATGATTTAATCACAGGGGAAGTTCTGAAAGAACTACCTAGAAAGCGGTTCTTATGTTGTTGTACATTATTAACGCCGCCTTTAGATTAGAACATGTCCCTAGTCAGTGGAAAGTAGCGGAAATAATAATGGTTGTCGAAACCGGGTGAACCCACAACAGACAAAAAGTCTTATGGACCGTTTTCACTTCTTCCGACAATGTCTAAAGTGTTCGAAAGAATATTACTTAAACGTTTAATCCCGGTTGTAGAAGAAAGACGACTTATTCCCAACCACCAGTTCGGTTTTAGAAGCAAGCATTCAACTAATGACCAACTACAATAACTGATGTTATAGAAAAATCGTTTGAACAAAAGCAAGTCTGCTCAGCTGTATTTCTCGCTCTTTCTCAAGCCTTTGACAAGGTTTGGCACGAAGGCTTGAAACACAAGCTTCATCAATTCCTCCCGAGAAAACTTTGCACAATTTTATCGAACTATCTATCGGATAGAATCTTCTGTGTGAAATATGGGAAAGAATACTGCCTATTTAAATCTATACAAGCTGGAGTACCACAAGGAAGTGGTCTTGGTCCCCTCCTTTAATTACTGTATAGCAGCAGGCACATTTGCTGACGACACCGCCATTTTGATAACTGCCAAAATGGTCGAGGAATCTACTAGAAAATTGCAATGTATTTTAGACAAATGGACGAACACTCAGCGAATTGAGCTTAACGAAGCTAAATCCGTTCATAAAAATTGTACGTATAAGGACGTGAATAACTCCGCCCGTTTTTATAAATAATGTTCAAATACCCTTCGGCAATGAAGCGAAATACCTCGGAATGACTATCGATGTAAAGCTTAAATAGAAGGACCACGTCAAAAATAAACGTGAGGAGCGCCAATCGAGATACAAAGACATGTTCTGGCTTCTTGGAAAATACTCCAAGCTAAGCACTGACATATATATCATACGTCTGGACGTATGATATACAACTATGGGGTTGTACCAAAGAAAGTAATAGAAACATGCTACAAACTTTCCGAAGTAAAGTGCTAAGGGCCATCGTCAACGCACCGTGGTATATACGAAACAACGATACCCACAGAGATCTTGGAATTTCATCAGTCCAAGATGAAGTCACGAATTTTGCTCGTAAGCATAAGCGCCGCCTGGAAGACCACATAAACCCTGATGTCCTTCCAATTCTCGACGAAAGAAACTTTTCGCCGTCTTCAAACGACTAAGCCTCTTGACCAATCACGGTGAATTCAACGCGCGCTTAGCTGCGGTGTAAGCAAGAACTCTCAATGGTGAATCTCTTGCCAATGCGTCTAGACCAAAAAAGTAAGACTGCTGGATAAGTGTTAAACTTAGTTGTAGTGAAAATATATTTTATTTGGAGGGAGGGGTAAAAATCCCTTTCGCTATGTGGGAACGGTCTCCATAGTGTCTTTTGAAGATCTTTTAGTAGGCCCATAGGTGCAGGTAACTGCCAGAGGGCTACACGAGCAGAGTAGGTCTGTGGTTCCCACCTCCTCTTCATGCATGCAGATTCTGCAGAAATCGTTGTGAGAGATACCCATCCTGTGGGCATGAATGACAATTGTGCAGTGTCCTATTGGCATGGAAGGTGGAACTGCTCATATTGTTAGAGAGGAGGAAGTGCCACACCTAGCGAGTTCATCTGCCCTGCAATTGCCCGGAATGTCACAATGACCCGGCACCCACATGAGGTGTATGTTTAAATGCTCAGCCATCTCGTTAAAAGTCAACCGACAATTAAGAGATGTTTTTGAGTTAAACATGACATTGTCCCAGACCTGACTGTCCGAACTCACGGTAATATCTTTTTTTGGATATTATATTGGTCTTTAGCCAGGCAATGGTTTCTGCCTGGAAGACGCTACAATAATCAGGTAGCTTTAGGGAAATAGTTATATTTAGGTCTTTGGACTAGACACCTCCCTGGTCTGTCTTCTATTCGTGTCTAAAAATGCGCGGGGATCAGCCAGCGTCTGGTTATCAGTTATCCAATCTGATCTAGAGGGTGGAGAATTTCTCCTCTAAGATGACCTCGTGTAGTAGGTGGTCTGTGTCCGTGTGGAGGAAGTTATATTCGCTTAGAATAGTTGAGTGGCCGAAGATATTATCGGTGTTTTGAGTCTCAGGGCTGTGCTGGCTGCTACCTGTTTGCTGAAAATTTCCAGTGATGGAAGGTGGAGGAGTATGTTAAGTGCATCTGATACAGTGCTCCTCAGTGCCCCGAGTGATGCACATGCAGGCTAGTCTCTGCACTCGATTAAGTATCGTGCAATTAACAGCTTTGTTTAATGGTGTCCACCAAACCGAGACTCCGTATAGATGTGTCGAAGAAGAACTTTCTTCAAATCCCTGTCTCCCTACCGAAGAGGCTACTCAACATAGACAGCGCTACACTCTCTAGTCAGCACTATTAAAAAATCCCTTGATAACAAGTTTTTCGCGATGGTAACTTTCCTAGATATAGAGGGAGCCTAGTTAGGGTAGGTAGGTAGGTGTATGGGTGCCCTTACAGCCTAACGTCCGTGGCTCACTTAGACCAACAAGATGGGTCCATTGTGCCTTAATAGAAAGAAAAATGTACTACTTACTACCGTGAGACCTTCTTTTATTATGCTAAGACCACCCTGCTTCAATTGAAGGGCCTTTCCAAGAGGTTTCAACTTTACACCACACAGGTCTTCCAGCTCCGCAAATAAGTGTTTGCCTGGGTACTGCTTTCTTTTCCTCGCCAGGGCTGGGCACTCGCGTAGCAGATGTTGGATAGATTCTATTTCTCACTCATCTCTGCAGCTCCTGCAAAAGTCGTTGTGTGGTATGTTCAGTCGCGATGCATGCGTGCCTATAGAACAGTGGAAAGAACTCCTATTAGCTTCCGCACGTTTTTCGACTAAAACTGATCAGTGATATCTAGACTAAGGCAACTAGTTTTATTCTATTCAGGGCTTCTTCTTCCATTTTTCTACGTACAGAGCTAAGCGGCGTGAGCGAGGAAGGAATTGTCCGGGATTCTCCCAGCTCGGATCCTTCGAGAGAGTTTACGCTTTTTCGTTTCCTTGGATGCTATTATGCCCTTGTACCCAACATAGGGTCACCTTGTTAACCAAGAAAATATCGCCACTTTGTCTGCATAACTTGACAATTTTTGATGTCACAATGTCCGAAGCTATGGCTTTTATTGTCGCTTGGCTGTCGGAGTCAGCTTGGTTTGTGAGCGCTGCCTCGTGTACCGCAGCTACCTCGGCTTGGTAAACGCTGCGTCGCCTCTTAATGCCAGGGATTTTAGGGATTTTTCGAATAGGTCGCAGTAGACCCGTTTTGAGTCGTCGTTGTATAGGTCGAGTTCCTATTCTGCTGCTACCAGTTGCTCTTCCCATAAATCCCGGTCTGGGAATCGAGAGGGGGCCTTCAACAACGTCTAATTCGAAGCGACAGGAAGCATTTTACACAAAATGAATGTTGAAGTATGCATCCGTGAGTAGGTACATAACGTCCTGAATAATATGTGTGCTAGGCTACGCTTCCAAGTGAAACCCACTTAGCCGTTTCGATACCACGATTCTGATTGTCGAAGAAGTAGAAAGAAGGGTGTTAGAACCATCGTTTGGCCCTCAGGAACTTAATAATTCGTTAATGCTTATTTCGGGGATCTCGCCCAATGATTCAATAAAGGGTTTACCTAGAGCACGTTGCCTTGCCTTGGATGTGAGTCAAGGTTTCTTGCTCTGCGGTGTCGTTGCGGCTACGGCTGTATACATTATGAGGAATTGCCTACCTGACTGCGCGATCTCCTATCGGCCAGTGCCTCGTAATAATTGCTATAATTTTTGCAATATCAGTGCGCGCCCTTTTGAGAACATCGCTTGTACGTACCATGTTATATTTGGGCCAAGTCTTCGTAGAGATTGTGTAGTTCGTTAACTCAGACTTGCTTGTTAGCCTTATTAAGGAAGTATGATGTAATAAGCGGTATTCCTGAGCATGTTTTGAGGTAATGGTGAAAGAGGCAACCGCCTTAAAGGCCGCTTGACTATCAACAAAAATCTGTGCGATCTGATAAGACTAATGGCGAGGATTTCCACTTGGCGGATACTGGCGTAGTTCGGAAGCCTGAAGACTGCAGAGATGTCCAGAGTCTCAGAGTAGATACCCGCTCCGACTCCGCAGGTCATCCTTGAGTCGTCTGTGTATACACTCCCGTCAGGGGAAACGCTTCCTATGCCAACCTGATCTTGTAGAGAAAAGTACGTCGGCGTATTTATTAAAATCTTTTACAGGTGGAATATGGTCTGTTTGCGAGCGTAAGAGGTCTAGAAGACCTACGCAGACTGGATTCTCTTGGGGGACTCTGCTTCTCGTGACCGGTACACTGAGGCGCGAAGAACTTGAAAATTGGCTGTGCGAACAGCTAAAAAGCAGTCTTGGAAGAAGTTCGGCGAGAAGTTGGAAAGCGATCATAGATCTGCGAAAAAGCTGCTCTGGCAAACCACAAAATTCGAAATTCAACATCATCGAAGGAGTCAAATGGTGTGGTGCTTTCCAATGAGGAGGACATCTTGCGCAGATGGAGCGAGCACATCTCGGAGCTGTTCAATCCCGAACAGGGCATTCAGGATGACAGACCCGAAGTCTTAAGTGGGGCGGAGAATGGTCCATCGGTTGAGGAAGTTATTTTGGCGATAGATTCGCTAAAAGTTGGCAAATCCGCCGGTGTGGATGAAATCCGGCCAGAAATGCTTTAGGCAATTGGTAAAGAGGGAGTTTTATGGCTCTCTCGTGTTATTAAGGTGGCCTAGGAATACGGCAAGACACCTGGCGATTGGCAAACTGGGGTGACTGTCCCTTTTTTTAAGAAGGGGGACAAAAGAGACTGCTCCAACTACAGGGGCATATCCCTCTTAAGTCCCCCGGAAAAGTCTGCGCTAAGGTTTTGGAAGAGCGTTCTAAAGCTATGCTCGAATCAAGGATGGGGGATGAACAGTGCGGTTTTCGTCAATGCAGAATTACAACCGACCAACTTTTCACTCTAAGAATGGTACTTGAGAAGGCTTGGGAGTATGCCGAGCCCATCTACAGCTGTTTTGTAGATTTGGAAAAGGCGAGGTAAATTCTGGAGTGTTCTGCAGGAGTGTGGGATTGAGGGTCTTCTTTTGAGGGCCATTCAATCTCTATACACAAACGGTAGCAGCTGTGTTCGGGTTAACAGAGCTAAATCAACACCTCTCAGCGTTGGACTTCGCCAAGGGTACGTCTTGTCACCTCTCATTTTCATTGTTTATACGGATTGGATGTTGCAGCGCAGCCGAGGCGAGGAATGGATCACATTGGGAGAGTTGAGGGTAAGTCATCTTCTTTTTTGCAGATGACTTAGTTATTCTCACATCTTCCCAGACGGAACTCAAGCGCGCACTCGATAGGTTTGTGGCCAAATGTGCTGATTCTGGGATGAAGGTTAACGTGGTCAAATCAGAGGGTATGGTAATTTCCAGCACTCTACATGGTAGTGGAGTCCCATTGGAGCAAGTGGAGATCCTTAAGTATCTTGGCGTCTTCTTCACGAGTGATGGGAGGAGTAAAGCTGAACTTTCCTTTCCAAGGGGCGTCAGTTTTGACACAGCTTGGGAGATCTGTAATCAGGAAGGCCGAACTTAGTGTGAAAGCCAAGTTAGCAGTTTTCAACTCAGTATTCGTTCCAACTCTCACCTTTGGTCACGAAATTTGGGTAATGACCGAAAGAATAAGATCGCGAATGCAAGCTGCTGAGATGAGATTTCTTCTTGAAAAACACGACAGTGCGCGTCGGAACGAAAAGAGCTATGTTTCGTTGGCTTGCTCACGTAGCACGTATGTCTCCACCATCACGACTGCCGAGGCGGGCCTTGAATGCGATTCCATCAGGAAGGCGACCACTTGGCAGACCCAGGATGAGATGTTCATAACCTTGGGCTAGTTACGTTTGGGCATAAGCCCTGATGAGTTAGGCGGAGGATCGAGTTGCCTGGAGATCTCTCGTGAGTGGCTTATCCCCGCGACTCCTTTAGTGGATCATGCGGATCAGAAGATGATGATGATGATGAGAGTTGTCTCTGCCTAGAGTCTAGGATGCGACTGGGCCATACAGCCTTGAGCTCTGTTGCACAATGCCTAGCTGTATTTTTAATATGGAGGTCAATTGGTAGAATATGGATCATGACTGTCAGAGCATCGTCTGAACGCGCCTGTGGTGCTTATGCATGCCTTTCTTTGTACATTGTTCAATTTCGCGAGGTTGTATTCTTTTTCAAGGGCCGGCCACCAGACTTGTGACTCATAGGTGAGCATATTCTTCTGGTTAGGTTTGGTTGTAGACCCCACCTTTTCCCCAAAGTTTTGCTGCAGGCATAGAAAGTTATACTTGTCCAGCTGAGTTTGGGCTCTGGATGGATACACAAGTACTTAGTGTGCGTGGAGAGGGAGAATTGTTAACCGTTAAGATGGGCAAGGTTACAGGTCGATGTTTTGTATATGGAGGTCATTGTGAAAGATTGGAGACTTCGATGGAGCTATGCTCACTCTACGGCCTGGTTCATATATTTCGAACCCGCCGAGAACGAAGTCAACACATTCTATGAAGGAACTATATTCATTCGGAATCCGTTTGTGGTATCTGGTCTAAAACTAAGTACTTTCAGTCGCTCCAACAAGTTCATTTTATCGAAGTTCAGTTTGCCCAGTTGACTGCAATTCGAACAGATTCTCATGAAACATGAATTTCGGTTCACCCCCGCTTGGCTCAACTTGACCCACATTGCTTGGCCATCACCCGACACAAAAAGAAAGACACACACACTCGCCGAAGGATAAGACGAAACACGCTCCCCCGGTGCCAGCACATCAGCCCTGGCTAAAGCTGAATGTTTAATTTCGCTTATTCCAAGTTTCGTGCCCACCTCGGGGAGATGTGTGTGCCAACTGCGGGCGTCTCTCTGCACAAACAGATCAGTTGTGCAGCTACTCCCCCTCCTCTCGAGAGAAGCTGTTGGAATAGTTAATTTTCACTAATGGATGTGGTTGTGTTTTTGGGGAACGGGGGGCTTTTCATGCTTACACAAAGCTGTTAGTGCAACGCGTCTCTGTACATCTGCCCGGGGGAGGAGAGTAAATAGATGTTCAGTTTGCTTCCGTTTGGCCAAAAATAATTTCCTCTTGTTTCTTTTGAAGACTGGCAGGCGGTCCCAACGCCCACTCTATGGAGGTCGAATTTCGAGTCGGACAAAGGATTGCAAACGGAAATTACTTACCTTGCATGAGAATCACATATTGGCCGATACATTTGCTGCTGCTGCTGATGGTTCCGCTGCTGCCAGGCCGGGAGGAATTGCTGGAACTCATGCCGGTCTTTAGCAGGATTTTGGTCGTTTGCGAGCGCAGCTCGAGTGTGAGCGGCTCCTCCGGTGTGGCTGGACGGGCCAGGGGCCAGATGAACGACTGAAATGAAAGATGGAATAAAGTGGTTAAAGAAATATGTAGATGGCATCCTGAAAAAAGGATACATTTTCACCCGCCTCCAGGAGAACAAATTCCTCCATCCTCCCAACATTGTCATGCGAAATCCTTTGACATCTAACAAGCATTCCGCAGCTTATCTTTAATCCTGAATTTGGCCGTGCAAAGACATGCCATCTTCACAAGAAAAAATCGGATTACAAGCCCATGGAGCCCATTGAGGTTAAGCGGCACTGACAACACGTTGGGGTAACGAGCGAGCAGCCACAGTCGGGGACAGGCGGCCACATGGACAAGCGAAATGAACGTGCAGCGGCTTTCACTATTTGTAATTGTTGTGGGAGATGCCGGAATTGGTTCCATCTGCTGTGCCGCAACGTGTAAGGCATTTTCGGCTTTGCTTGTTTAGGACGCCTCTAAATGTCCTTAAGAGGTTTTGTGATTGAGATTATTTTTGTTTGCCTAAGAAGCTGCTGAGTGCTTTCGTTTTCGCAGTCGGCTGACATGGCCAAGCTGGGAGGGGGTTGGTGGAAGTGAAGGAAGGACACACGTATTATTTTGACTTTGTTTGCAAGAGAGGTCACGCGTTTGCGGCTGAGACAGAGGTCATGCGGCAGATCTTCGGGGGTTGGTCAGTGTTTACAGAGTTGTGAATACAAATAGGCTTTTTGCCTGGAAGGACTTCAATTTAGGTGACACGGAAAAGGCGGTAAACGGCACGAGGAAGAAGGAATGGGCACCTTTTTTAAATGGAACCCTTGTAGACAGCGCATCGGCACTAATTTCGGGTGGAGATCTGAGGCCTTAAGAGGTGATGTTTAATTTGCTGATAAAGATTATATCTAGATTGGTTATTTGGATGACGTTAAAAAAAATATGATCCTGTCCAGCGTACAGTTTGAAAGCCATTTTGCGCTGCAACAAGCGGCACATGGCAGTGTGGCTTGTTTCCAGACAGACTATAGAGGAAATATTCAAACTTCATCATATCCCAGTAAGGACTAGCGGGTTACAAGGCCGCTGCGCTTCAGAGCCGAGATATACGAGCAAATACCTAAGTCGGCATCGCTTTGTGAATGTGAAATAAAGCCACATGTAGCTATATGGCACAATTTTATTTTTTCCATCCCCGAACTTGCCAACTCTTCATAATTCACTGTAAGGGTACTCCTGTCTAGAAAAAGTTTCTCAACTTCGACGTTCGGAGTCGGCATTAAAACTGCAGGTCCTATCCGCTGTAGAAGTTAAGCCCAAGTCCATCTCAGACTGTCCCGCCATTCACATTATTATTATACTGCATTCATTATACCATTCGTCGGCGTAGCTTTTAAAGCGAAGTGGAGTTTTTTTTACACCGGCTTGCTTCATATGTTGTGGAAAAAACTATGAATATTTAGATAAATGGACAGTCCAAGTTGAAGAGTTCAATGCATTTGATTGGATTTGTTGTCAGTACTTAGCTTGGAGTATTTTCCAATAAGCCAGAACATGTCTTTGTATCTCAATTGGAGCTCCTCACGATTCTTTTTGAGGTGCTCCTTCCATTTCAGCTTTACATCGAGAGTCATTCCGAGGTATTTTGCTTCATTGGCGAAGGGTATTTGAACATCTTAACTATAAAGCAGAAAGTTTGTGTGGCTGACCGACAAAGGCTCCGAAACTACACGTCGCAGAACTCTGAAATTTTCAACAAAAATCATTCTAAAATTTAGATGCTGAATGTGACTGATTTTTAAGTCGGTACGACATACGGTTCGGCAGTTACGAGCACATTTTAAACGGGAATAAAATTCTCAAAGTAAGGGTGGTTGCATCAATCCGGTATGAAACAATTTCTAGTTGCGTAGTCGTGGATATCAACCATCCCCCAGTGTGTTGTAACTTCCATATATACACACACATTTTTCATATTTTGCTTTGGAGCAACCATTAATTTTTTTTTCTACGTCTCAATCGAACATTTACGAACGACTGCCTGAGTCACCAAACACAAAGGAAACAATACACATTTTCGCACTTTTCTTATATTTTTATACCCAAACTATCTATGCTTGTACATATCCACAGCTACACACAAATCATTTCAATTTTGCTGATATTGTGAATATTGAACTTCTGAACAGATTAGCCGGTCTAGATAAAATTTCTGAGCTAGACTAATTAAATAATGTTTTACAAGATAGGCTAATTTTTTTCATGGTTCATGAAGTTTGACTTCAATTTGCACAACAAGTAAACATCGCGCAAGTTACGTCTCCTACCGGTCCCCACCTCGCCCCTTGAGTCATCATGATCTACACGTGGCGCTACTTCGTCACTACCTCTACCGGATGCAGTGTCAGCGGAATTTTATTTATTCTATTCTACCAAAATCGATGTGATTTCACAGGAGATCGCATCAACTGCAGACTTGCCGACTCAGCGTCTGGGAGCTACAATGTTCGTTCTTACACAAGGAGCTAGTTCGGATCAAGTCCCACCAGTCACGGCTGAAGAGCTGCAGATTGCGTGCAGGAAAATTGCCGACAAAAAAGCACCTGGCCCTGGCGGCATCCCTAATAAAGCCATCAAGGCGGCCGTCGAGAAGAGGCCCGAACTGTTCACAGCGACGATGCAAAGGTGACTCGAAGAAGGTAACTTTGCAAATTGCTGGAAACTCCAAAACCTCGTACTGATACCCAAAGGCAATAAGCCCCCAGGAGAACCGTCAGGGTACCGACCAATCTGCCTGCTTGACACCACGGGAAAGATCCTTGAGAGCATCATATACGGCAGGCTAATCGGTGTGGCGGAGGAGCGAGGAGCCTTGTCCGACCATCAGTTCGGTTTTAGGAAATCGCGCTTCACCATCGACGCCATCAAAGAGGTGGTAGACACAGCAAGTGAAGCGATAACGGGTTCAAGATGGAGGGGCGGTACAAAAAAATACTGTGCCGTAGTTACGCTGGACATCAAAAACGCGTTTAACTCAGCGAACTGGTGCTGCATCATGAGAGCCTTGAATAGGATGAGCACACCGCAGTACTTGAGGAAGATTATAGTCAGCTACTTCACCAATAGGAAATTAAGATACCAGACTGACGATGGAATGAAATACCACGAAGTCTCGGCAGGCGTTCCACAGGGCTCAGTCCTTGGACCCCTCCTGTGGAACCTAATGTACGACGGAGTACTGAGACTCACGCAACTAGATGGAGTCAAGGTGATCGGTTTTGCCGACGACATCGCGGTCGTGACAGTAGCCAAAACCATCCCCGAGGTGGAAGCAGCCACAAACGAAGCGATCGCCAGGATCAAGGATTGGATGGAATCCGCCGACCTAGAACTAGCTGAACACAAGACTGAGGCTGTCTTAATAACCAGTCGAAAGACGGTGGAATACGCTAGCTTCCGGGTTGGTTCCCAGATAATTCGATCGAAGTTGGCTCTGAAATACCTAGGGGTAATACTCGACAACCGGCTTAACTTTTAAACTCACGTCGAGTACTGCAGCAAAAAGGCAGCAAAAAGGCAGCAAGGATGCAGGCAGCGCTCTCAGGAATGCTGCCCAACATCGGAGGACCTGGATACGAGAGAAGGATCCTGCTTTCCACAGTGGTAAGCTCAACCCTCCTATATGCTGCACCAGTATGGGCGGGGGCCCTGGCGAACACGGATGCAGCAAGGAAGCTCTCGACATCATACAGGCTCTGCGTGATAAGAGCAATCAGCGGTTCCCGAACAATTTCGTACGAAGCAGCCTGCGTCATTGCGGGTATGGTCCCGATCGACATTCTCGCCACCGAAATGCAAAGGATCTACCTACGAAGATCTGCAAATCACTCGGTGACTAGCGCAAGAGCTCTAAAAAAGGAAGAAAGGGCAACATCAATGGCACTGTGGCAAACCAGGTGGGACACCACAACCAAAGGCAGATGGACCCATAAATTGATACCCAGAATAGAAGCCTGGACAACGAGAGCTCACGGGAACTGCAACTACCACCTCACGCAGTTCTTGTCGGGCCATGGGGGTTACCGAAAATACCTCCACAGATTTGGTCACGACAGCTCACCCACTTGTCCAGAATGCGCGCGTGAAGATGAAGACGCAGAGCACGTAATATTCCATTGCAGACGCTTTGCCGTGGCGAGAGGAAGTCTACCAACTCCCGAGCTCGTAGTTAGCCATATGATGGAGTCAGCTGACAAATGGCTAGTGACATGTTCCTTTATTACAAGGGTGCAGATCGAGCTAAGAAGGCTGGAAAAAGAAAGAAATGCCGAATTGGCAAATATAGATCACATAGCGTGATATGCTAACCAGCCCCGCGAAGTAATACCTAACGGCAGTTCCGCGGGGAGAGTGGTAGAAGTGTGCAGAGGTGTGGTTTAGGACGTAGGCGCGAGGAAAAAGGAGAACAATATCCCGTGAATCGTTCATGCTGGTAACACGGGTTACCAGTATCTTGAAGAAGATTCCACATCCATTGGCGCAAGCCATGAAAAAAAAAAAAAGCGTCTCGGAGCATTCCGCTCCACATAAAGTTCATGCAATCACCTCTGCAAATGAGAAGTATCATTAAATATTGTAATATCGAATTTTGTCAATCTATTGCACTCAATAAAGTTGTCTTTTTTTTTTGGAAATCGGTTTGTCAAACGACTTATTTCGCGCAGGTACATAGATGGGATTTCCTAGAACTTTTTTTTTTTATGAATCGCTTGATTCCGTAATTTCCGTCCGTTTTGCTGCAGCACACATTGATAATTCAAACTTCAACATGTATGCACACAGTCAACGAATTGTACTCATTTTGAGTAGGGATGTGAATGAGAGATTGGGATAGGCATCAATGACAAAAGAAAATTCAAATTATTCTCTGAGTACTGGTTCGAGCAGTCTTATTATTGTTTTAAATTAAAAAGTGTGGAGTAAAAATTTATTCAAAATCGCATCTACAACGGAACATTTTTCTTAATAATCACATTATCGCAAAAAAGCCCAGGAAAGTTTAATTTTCTTGGCGTTTTTCTATTTTAAGCACATTTCTTCAGGATACTTTGAAAAAACTATATTTTCACTACAGGTAAGGTACCGGTTGAAGAAACAAACCCAGGCAAAGCCGAGTACGAAATCTAGTTATTTATAAAAACGGGGAAGTTATTCACGTAACACATAGCTCACATAGCTTCGTTAAGCTGAATTCGCTGAGTCTCCGTCCTTTCGTGTTTCCGGTCTAAAGCACATTTCAATTTTCTAGTTGATTCTTCGACCGTTTTGGCAGTTACCAAAATGGCGGTGTCTTCAGCAAATGTGGCTAGCACTGTGCCTACGTCCTGTGGTATATCGCTGCTATACAGTAAATAAAGGAGGGGACCAAGAAGACTTCCTTGTGGTACTCCAGCATGCATAGATTTAAATAGGCAGTATTCTTTCCCATATTTGACACGGAAGATTCTATCCGATAGATAGTTCGATAAAATTGTGCAAAGTTTTCTCGGGAGGAATTGATGAAGCTTGTGTTTCAAGCCTTCGTGCCAAACCTTGTCAAAGGCTTGAGAAAGAGCGAGAAATACAGCTGAGCAGACTTGCTTTTGTTCAAACGATTTGTCTATAACATCAGTTATGCGATGTACTTGGTCAATATTTGAATGCTTGCTTCTAAAACCGAACTGGTGGTTAGGAACAAGTCGTCTTTCTTCTACAACCGGGATTAAACGTCTAAGTAATATTTGTTCGAACACTTTAGACATTGTCGGAAGAAGTGAAAACGGTCCATAAGACTTTTTGTCTGTTGTGGGTTCACCCGGTTTCGACAACCATTATTATTTCCGCTACTTTCCACTGACTAGGGACATGTTCTAATCTAAAGGCGGCGTTAAATATATAGTGGCTAATGACCGAACAAATAAGATCGCGAATACAAGCGTCGTAATGAGATTTCTTCTTGAATACATATGCTTGTCGAAAGGAATGGGGATATGCTTAGATTCCATGTTTAAACTTATCTCCTCTTTAAACTGTGGTCACTTTGAACTAATATTTCTAAAGTAAACACTTGTACATATATGTAAAAGAAACAACTATCGCTGGAGTGGTAGACTGACTGTCGGTGTCACAATGCACCAATTCGGTCTAAGTGCACTGCTGATTTCACTAGCAGGAGGGGCTGCTTCCTATGTATATACCTGTGTAAAAGAATACAATAAATTTATTTTGTTTATTCCAATTGCCAGTGTACCAAATATCAGCCATTAGGGAAGACCAATTTACAACAAATCACAAACAATGAAAAGGGTGTTCGTCGATTCGACGAAGGGTAACCCTGCAGGGTAAACAATGCTGTTAGATTCACAGGAATTTTGTGTACATGGATTGAATTTAAGTTCCTGTGAAAACATCAAAAGTCGAGTGATACTGCTGGCAGCGTCTCGGGTCATTCCTAGAATCAATGCGCTGGAGAATTAGGCAGAATGCGTAACAATTAACCAGAATCTTTATCTACATGAGGGATGTTTTTCATATTAAAAGGACTGTGCGCTTCATCGTTAATTCATTCGTGTAGCTGGGCTCTAATCGCGTAAGGCGATAATCATCTCGCGATAGCGCATCGACGATAGTTTCGCTTCATGTAAGCATAAAAAAAACAATAGCATCTGAGTGATATCGTTTTGACGTTTTATCGTAGACTGAAAACTGTCTTTAACTATCGTCACGCAGACTTATTTTTGGCGATACCTATTTCAGTACCGTCTCCTATTGAATGAGAACAGAGTGTGTATACGTATCTTGTTCTACACTTTTGAGACATTTTTAGAGTGAAAGGTCGCATTTGTATTCGTTTTGTTCGCAAACTGAAATCTGAATTTAAGAGGAATGAGAGCACAGATGTCATTTTTACGTGAGAGTTAATATTTTCAGAGCTCTCAAACTGTAACGATAGGCGAGACGATAGTGAGTGTCTTACGTGAAGCAAATCATCGACGATATCATCCAAGAGAATCAAAAGGCAGATAGTCGTCTGAAAAGTTACGCGATAAGAGCCCTGATCTTTAAACGACAAGCCGCAGTAGAATAAATTAAATTAAATAAAGCGAATATTTATATACTAAAATAATCGTGTTTTATTGGGTGACATTTGAGTAAGCTTAATTTCCAATAAATACGATACCTGGTTATCTGGATACGAAAAAATGGTAATCCGTTGAGGAGTGTTTTGAAAAAAGAATGTGCTGCTGCTGCTTTGGCTGCAATTGTCCCCATGAGGAGTACAAAACATTAAACTCTTTTGCCACAGAAGCAGGACCTGCAATATTGTCATCCCTCTTCCTAGTCGTAATGGGTTCACTACGATCCGCAAAAATGCGGTTCATAAAGCTGCTTAAAGCCACTCTTTGTGTTTCAATTATACCAGTCGAAAATAACTGCCATGACATGACATGTGATTTCAAAGATTTTTTAAAGTTTATCTAAGAGGTTATGATTGGCCTTAAGAATTCCGGTCTGGAGAAAGTTTCCTAAATTTCCCAGTTCCGAGTCAGCATAAAACTGTAGGTCCGTTCCATTCGTGAGAGAACAATTGCACGCACAACACCAGTGGTTGCTGTACAAAATGACACCATTCAAGCAATATATTGAAATAAAAATTTGTATCTCAGTCTACATCATAAATGTGCCTTTTTGGTGTTAATCTTAATGAAGCACGAAATACATTTCAACTGACCTCGTTTTGGATTGAAATGCTTTTGAGGGAGCAATCTATACACATCTTCAAACAATCTATAAGTCTTTCAACGTCTTCTAGTCTCCTCCTGCTTTGGAAGTTGTCTTCATCATTTCGTGCTCAAGAAAGAACCACAAATAGTTAATCCACTCGAAACCGAATGATAATTCCATTTAAACACGCTTTGAATTCCCGACCAGGGCCACCTCCAACAGACCGCGTAGACAATTCGAGAATACCATGAAATGGCAAACGGATTCTCCATTTCTCGAAACTCGTGCTCGAAAGCCAAAGATAAAATTCATTTGCAACTTTTAATTGGCCGCACAGTCATAAGTTGCTCCAGCTGTTGGTGGTGCGAGTCCACCACCAGCACCAGCATCAGTCGAGTTCGTGCGTTGAATGATTTGCAACGTTCACACTGCAACTCTTTCATCCGTGTGAGTTGTGGATTTCAATTACGGCAGCAGTGCTATGATATCGGGTGTATTCCCAACCACCAGAGCATCATAACTAATTGGAAATTGATTTTTCCCTCAGCCATGACGCATACGAGTTGTCCTGGCAGAAAGTTGAGTCCCTACCCACCGTGGTGAGCACTTCATGGACGAGTCAAGTTTCCAATTTGTACGCATTTTTGTGACCTTTATGAGGAGGTACTCACAAACTACGCCCCACCCCCGTCCGCATAGTTGTGTCATGTCAGTGCAACCTGACGCCTGAAAGGGAAATAGAGAGTCATCCACTTACCTGATTAACATCAATTGTTGTCGTGTTGGAGCCCAGTTCCGACGTGATGTGAGCGACACCTGCAACGAAGCAAAGAACCTTCGGTTAATCTTGTGCGTCCCTCCGTAGATTGTCACGATAAAATGGCAGACACAAAGCGGTCCCTGTCGACTTTTCAATTTTTAATTTCCTCCCCCTATGCGGGAGCTGTCTTCCGCAATTCACCCCTCCCGACCACGTCTGCAGTTTCAGATGGCCTAGAGGCCCTAGTCAGTCTCGAAAAGTGAATTATCCCTTCAGGGCAAAAGAGAAAGGGCTCGTGTGTGAGGATTTTAGAGTTTCATCCCCCCTCCCATGGACGGGATGAGGGGGAGTCCTTCCTGGAATTGGGAGGCGTGCAAAGGCAAATTGGTTGTGCCACGGCTGTCGGCACATACGAGAGAATTCCAATGCCGACCATTCGATACCCTGCTCTGTTTGCAGTCCAATCGATTGTCAGTTATTGCGAAAAGGGATCAGCTCAAGCCCCGACCGTGTGGCGGTTTCACTCGCTTTGTGTTTGCGAAGCCATTGAATGGCGCTTAATGCAAAATATTAGCTCTTGTGGGTTCATGTTGAGTCTCGTTGATTTATTGGATATGCGGATGCAAACAAAAGGGCTGTGTGTCAATCCCCGGGGGCTATGTGCGAGCCATTGCAGGAAGCTGCACCAGGCTGTGTCTGCTCGACCGCAGAATTTATTGAACCCTGATGCCGAACTTGACATGGCCTTTGATGGTTGCATGCCACCAGTTGTTACTCTACGAACAGTGACAAGCATTGTTCTAGTTGCACAGATGTAAATTGAAATGCTGATGAAAAATAATCTGTTTCGAAAATAAATTGAGCGCTGTTGGGCATTGTTCATGGGTTGGATTGCGGACATGCGCTACATTTTTTTTTTTGTTTGGTCTTGTTAACACGGAATTTTCAATAATTTTCAATAGTTCGTCGATGTCATCACTTTTTTTTAAACAAAAGAGTACTTATGACATCGGTGCACGTGTTCAAACTCTTGCATTTAAAACAATACGTGTATACAGAGTCGGGCAAACAGAATTAAGAATACTTTTTTTTTTTTTAAAAACATTTCGATTAATTATGAAATACAACATGGTTTAACGAGCTGCCTCGGCTGGCTTCGCAGTTGTGCATTCTAGTACACTGTATCCTTACTAATATTATAAAAGCGAAAGTAACTCTGTCTGTCTGTCTGTTACCCTTTCACGTCCACCAATGAACCGATTTTGATGATTAAAATTGTTTTACCATGAAAAGTGCTTTATCCATTCAAAATGATACCCTTATAACGGTAAATTTGTCCGTTGTCCTATCGCATCCTCTAGATCAAGTCATTAGCTACATATCGATCTCAGTCACTTTGCTGTAGGACGCAGTGTTTTTGAGATATGAGCAAAGTAAGACGAACATTAATGACTTTTTCAATGTAGAAAAATCGACATCTGTAGGGCTTCTGGCGATTCGTATGGAATTTTTGCCAACTTATATCTCGAGAACGGTGCGTCCTACGAGAAAAAAGCAGTATACTTTTTTGTAGCTCATGACTTGATCTAGAGGATGGCATTGGCAAATATACAAAATTACCGTTATTTGGGCAAATTTCTGAAAAAAACAGAAAAATTTGTTTCTCTGGCGTAAATTATATAAAATTTTACATCGGTTCTGAAGGAGGATCGATCTGAATTCTTGATCTTGACGTGAATTCACATTGTGCAAGTTTTCATCTCGACGAATCATCGGCAAGGCGATGTTAAAAATTATTTTACCACAAAAAGTGCCTTATCCATTAAAAAATATACTCTTATAACGGTACATTTGTCCGTTGTCCAACCCCATCGTCTAGATCAAGTCATTAGCTACAAAATCGATCTCAGTCACTTTGCTGTAGGACGCAGTGTTTTTGAGATATGAGCAAAGTAAGACGAACATTAATGACTTTTTCAATGTAGAAAAATCGACATCTGTAGGGGTTCTGGCGGTTCGTATGGAATTTTTGCCAACTTATATCTCGAGAACGGTGCGTCCTACGAGAAAAAAGCAGTATACTTTTTTGTAGCTCATGACTTGACCTAGAGGATGGCATTGGAAAATTTACAAAATTACCGTTATTTGGGCAAATTTCTGAAAAAAACAAAAAAATTTGTTTCTCTGGCGTAAATTATATAAAATTTTACATCGGCTTTGAAGGAGGATCGATCTGAATTCTTTATCTTGACGTGAATTCACATTGTGCAAGTTTTCATCTCGACGAATCATCGGCAAGGCGATGTTTAAAATTAATTTACCACAAAAAGTGCCTTATCCATTAAAAAAATATACTCTTATCTGGCGGTTCGTATGGAATTTTTGCCAACTTATATCTCGAGAACGGTGCGTCCTACGAGAAAAAAGCAGTATACTTTTTTGTAGCTCATGACTTGATCTAGAGGATGGCATTGGAAAATTTACAAAATTACCGTTATTTGGGCAAATTTCTGAAAAAAAAACAGAAAAATTTGTTTCTCTGGCGTAAATTATATAAAATTTTACATCGGCTTTGAAGGAGGATCGATCTGAATTCTTGATCTTGACGTGAATTCACATTGTGCAAGTTTTCATCTCGACGAATCATCGGCAAGGCGATGTTTAAAATTATTTTACGACGAAAAGTGCCTTATCCATTAAAAAATATACTCTTATAACGGTAAATTTGTCCGTTGTCCAACCCCATCCTTTAGATCAAGTCCTTAGCTTCAAAATCGATCTCAGTCACTTTGCTGTAGGACGCAGTGTTTTTGAGATATGAGCAAAGTAAGACGAACATTAATGACTTTTTCAATGTAGAAAAATCGACATCTGTAGGGGTTCTGGCGGTAAGTTTGGAATTTTTGCCAACTTATATCTCGAGAACGGTGCGTCCTACGAGAAAAAAGCAGAATACTTTTTTGTAGCTCATGACTTGACCTAGAGGATGGCATTGGAAAATTTACAAAATTACCGTTATTTGGGCAAATTTCTGAAAAAAACAAAAAAATTTGTTTCTCTGGCGTAAATTATATAAAATTTTACATCGGCTTTGAAGGAGGATCGATCTGAATTCTTGATCTTGACGTGAATTCACATTGTGCAAGTTTTCATCTCGACGAATCATCGGCAAAGCGATGTTTAAAATTATTTTACCACAAAAAGTGCCTTATCCATTAAAAAATATACTCTTATAACGGTACATTTGTCCGTTGTCCAACCCCATCGTCTAGATCAAGTCATTAGCTACAAAATCGATCTCAGTCACTTTGCTGTAGGACGCAGTGTTTTTGAGATATGAGCAAAGTAAGACTAACATTAATGACTTTTTCAATGTAGAAAAATCGACATCTGTAGGGGTTCTGGCGGTTCGTATGGAATGTTTGCCAACTTATATCTCGAGAACGGTGCGTCCTACGAGAAAAAAGCAGAATACTTTTTTGTAGCTCATGACTTGATCTAGAGGATGGCATTGGAAAATTTACAAAATTACCCTTATTTGGGCAAATTTCTGAAAAAAAAACAAAAAAATTTGTTTCTCTGGCGTAAATTATATAAAATTTTACATCGGCTTTGAAGGAGGATCGATCTGAATTCTTGATCTTGACGTGAATTCACATTGCGCAAGTTTTCATCTCGACGAATCATCGGCAAGGCGATGTTTAAAATTATTTTACCACAAAAAGTGCCTTATCCATTAAAAAATATACTCTTATAACGGTAAATTTGTCCGTTGTCCAACCCCATCGTCTAGATCAAGTCATTAGCTACAAAATCGATCTCAGTCACTTTGCTGTAGGACGCAGTGTTATTGAGATATGAGCAAAGTAAGACTAACATTAATGACTTTTTCAATGTAGAAAAATCGACATCTGTAGGGGTTCTGGCGGTTCGTATGGAATTTTTGCCAACTTATATCTCGAGAACGGTGCGTCCTACGAGAAAAAAGCAGAACACTTTTTTGTAGCTCATGACTTGATCTAGAGGATGGCATTGGAAAATTTACAAAATGACCGTTATTTGGGCAAATTTCTGAAAAAAACAGAAAAATTTGTTTCTCTGGCGTAAATTATATAAAATTTTACATCGGCTTTGAAGGAGGATCGATCTGAATTCTTGATCTTGACGTGAATTCACATTGCGCAAGTTTTCATCTCGACGAATCATCGGCAAGGCGATGTTTAAAATTAATTTACCACAAAAAGTGCCTTATCCATTAAAAAAATATACTCTTATAACGGTAAATTTGTCCGTTGTCCAACCCCATCCTCTAGATCAAGTCATTAGCTACAAAATCGATCTCAGTCACTTTGCTGTAGGACGCAGTGTTTTTGAGATATGAGCAAAGTAAGACGAACATTAATGACTTTTTCAATGTAGAAAAATCGACATCTGTAGGGCTTCTGGCGATTCGTATGGAATTTTTGCCAACTTATATCTCGAGAACGGTGCGTCCTACGAGAAAAAAGCAGTATACTTTTTTGTAGCTCATGACTTGATCTAGAGGATGGCATTGGGAAATTTACAAAATGACCGTTATTTGGGCAAATTTCTGAAAAAAACAGAAAAATTTGTTTCTCTGGCGTAAATTATATAAAATTTTACATCGGCTTTGAAGGAGGATCGATCTGAATTCTTTATCTTGACGTGAATTCACATTGTGCAAGTTTTCATCTCGACGAATCATCGGCAAGGCGATGTTTAAAATTATTTTACGACGAAAAGTGCCTTATCCATTAAAAAATATACTCTTATAACGGTAAATTTGTCCGTTGTCCAACCCCATCCTTTAGATCAAGTCCTTAGCTTCAAAATCGATCTCAGTCACTTTGCTGTAGGACGCAGTGTTTTTGAGATATGAGCAAAGTAAGACGAACATTAATGACTTTTTCAATGTAGAAAAATCGACATCTGTAGGGGTTCTGGCGGTTCGTATGGAATATTTGCCAACTTATATCTCGAGAACGGTGCGTCCTACGAGAAAAAAGCAGAATACTTTTTTGTAGCTCATGACTTGATCTAGAGGATGTCATTGGAAAATTTACAAAATGACCGTTATTTGGGCAAATTTCTGAAAAAAACAGAAAAATTTGTTTCTCTGGCGTAAATTATATAAAATTTTACATCGGCTTTGAAGGAGGATCGATCTGAATTCTTGATCTTGACGTGAATTCACATTGTGCAAGTTTTCATCTCGACGAATCATCGGCAAGGCGATGTTTAAAATTATTTTACGACGAAAAGTGCCTTATCCATTAAAAAATATACTCTTATAACGGTAAATTTGTCCGTTGTCCAACCCCATCCTCTAGATCAAGTCATTAGCTACAAAATCGATCTCAGTCACTTTGCTGTAGGACGCAGTGTTTTTGAGATATGAGCAAAGTAAGACGAACATTAATGACTTTTTCAATGTAGAAAAATCGACATCTGTAGGGGTTCTGGCGGTTCGTATGGAATATTTGCCAACTTATATCTCGAGAACGGTGCGTCCTACGAGAAAAAAGCAGAATACTTTTTTGTAGCTCATGACTTGATCTAGAGGATGGCATTGGAAAATTTACAAAATGACCGTTATTTGGGCAAATTTCTGAAAAAAAAACAGAAAAATTTGTTTCTCTGGCGTAAATTATATAAAATTTTACATCGGCTTTGAAGGAGGATCGATCTGAATTCTTGATCTTGACGTGAATTCACATTGTGCAAGTTTTCATCTCGACGAATCATCGGCAAGGCGATGTTTAAAATTATTTTACGACGGAAAGTGCCTTATCCATTTAAAATGATACCCTTATAACGGTAAATTTGTCCGTTGTCCAACCCCATCCTTTAGATCAAGTCCTTAGCTACCAAATCGATCTGAGTCACTTTGCTGTAGGACGCAGTGTTTTTGAGATATGAGCAAAGTAAGACGAACATTAATGACTTTTTCAATGTAGAAAAATCGACATCTGTAGGGGTTCTGGCGGTTCGTATGGAATTTTTGCCAACTTATATCTCGAGAACGGTGCGTCCTACGAGAAAAAAGCAGTATACTTTTTTGTACCTCATGACTTGATCTAGAGGATGGCATTGGCAAATATACAAAATTACCGTTATTTGGGCAAATTTCTGAAAAAAACAGAAAAATTTGTTTCTCTGGCGTAAATTATATAAAATTTTACATCGGTTCTGAAGGAGGATCGATCTGAATTCTTGATCTTGACGTGAATTCACATTGTGCAAGTTTTCATCTCGACGAATCATCGGCAAGGCGATGTTAAAAATTATTTTACCACAAAAAGTGCCTTATCCATTAAAAAATATACTCTTATAACGGTACATTTGTCCGTTGTCCAACCCCATCGTCTAGATCAAGTCATTAGCTACAAAATCGATCTCAGTCACTTTGCTGTAGGACGCAGTGTTTTTGAGATATGAGCAAAGTAAGACGAACATTAATGACTTTTTCAATGTAGAAAAATCGACATCTGTAGGGGTTCTGGCGGTTCGTATGGAATTTTTGCCAACTTATATCTCGAGAACGGTGCGTCCTACGAGAAAAAAGCAGTATACTTTTTTGTAGCTCATGACTTGACCTAGAGGATGGCATTGGAAAATTTACAAAATTACCGTTATTTGGGCAAATTTCTGAAAAAAACAAAAAAATTTGTTTCTCTGGCGTAAATTATATAAAATTTTACATCGGCTTTGAAGGAGGATCGATCTGAATTCTTTATCTTGACGTGAATTCACATTGTGCAAGTTTTCATCTCGACGAATCATCGGCAAGGCGATGTTTAAAATTAATTTACCACAAAAAGTGCCTTATCCATTAAAAAAATATACTCTTATCTGGCGGTTCGTATGGAATTTTTGCCAACTTATATCTCGAGAACGGTGCGTCCTACGAGAAAAAAGCAGTATACTTTTTTGTAGCTCATGACTTGATCTAGAGGATGGCATTGGAAAATTTACAAAATTACCGTTATTTGGGCAAATTTCTGAAAAAAAAACAGAAAAATTTGTTTCTCTGGCGTAAATTATATAAAATTTTACATCGGCTTTGAAGGAGGATCGATCTGAATTCTTGATCTTGACGTGAATTCACATTGTGCAAGTTTTCATCTCGACGAATCATCGGCAAGGCGATGTTTAAAATTATTTTACGACGAAAAGTGCCTTATCCATTAAAAAATATACTCTTATAACGGTAAATTTGTCCGTTGTCCAACCCCATCCTTTAGATCAAGTCCTTAGCTTCAAAATCGATCTCAGTCACTTTGCTGTAGGACGCAGTGTTTTTGAGATATGAGCAAAGTAAGACGAACATTAATGACTTTTTCAATGTAGAAAAATCGACATCTGTAGGGGTTCTGGCGGTTCGTATGGAATATTTGCCAACTTATATCTCGAGAACGGTGCGTCCTACGAGAAAAAAGCAGAATACTTTTTTGTAGGTCATGACTTGATCTAGAGGATGTCATTGGAAAATTTACAAAATGACCGTTATTTGGGCAAATTTCTGAAAAAAACAGAAAAATTTGTTTCTCTGGCGTAAATTATATAAAATTTTACATCGGCTTTGAAGGAGGATCGATCTGAATTCTTGATCTTGACGTGAATTCACATTGTGCAAGTTTTCATCTCGACGAATCATCGGCAAGGCGATGTTTAAAATTATTTTACGACGAAAAGTGCCTTATCCATTAAAAAATATACTCTTATAACGGTAAATTTGTCCGTTGTCCAACCCCATCCTCTAGATCAAGTCATTAGCTACAAAATCGATCTCAGTCACTTTGCTGTAGGACGCAGTGTTTTTGAGATATGAGCAAAGTAAGACGAACATTAATGACTTTTTCAATGTAGAAAAATCGACATCTGTAGGGGTTCTGGCGGTTCGTATGGAATATTTGCCAACTTATATCTCGAGAACGGTGCGTCCTACGAGAAAAAAGCAGAATACTTTTTTGTAGCTCATGACTTGATCTAGAGGATGGCATTGGAAAATTTACAAAATGACCGTTATTTGGGCAAATTTCTGAAAAAAAAACAGAAAAATTTGTTTCTCTGGCGTAAATTATATAAAATTTTACATCGGCTTTGAAGGAGGATCGATCTGAATTCTTGATCTTGACGTGAATTCACATTGTGCAAGTTTTCATCTCGACGAATCATCGGCAAGGCGATGTTTAAAATTATTTTACGACGGAAAGTGCCTTATCCATTTAAAATGATACCCTTATAACGGTAAATTTGTCCGTTGTCCAACCCCATCCTTTAGATCAAGTCCTTAGCTACCAAATCGATCTGAGTCACTTTGCTGTAGGACGCAGTGTTTTTGAGATATGAGCAAAGTAAGACGAACATTAATGACTTTTTCAATGTAGAAAAATCGACATCTGTAGGGGTTCTGGCGGTTCGTATGGAATTTTTGCCAACTTATATCTCGAGAACGGTGCGTCCTACGAGAAAAAAGCAGTATACTTTTTTGTACCTCATGACTTGATCTAGAGGATGGCATTGGCAAATATACAAAATTACCGTTATTTGGGCAAATTTCTGAAAAAAACAGAAAAATTTGTTTCTCTGGCGTAAATTATATAAAATTTTACATCGGTTCTGAAGGAGGATCGATCTGAATTCTTGATCTTGACGTGAATTCACATTGTGCAAGTTTTCATCTCGACGAATCATCGGCAAGGCGATGTTAAAAATTATTTTACCACAAAAAGTGCCTTATCCATTAAAAAATATACTCTTATAACGGTACATTTGTCCGTTGTCCAACCCCATCGTCTAGATCAAGTCATTAGCTACAAAATCGATCTCAGTCACTTTGCTGTAGGACGCAGTGTTTTTGAGATATGAGCAAAGTAAGACGAACATTAATGACTTTTTCAATGTAGAAAAATCGACATCTGTAGGGGTTCTGGCGGTTCGTATGGAATTTTTGCCAACTTATATCTCGAGAACGGTGCGTCCTACGAGAAAAAAGCAGTATACTTTTTTGTAGCTCATGACTTGACCTAGAGGATGGCATTGGAAAATTTACAAAATTACCGTTATTTGGGCAAATTTCTGAAAAAAACAAAAAAATTTGTTTCTCTGGCGTAAATTATATAAAATTTTACATCGGCTTTGAAGGAGGATCGATCTGAATTCTTGATCTTGACGTGAATTCACATTGCGCATGTTTTCATCTCGACGAATCATCGGCAAGGCGATGTTTAAAATTAATTTACCACAAAAAGTGCCTTATCCATTAAAAAAATATACTCTTATAACGGTAAATTTGTCCGTTGTCCAACCCCATCCTCTAGATCAAGTCATTAGCTACAAAATCGATCTCAGTCACTTTGCTGTAGGACGCAGTGTTTTTGAGATATGAGCAAAGTAAGACGAACATTAATGACTTTTTCAATGTAGAAAAATCGACATCTGTAGGGGTTCTGGCGGTTCGTATGGAATTTTTGCCAACTTATATCTCGAGAACGGTGCGTCCTACGAGAAAAAAGCAGAATACTTTTTTGTAGCTCATGACTTGATCTAGAGGATGGCATTGGAAAATTTACAAAATGACCGTTATTTGGGCAAATTTCTGAAAAAAAAACAGAAAAATTTGTTTCTCTGGCGTAAATTATATAAAATTTTACATCGGCTTTGAAGGAGGATCGATCTGAATTCTTGATCTTGACGTGAATTCACATTGTGCAAGTTTTCATCTCGACGAATCATCGGCAAGGCGATGTTTAAAATTATTTTACGACGGAAAGTGCCTTATCCATTTAAAATGATACCCTTATAACGGTAAATTTGTCCGTTGTCCAACCCCATCCTTTAGATCAAGTCCTTAGCTACCAAATCGATCTGAGTCACTTTGCTGTAGGACGCAGTGTTTTTGAGATATGAGCAAAGTAAGACGAACATTAATGACTTTTTCAATGTAGAAAAATCGACATCTGTAGGGGTTCTGGCGGTTCGTATGGAATTTTTGCCAACTTATATCTCGAGAACGGTGCGTCCTACGAGAAAAAAGCAGTATACTTTTTTGTACCTCATGACTTGATCTAGAGGATGGCATTGGCAAATATACAAAATTACCGTTATTTGGGCAAATTTCTGAAAAAAACAGAAAAATTTGTTTCTCTGGCGTAAATTATATAAAATTTTACATCGGTTCTGAAGGAGGATCGATCTGAATTCTTGATCTTGACGTGAATTCACATTGTGCAAGTTTTCATCTCGACGAATCATCGGCAAGGCGATGTTAAAAATTATTTTACCACAAAAAGTGCCTTATCCATTAAAAAATATACTCTTATAACGGTACATTTGTCCGTTGTCCAACCCCATCGTCTAGATCAAGTCATTAGCTACAAAATCGATCTCAGTCACTTTGCTGTAGGACGCAGTGTTTTTGAGATATGAGCAAAGTAAGACGAACATTAATGACTTTTTCAATGTAGAAAAATCGACATCTGTAGGGGTTCTGGCGGTTCGTATGGAATTTTTGCCAACTTATATCTCGAGAACGGTGCGTCCTACGAGAAAAAAGCAGTATACTTTTTTGTAGCTCATGACTTGACCTAGAGGATGGCATTGGAAAATTTACAAAATTACCGTTATTTGGGCAAATTTCTGAAAAAAACAAAAAAATTTGTTTCTCTGGCGTAAATTATATAAAATTTTACATCGGCTTTGAAGGAGGATCGATCTGAATTCTTGATCTTGACGTGAATTCACATTGTGCAAGTTTTCATCTCGACGAATCATCGACAAGGCGATGTTTAAAATTATTTTACGACGGAAAGTGCCTTATCCATTTAAAATAATACCCTTATAACGGTACATTTGTCCGTTGTCCAACCCCATCGTCTAGATCAAGTCATTAGCTACAAAATCGATCTCAGTCACTTTGCTGTAGGACGCAGTGTTTTTGAGATATGAGCAAAGTAAGACGAACATTAATGACTTTTTCAATGTAGAAAAATCGACATCTGTAGGGGTTCTGGCGGTTCGTATGGAATTTTTGCCAACTTATATCTCGAGAACGGTGCGTCCTACGAGAAAAAAGCAGTATACTTTTTTGTACCTCATGACTTGATCTAGAGGATGGCATTGGCAAATATACAAAATTACCGTTATTTGGGCAAATTTCTGAAAAAAACAGAAAAATTTGTTTCTCTGGCGTAAATTATATAAAATTTTACATCGGTTCTGAAGGAGGATCGATCTGAATTCTTGATCTTGACGTGAATTCACATTGCGCAAGTTTTCATCTCGACGAATCATCGGCAAGGCGATGTTTAAAATTAATTTACCACAAAAAGTGCCTTATCCATTAAAAAAATATACTCTTATAACGGTAAATTTGTCCGTTGTCCAACCCCATCCTCTAGATCAAGTCATTAGCTACAAAATCGATCTGAGTCACTTTGCTGTAGGACGCAGTGTTTTTGAGATATGAGCAAAGTAAGACGAACATTAATGACTTTTTCAATGTAGAAAAATCGACATCTGTAGGGGTTCTGGCGGTTCGTATGGAATTTTTGCCAACTTATATCTCGAGAACGGTGCGTCCTACGAGAAAAAAGCAGTATACTTTTTTGTACCTCATGACTTGATCTAGAGGATGGCATTGGCAAATATACAAAATTACCGTTATTTGGGCAAATTTCTGAAAAAAACAGAAAAATTTGTTTCTCTGGCGTAAATTATATAAAATTTTACATCGGTTCTGAAGGAGGATCGATCTGAATTCTTGATCTTGACGTGAATTCACATTGCGCAAGTTTTCATCTCGACGAATCATCGGCAAGGCGATGTTTAAAATTAATTTACCACAAAAAGTGCCTTATCCATTAAAAAAATATACTCTTATAACGGTAAATTTGTCCGTTGTCCAACCCCATCCTCTAGATCAAGTCATTAGCTACAAAATCGATCTGAGTCACTTTGCTGTAGGACGCAGTGTTTTTGAGATATGAGCAAAGTAAGACTAACATTAATGACTTTTTCAATGTAGAAAAATCGACATCTGTAGGGGTTCTGGCGGTTCGTATGGAATTTTTGCCAACTTATATCTCGAGAACGGTGCGTCCTACGAGAAAAAAGCAGAATACTTTTTTGTAGCTCATGACTTGATCTAGAGGATGGCATTGGAAAATTTACAAAATGACCGTTATTTGGGCAAATTTCTGAAAAAAACAGAAAAATTTGTTTCTCTGGCGTAAATTATATAAAATTTTACATCGGCTTTGAAGGAGGATCGATCTGAATTCTTGATCTTGACGTGAATTCACATTGTGCAAGTTTTCATCTCGACGAATCATCGGCAAGGCGATGTTAAAAATTATTTTACCACAAAAAGTGCCTTATCCATTAAAAAATATACTCTTATAACGGTACATTTGTCCGTTGTCCAACCCCATCGTCTAGATCAAGTCATAAGCTACAAAATCGATCTCAGTCACTTTGCTGTAGGACGCAGTGTTTTTGAGATATGAGCAAAGTAAGACGAACATTAATGACTTTTTCAATGTAGAAAAATCGACATCTGTAGGGGTTCTGGCGGTTCGTATGGAATTTTTGCCAACTTATATCTCGAGAACGGTGCGTCCTACGAGAAAAAAGCAGTATACTTTTTTGTAGCTCATGACTTGATCTAGAGGATGGCATTGGCAAATATACAAAATTACCGTTATTTGGGCAAATTTCTGAAAAAAACAGAAAAATTTGTTTCTCTGGCGTAAATTATATAAAATTTTACATCGGTTCTGAAGGAGGATCGATCTGAATTCTTGATCTTGACGTGAATTCACATTGCGCAAGTTTTCATCTCGACGAATCATCGGCAAGGCGATGTTTAAAATTAATTTACCACAAAAAGTGCCTTATCCATTAAAAAAATATACTCTTATAACGGTAAATTTGTCCGTTGTCCAACCCCATCCTCTAGATCAAGTCATTAGCTACAAAATCGATCTGAGTCACTTTGCTGTAGGACGCAGTGTTTTTGAGATATGAGCAAAGTAAGACTAACATTAATGACTTTTTCAATGTAGAAAAATCGACATCTGTAGGGGTTCTGGCGGTTCGTATGGAATTTTTGCCAACTTATATCTCGAGAACGGTGCGTCCTACGAGAAAAAAGCAGAATACTTTTTTGTAGCTCATGACTTGATCTAGAGGATGGCATTGGAAAATTTAAAAAATGACCGTTATTTGGGCAAATTTCTGAAAAAAACAGAAAAATTTGTTTCTCTGGCGTAAATTATATAAAATTTTACATCGGCTTTGAAGGAGGATCGATCTGAATTCTTGATCTTGACGTGAATTCACATTGCGCAAGATTTCATCTCGACGAATCATCGGCAAGGCGATGTTTAAAATTAATTTACCACAAAAAGTGCCTTATCCATTAAAAAAATATACTCTTATAACGGTAAATTTGTCCGTTGTCCAACCCCATCCTCTAGATCAAGTCATTAGCTACAAAATTGATCTCAGTCACTTTGCTGTAGAACGCAGTGTTTTTGAGATATGAGCAAAGTAAGACTAACATTAATGACTTTTTCAATGTAGAAAAATCGACATCTGTAGGGGTTCTGGCGGTTCGTATGGAATTTTTGCCAACTTATATCTCGAGAACGGTGCGTCCTACGAGAAAAAAGCAGAATACTTTTTTGTAGCTCATGACTTGATCTAGAGGATGGCATTGGAAAATTTACAAAATGACCGTTATTTGGGCAAATTTCTGAAAAAAACAGAAAAATTTGTTTCTCTGGCGTAAATTATATAAAATTTTACATCGGCTTTGAAGGAGGATCGATCTGAATTCTTGATCTTGACGTGAATTCACATTGTGCAAGTTTTCATCTCGACGAATCATCGGCAAGGCGATGTTAAAAATTATTTTACCACAAAAAGTGCCTTATCCATTAAAAAATATACTCTTATAACGGTACATTTGTCCGTGGTCCAACCCCATCGTCTAGATCAAGTCATTAGCTACAAAATCCATCTGAGTCACTTTGCTGTAGAACGCAGTGTTTTTGAGATATGAGCAAAGTAAGACGAACATAAATGACTTTTTCAATGTAGAAAAATCGACATCTGTAGGGGTTCTGGCGGTTCGTATGGAATTTTTGCCAACTTATATCTCGAGAACGGTGCGTCCTACGAGAAAAAAGCAGTATACTTTTTTGTAGCTCATGACTTGATCTAGAGGATGGCATTGGCAAATATACAAAATTACCGTTATTTGGGCAAATTTCTGAAAAAAACAGAAAAATTTGTTTCTCTGGCGTAAATTATATAAAATTTTACATCGGTTCTGAAGGAGGATCGATCTGAATTCTTGATCTTGACGTGAATTCACATTGCGCAAGTTTTCATCTCGACGAATCATCGGCAAGGCGATGTTTAAAATTAATTTACCACAAAAAGTGCCTTATCCATTAAAAAAATATACTCTTATAACGGTAAATTTGTCCGTTGTCCAACCCCATCCTCTAGATCAAGTCATTAGCTACAAAATCGATCTGAGTCACTTTGCTGTAGGACGCAGTGTTTTTGAGATATGAGCAAAGTAAGACTAACATTAATGACTTTTTCAATGTAGAAAAATCGACATCTGTAGGGGTTCTGGCGGTTCGTATGGAATTTTTGCCAACTTATATCTCGAGAACGGTGCGTCCTACGAGAAAAAAGCAGAATACTTTTTTGTAGCTCATGACTTGATCTAGAGGATGGCATTGGAAAATTTAAAAAATGACCGTTATTTGGGCAAATTTCTGAAAAAACAGAAAAATTTGTTTCTCTGGCGTAAATTATATAAAATTTTACATCGGCTTTGAAGGAGGATCGATCTGAATTCTTGATCTTGATGTGAATTCACATTGCGCAAGTTTTCATCTCGACGAATCATCGGCAAGGCGATGTTTAAAATTAATTTACCACAAAAAGTGCCTTATCCATTAAAAAAATATACTCTTATAACGGTAAATTTGTCCGTTGTCCAACCCCATCCTCTAGATCAAGTCATTAGCTACAAAATTGATCTCAGTCACTTTGCTGTAGAACGCAGTGTTTTTGAGATATGAGCAAAGTAAGACTAACATTAATGACTTTTTCAATGTAGAAAAATCGACATCTGTAGGGGTTCTGGCGGTTCGTATGGAATTTTTGCCAACTTATATCTCGAGAACGGTGCGTCCTACGAGAAAAAAGCAGAATACTTTTTTGTAGCTCATGACTTGATCTAGAGGATGGCATTGGAAAATTTACAAAATGACCGTTATTTGGGCAAATTTCTGAAAAAAACAGAAAAATTTGTTTCTCTGGCGTAAATTATATAAAATTTTACATCGGCTTTGAAGGAGGATCGATCTGAATTCTTGATCTTGACGTGAATTCACATTGTGCAAGTTTTCATCTCGACGAATCATCGGCAAGGCGATGTTTAAAATTAATTTACCACAAAAAGTGCCTTATCCATTAAAAAAATATACTCTTATAACGGTAAATTTGTCCGTTGTCCAACCCCATCCTCTAGATCAAGTCATTAGCTACAAAATTGATCTCAGTCACTTTGCTGTAGAACGCAGTGTTTTTGAGATATGAGCAAAGTAAGACTAACATTAATGACTTTTTCAATGTAGAAAAATCGACATCTGTAGGGGTTCTGGCGGTTCGTATGGAATTTTTGCCAACTTATATCTCGAGAACGGTGCGTCCTACGAGAAAAAAGCAGAATACTTTTTTGTAGCTCATGACTTGATCTAGAGGATGGCATTGGAAAATTTACAAAATTACCGTTATTTGGGCAAATTTCTGAAAAAAACAAAAAAATTTGTTTCTCTGGCGTAAATTATATAAAATTTTACATCGGCTTTGAAGGAGGATCGATCTGAATTCTTGATCTTGACGTGAATTCACATTGCGCAAGTTTTCATCTCGACGAATCATCGGCAAGGCGATGTTTAAAATTAATTTACCACAAAAAGTGCCTTATCCATTAAAAAATATACTCTTATAACGGTACATTTGTCCGTTGTCCAACCCCATCGTCTAGATCAAGTCATTAGCTACAAAATCGATCTCAGTCACTTTGCTGTAGGACGCAGTGTTTTTGAGATATGAGCAAAGTAAGACGAACATTAATGACTTTTTCAATGTAGAAAAATCGACATCTGTAGGGGTTCTGGCGGTTCGTATGGAATTTTTGCCAACTTATATCTCGAGAACGGTGCGTCCTACGAGAAAAAAGCAGTATACTTTTTTGTAGCTCATGACTTGACCTAGAGGATGGCATTGGAAAATTTACAAAATTACCGTTATTTGGGCAAATTTCTGAAAAAAACAAAAAAATTTGTTTCTCTGGCGTAAATTATATAAAATTTTACATCGGCTTTGAAGGAGGATCGATCTGAATTCTTGATCTTGACGTGAATTCACATTGTGCAAGTTTTCATCTCGACGAATCATCGGCAAGGCGATGTTTAAAATTAATTTACCACAAAAAGTGCCTTATCCATTAAAAAAATATACTCTTATAACGGTAAATTTGTCCGTTGTCAACCCCATCCTCTAGATCAAGTCATTAGCTACAAAATCGATCTCAGTCACTTTGCTGTAGGACGCAGTGTTTTTGAGATATGAGCAAAGTAAGACGAACATTAATGACTTTTTCAATGTAGAAAAATCGACATCTGTAGGGGTTCTGGCGGTTCGTATGGAATTTTTGCCAACTTATATCTCGAGAACGGTGCGTCCTACGAGAAAAAAGCAGAATACTTTTTTGTAGCTCATGACTTGATCTAGAGGATGGCATTGGAAAATTTACAAAATGACCGTTATTTGGGCAAATTTCTGAAAAAAACAAAAAAATTTGTTTCTCTGGCGTAAATTATATAAAATTTTACATCGGCTTTGAAGGAGGATCGATCTGAATTCTTGATCTTGACGTGAATTCACATTGCGCAAGTTTTCATCTCGACGAATCATCGGCAAGGCGATGTTTAAAATTAATTTACCACAAAAAGTGCCTTATCCATTAAAAAAAATTTACTCTTATAACGGTACATTTGTCCGTTGTCCAACCCCATCCTCTAGATCAAGTCATTAGCTACAAAATCGATCTCAGTCACTTTGCTGTAGGACGCAGTGTTTTTGAGATATGAGCAAAGTAAGACGAACATTAATGACTTTTTCAATGTAGAAATATCGACATCTGTAGGGGTTCTGGCGGTTCGTATGGAATTTTTGCCAACTTATATCTCGAGAACGGTGCGTCCTACGAGAAAAAAGCAGAATACTTTTTTGTAGCTCATGACTTGATCTAGAGGATGGCATTGGACAATTTACAAAATGACCGTTATTTGGGCAAATTTCTGAAAAAAAAACAGACAAATTTGTTTCTCTGGCGTAAATTATATAAAATTTTACATCGGCTTTGAAGGAGGATCGATCTGAATTCTTGATCTTGACGTGAATTCACATTGTGCAAGTTTTCATCTCGACGAATCATCGGCAAGGCGATGTTTAAAATTATTTTACAACAAAAAGTGCCTTATCCATTAAAAATGATACCCTTTTAACGGTAAATTTGTCCGTTGTCCAACCCCATCCTTTAGATCAAGTCCTTAGCTACAAAATCGATCTCAGTCACTTTGCTGTAGGACGCAGTGTTTTTGAGTTATGAGCAAAGTAAGACCAACATTAATGACTTTTTCAATGTAGAAAAATCGACATCTGTAGGGGTTCTGGCGGTTCGTATGGAATTTTTGCCAACTTATATCTCGAGAACGGTGCGTCCTACGAGAAAAAAGCAGAATACTTTTTTGTAGCTCATGACTTGATCTAGAGGATGGCATTGGAAAATTTACAAAATGACCGTTATTTGGGCAAATTTCTGAAAAAAACAGAAAAATTTGTTTCTCTGGCGTAAATTATATAAAATTTTACATCGGCTTTGAAGGAGGATCGATCTGAATTCTTGATCTTGACGTGAATTCACATTGTGCAAGTTTTTATCTCGACGAATCATCGGCAAGGCGATGTTTAAAATTATTTTACCACAAAAAGTGCCTTATCCATTAAAAAATATACTCTTATAACGGTACATTTGTCCGTGGTCCAACCCCATCGTCTAGATCAAGTCATTAGCTACAAAATCCATCTGAGTCACTTTGCTGTAGAACGCAGTGTTTTTGAGATATGAGCAAAGTAAGACGAACATAAATGACTTTTTCAATGTAGAAAAATCGACATCTGTAGGGGTTCTGGCGGTTCGTATGGAATTTTTGCCAACTTATATCTCGAGAACGGTGCGTCCTACGAGAAAAAAGCAGAATACTTTTTTGTAGCTCATGACTTGATCTAGAGTATGGCATTGGAAAATTTACAAAATGACCGTTATTTGGGCAAATTTCTGAAAAAAACAGAAAAATTTGTTTCTCTGGCGTAAATTATATAAAATTTTACATCGGCTTTGAAGGAGGATCGATCTGAATTCTGGATCTTGACGTGAATTCACATTGTGCAAGTTTTCATCTCGACGAATCATCGGCAAGGCGATGTTTAAAATTATTTTACGACGGAAAGTGCCTTATCCATTTAAAATGATACCCTTATAACGGTAAATTTGTCCGTTGTCCAACCCCATCCTTTAGATCAAGTCATTAGCTACAAAATCGATCTCAGTCACTTTGCTGTAGGACGCAGTGTTTTTGAGATATGAGCAAAGTAAGACGAACATTAATGACTTTTTCAATGTAGAAAAATCGACATCTGTAGGGGTTCTGGCGGTTCGTATGGAATTTTTGCCAACTTATATCTCGAGAACGGTGCGTCCTACGAGAAAAAAGCAGAATACTTTTTTGTAGCTCATGACTTGATCTAGAGGATGGCATTGGAAAATTTACAAAATGACCGTTATTTGGGCAAATTTCTGAAAAAAACAGAAAAATTTGTTTCTCTGGCGTAAATTATATAAAATTTTACATCGGCTTTGAAGGAGGATCGATCTGAATTCTTGATCTTGACGTGAATTCACATTGTGAAAGTTTTCATCTCGACGAATCATCGGCAAGGCGATGTTTAAAATTATTTTACGACGAAAAGTGCCTTATCCATTAAAAATGATACCCTTATAACGGTAAATTTGTCCGTTGTCCAACCCCATCCTTTAGATCAAGTCCTTAGCTACAAAATCGATCTCAGTCACTTTGCTGTAGGACGCAGTGTTTTTGAGATATGAGCAAAGTAAGACGAACATTAATGACTTTTTCAATGTAGAAAAATCGACATCTGTAGGGGTTCTGGCGGTTCGTTTGGAATTTTTGCCAACTTATATCTCGAGAACGGTGCGTCCTATGAGAAAAAAGCTGTATACTTTTTTGTAGCTCATGACTTGATCTAGAGGATGGCATTGGAATATTTACAAAATTACCGTTATTTGGGCAAATTTCTGAAAAAAACAAAAAAAATTGTTTCTCTGGCGTAAATTATATAAAATTTTACATCGGCTTTGAAGGAGGATCGATCTGAATTCTTGATATTGACGTGAATTCACATTGTGCAAGTTTTCATCTCGACGAATCATCGGCAAGGCGATGTTTAAAATTAATTTACCACAAAAAGTGCCTTATCCATTAAAAAAATATACTCTTATAACGGTAAATTTGTCCGTTGTCCAACCCCATCCTCTAGATCAAGTCATTAGCTACAAAATCGATCTCAGTCACTTTGCTGTAGGACGCAGTGTTTTTGAGATATGAGCAAAGTAAGACGAACATTAATGACTTTTTCAATGTAGAAAAATCGACATCTGTAGGGGTTCTGGCGGTTCGTATGGAATTTTTGCCAACTTATATCTCGAGAACGGTGCGTCCTACGAGAAAAAAGCAGTATACTTTTTTGTAGCTCATGACTTGATCTAGAGGATGGCATTGGAAAATTTACAAAATTACCGTTATTTGGGCAAATTTCTGAAAAAAAACAAAAAAAATTGTTTCTCTGGCGTAAATTATATAAAATTTTACATCGGCTTTGAAGGAGGATCGATCTGAATTCTTGATCTTGACGTGAATTCACATTGTGCAAGTTTTCATCTCGACGAATCATCGGCAAGGCGATGTTTAAAATTATTTTACAACGAAAAGTGCCTTATCCATTAAAAATGATACCCTTTTAACGGTAAATTTGTCCGTTGTCCAACCCCATCCTTTAGATCAAGTCCTTAGCTACAAAATCGATCTGAGTCACTTTGCTGTAGGACGCAGTGTTTTTGAGATATGAGCAAAGTAAGACGAACATTAATGACTTTTTCAATGTAGAAAAATCGACATCTGTAGGGGTTCTGGCGGTTCGTTTGGAATTTTTGCCAACTTATATCTCGAGAACGGTGCGTCCTACGAGAAAAAACATCTGTAGGGGTTCTGGCGGTTCGTATGGAATTTTTGCCAACTTATATCTCGAGAACGGTGCGTCCTACGAGAAAAAAGCAGTATACTTTTTTGTAGCTCATGACTTGATCTAGAGGATGGCATTGGAAAATTTACAAAATTACCGTTATTTGGGCAAATTTCTGAAAAAAAACAAAAAAAATTGTTTCTCTGGCGTAAATTATATAAAATTTTACATCGGCTTTGAAGGAGGATCGATCTGAATTCTTGATCTTGACGTGAATTCACATTGTGCAAGTTTTCATCTCGACGAATCATCGGCAAGGCGATGTTTAAAATTATTTTACAACGAAAAGTGCCTTATCCATTAAAAATGATACCCTTTTAACGGTAAATTTGTCCGTTGTCCAACCCCATCCTTTAGATCAAGTCCTTAGCTACAAAATCGATCTGAGTCACTTTGCTGTAGGACGCAGTGTTTTTGAGATATGAGCAAAGTAAGACGAACATTAATGACTTTTTCAATGTAGAAAAATCGACATCTGTAGGGGTTCTGGCGGTTCGTTTGGAATTTTTGCCAACTTATATCTCGAGAACGGTGCGTCCTACGAGAAAAAAGCAGTATACTTTTTTGTAGCTCATGACTTGATCTAGAGGATGGCATTGGAAAATTTACAAAATTACCGTTATTTGGGCAAATTTCTGAAAAAAAAACAAAAAAAATGTTTCTCTGGCGTAAATTATATAAAATTATACATCGGCTTTGAAGGAGGATCGATCTGAATTCTGGATCTTGACGTGAATTCACATTGTGCAAGTTTTCATTTCGACGAATCATCGGCAAGGCGATGTTTAAAATTATTTTACCACAAAAAGTGCCTTATCCATTAAAAATGATACCATTATAACGGTAAATTTGTCCGTTGTCCAACCCCATCCTTTAGATCAAGTCCTTAGCTACAAAATCGATCTGAGTCACTTTGCTGTAGGACGCAGTGTTTTTGAGATATGAGCAAAGTAAGACGAACATTAATGACTTTTTCAATGTAGAAAAATCGACATCTGTAGGGGTTCTGGCGGTTCGTTTGGAATTTTTGCCAACTTATATCTCGAGAATGGTGCGTCCTACGAGAAAAAAGCGGTATACTTTTTTGTAGCTCATGACTTGATCTAGAGGATGGCGTTGGAAAATTTACAAAATTACCGTTATTTAGGCAAATTTCTGAAAAAAACAGAAAACATTGTTTCTCTGGCGTATGGAATTTTTGCCAACTTAAATCTCGAGACTTCAACTCTACCAAATTCTATGTTCATCAATGATATTACAATTGAAGAAGTTAAAGACTCTCATGAATGAACATAAATCATCGCGTGATATTAAGAAAAAATGCAGATATTCTTGCCCCTATAATCTGTTAACTCATAAACCTTACTCTAAGTCAATCTAAAGTTCCACGAGTACTAAAAACTGCAGTTATACGACCTATTTATAAAGGAGGTATTAAAAATTCCTTAAGTAATTACAGACCAATATGTAGCTTGTCAGCTATTGAGAAGTGTATGGAAGAAGTAATTACAAGAAGGCTTCAAAACTTTGTTGAAAAACATTCTCTAATACGCGAAAAACAGTATGGTTTTCAAAAAAACAAAAGCACAGGGAAATGTATGGCAGAACTTTCAAATACAGTCAATGGCAGCGTTTCAAAAAAACAAAAGCACCGGGGAACTTATGGCAGAATTTTCAATCACAGTCAATGACAGCTTAAACAAAAACCATAATGTCCTTGTTTTATTTATGGATTTTAAGGCTTTAGAAACGCTAAATCATAAAAAAGCGCACAGCACCTTTAAAACGAATGGATTGTTTGCAGGACTACCTAAGTGAATGGTCTTTCAGAGTGATGGTAGGAGACAAATACAGTAACGACACACCAGTTATTTCTGGACTAACACAGGGGTCGAAACTTGGACCACTAGTGTTCATCCTATTTACAAATGAACTACTTCGCATCTTCAAAAAGAGCATCCCTTTTGCGTTCGCAGATGACACAGCACTAGTCGTCCAACATAAATGTCTTATTACTGCTACGAAAATATTACAAGATGAGTTCGGCAAAGCCGTTGAATGGTGCCATGACAATGGACTTGTATTAAACCCTTCCAAAACCAAAATGATGCATATTCATGGACCACATCACATGCTATCTCATCATAAAATTACTTTTCGTAGCAGTAACTGCAAAATACATTGCCAAACCAGACCATAAAAATTGTTGAAAACTACAAATACTTGGGAATCACTATAGACAGCCACTTCATTTGAGATAAACACATTGACAAACTTCGCTTAAATATCAAGAAGGTGATTTAAGCTCTGATTCAACTAGGGCACTACTCCACGCTTCAAGTTCAGAAACAGGTGTATTATGCCTTTATACGAATCCAAATTGAGATACGGGATACTTGCTTGGGGCAATGCATCAAATACGCACATCAATAAACTGCAAGATACTATCCTAAGGCAGATAAATTGCAGACATCCAGCATACACACACAACTCACTAGGAAGGTACTTACTGTAAAACAGGTTTGAAAATTGACGCAATTCTTAGAGAATTACGATGACAGCCGCTTCAAAAGATCTATTGACCATCAACACAACACCAGACGACGAGCTCGAGGTATGTACCAAACACCACTATACATCAATAACTACGGTTGAAGACAGTTAAACTACAGTGTTCCAACAGTGTTTAATGAGCTCCCCTCAAATTTGACAAATATTGTAAATTTTAAAATCCGAAAAAAACGTCTAAAAGATGTCTTGCTTGCTGAAACAACCTAACTTTCCCAAATTTCTTTTTAAATTGTTCGATTTATATGTATGTACGCAAAATAATCTAAAGCTCACTTAACAAAATTTGCATTATAAATATTATGATATGCAATCTTTTGCAGATAAGTCCCTCAGGCTTCGCAGATAAATTAAATATTGTAAAACTGATTTTGGATAAATGAAATAAAATAAAATAATGAAATAATGAAAAAAAAAATTCTAGTGATAATGGACCACAGTTACGTTGTGCAGAATTGACAAAGTTTTTAAAAGTGAATGGCCAAGTTTAGTTCAGTCTATCATCCACCCTGTAATGGGAGGGATCCATAACGTAACGGATTGTGTTCTAACACGGATTAAGACACTGCAAGAAGGCAAGGGATCAGCTTAAGAAAGTTTCTAAATATATTTATGTTTCAAGCGAATCTCTGTGGGAACACACACATGTCTCGCACGACTGAATGGCGCAGTTTGTTAAGTGCCTGCCCGTGATTAGTGGGGTCAACGGTTCGAATCCCACTGAAAGCAATGTTAATACGCTTTTATCTAGTTTTCCAATCTGGTCCAGTCACAATTTGCTGTTGGGATCAAATTAACAGCAGTCTGACTGTGCGTATCACAATGGAACAACATGGCCCCCATCCTACCAACATAGCTACTATCTTGTCGTTCAAGAGCTGATATGGCGTCTCATGCAGATACAGGCGCTTTCATCTAGCCTCTGTCAATGAACTCCGCTAGAGTATGTACCAGGGCCTATCTCACTTTATGGATAGTGCCAGAAGAGCTGGAAAACTGTGTGGCCAATGGCAGCAAACCAGAACTCCACAGGTCCCATGTGGTATAATCTCCTTTTAGAACTGCTCCTACAGATTAGGAGTTAAGGTCTAGAAGGTTGTTGATAGACCAGGTCGGATCATGGAATAGATATGGCGGCGGTACAGCCCTTAAGCCCTTATACCAACGGTGGCACTCACAGAATCAACGAGGTTACCAGCACCGGATACATCTGGACCTTTCGCCCGAACGTCAAGGCCTAGAGCCTGGCCCCCAGTTAGGGGTTGTGCATGATGTCAACTCCCTCACCCAACTGTCTCGGATGCGGACGGATTTCGTGTTAACCAAACCAGCGGATAATTAAGGACAACAATTATTGGTTCGGCACGTGGAACTGAAAGTCCCTTAACATACCACGAGCCTCTGAAGAACTCGCGGATACCCTGGACTGCTCCAAGGCAGACATCATTGCAATTCAGGAAGTGCGGTGGAAAGGCCCAGTCAACGACTGTGACTTCCAGTGCGGTGACTGCAACAGAGAGGGGGTCTTATATGGATGTGGTTTTGCTGTTCGAGGCATGCTTAGTCAAAGTGTCTTAAGCTATGTTTATAAAAGCGAACGCTTCATAACAATCCGCACCCAGGCTAAATTCGGGAACATCAGCGTGAGTTGCTCACACGCCCCGAGAGAGGACATGGTTGACAACAGCAAAGATGACTTCTATGATTCCCTAGAAAAGACATATGATCAAAATCGCTTTAGGAGATTTCAACGCAAAGCCGAAACAGCCTCTACTGAGACATACAGTGCATCCGGTAACAGACTAACAGAGGATGCTTAACACGGTTGAATGTCGGAAGTTACAGTCACAACAGACTGCTGGGATATATGCCAATTGTGACTCCCAGAAGCTCTCCCGAATTCGGACACCGCCAAATGCTGTGTTATTCATGTTACTCCTTAGCATTTTCTAATTATATATGTCCGATATGTCAGCTTTCGTAAACCCAAAGACATGCTCCTATCGGCGTGTTTTAATTGTTGCCTCTTTCGATCACGAAAGCAGGTGTGAATCATGTCAACTGAGTGAGAGTTTCAGCACCACCAAATTTTGTCATTGTCAACTCAATATTACTCACTCCAGGAAGGTTGCAAAAGTGATAATGGCTCCGAAACCGGGCAATCCGTTGAACTATAAAAAGTCGTACAGACCCATACCGCTTTTACCAATAATATCCAAATTTTTTGAAAAACTCTTATTAAGACGCATTCAAAAATTTATCGAAGAGAAGCAACAAATACCTGACCATCAGTTCGGGTTTAGACCAGGTATCCAGAATAACGAATGAAATTGAAGGAGCATTAGAGAAGAAAAATATCTGCTCCACCGCCCTACTTGACGTTTCCCAGGCCTACGACAAGGTTCATGCCAGGCCTAAAATACAAACTAATAAGGCTGCTAGTGACAAACTTGTATAAGATACTAGAATCTTATCTCGATAACAGGCTATTTAGAGTTAAGCCTGGAACTGAATACTCCGATTTTAAAGAGATCCGAGAAGGAGTCCCTCAAGGGAGTGTCCTTAGCCCTACATTGTACCTGTTGTACACTAGAGACATACCTCAAACTGAGGGTACACTTGTGGCTACATTTGCGGCTGACACAGCGAACCTGGCAACGGGAAGTTCAGTTGAGTCCTCAACTGAAAAACTGCAACGAGCTCTGGACAAAATAAACGAATGGTCAAAACGCTGGCGCATTGAGACCAAATCAACGCACCTAAATTTTAGAAATATTGAAAATCTACCAGTTTCCATTAATTCTGTACAAATACCGTACACTAATGAAGCAAAATATCTTGGTATGACACTCGATGCGAAACTCAAGTGGAAGGCCCACAAGAAAGCCAAGAAAAAGCCACGGGATGAGCTCGAACACCGGTATAGAGATATGTACTGGTTACTTGGAAGGCACTCCAAGTTAAGCATGTGCAAAAAACTGCTATTATACAAGCAAGCACTGAAGCCTATATGGACTTACGGCATACAACTATGGGGTTGTGCCAAAGCAAATAACAGAGGATGTATTAAGTCCTTTCAGAATAAAATTATACGGAATATTGTGAAACCTCCCTGGTATCTCAGGAATTGTGATACATAAAGGGACCTAGGTATAACCACCGTCGACGAAGAAATAACAAGCTCCGCTCGAAAGCTAAGTATCAGACTTCGTGGTCATTGTAACAATGCCAACCTCCAAACTTTGGACATGAGACGTTTAGTACGCCGACGCCAGCGTACGAGACCGCTCGATTTGGCGCAATAGTAATAAACCATCCTAACGATGGTCATGGCAGGTGATTTTACCGAGGGTCTACCTGCAACACGCGAAAATATCCTTAAATGTGAGCTGTTAGATAAGGAAACTTAGGTGTAGTAAAGAAATAACCAAAAGGCAAGGGTGTATTTAGTCAGTAAAAATCTGCCGCTACTATGTGGACACTGGTCACATAGTGTCTTGTTGAAGATATTCACCAACCCAACCCAAAAAAAATAACAGTTTTACCCCTAAGCCGTGCGTCTCTACTCGGCAATTAGACGCTAGTACGATATTTCTGGGTCTAAGATAAGCTGGATACTCAACATCCAGGTTTGTGTCAGGTATAATACAAATTTGGACTAAAGCTCCACATCGCTTACTCAATTCTCACCTCGATTGTAAGACCGACAGTTTTGTACTGGGTCTCAGTTTACATCACTTAACAAACCTGTCAATTGAAGGATACTCAATTCGGTGTAGAGCATCACCTACCTGTGCATCAGTGGAGTGCTGAGAAGCAGAAGGAGTTATTCCACCTCCCACCACTGGACATTTCTGGCAATAATGTGGAAGTCATCAGAGCCTTGAGGCTTAAAAATTTCCGACTGCGGTCTGAACTCACAATCGGTCACTCAACCAAAATCCAAAAGGGAAGGGTGTTTTTAGTCAGTAAAAATCTGACACGGGTCACATAGTGTCTTGTTGAAGATTTTCACCAACCCAACCAAAAAAAAAGAAACTCACTCCAGAAATCCGAATAAGTTCAAGGCTTCAAAATTCTTCTATCAAAGTTGCAGAATTCCCCACCCCCATCCATCAAATACATGAGCACTCTCAACTTACGTTTTATTAGCCACCGGTCATCTTCACTCATGTGCCTACACAGTGTACGGCACTTCCTAATGGCGACAAACTCATAATCCGCCTAATACTCCTTTAACCATCAGTTTAACAGCAGGAAAACTTCGTGGTGCTCAGCTCGAGCACTTAGACGAAAACTGCTCTACTGGCGCTCCGACATAATTACCCCCTCAAGGCTTACGCCCACTGCGGCGTCATCACTAACTGATAGCTCCTTGATAGAGCGTGTTTCTCTTGAATTTCACTTCAATTTGGAATTAGTGTCAAAGTTTTACACGCCTGTCATAAGCGTCGGTCGTCGTGAAACTTTTTACGTCCCCCCGAGGGCCAATAGTTCCTCACACTTCATCAGTGATATCTTCCCTTGCTGCTGGGGCATTAATTAACTCCGTTCAGAGGCAGAAGATTGCCGCACATCAAGTCAACGGGAAAGTTTGCTTAACCCTTCGGAACGCAGCCACGTCATGGTGCATCCTTAATCACGGCGATTGCATGCCACATGCAACGCACAGCTCTTAACTGATTTACAGGACACGACACTGTGTCCTATCGGCTATTATTTTCATTTAATCCGATTTGAGGCAGCTCAAGACTTTCAGAACTTTGATCAAACCCACACCGAGCCACTTATCCGCACTGGGTCACGCCCGGTGTCCTGGCGCACACATGTAAGGACAACTCAATGCCTGGTGGGGTCTTCAAGGGCATAATCGCCAAAGTTTACCACCCAACAAATGGAGCGAATTGTCGGGGAACCAACAGGAAAACTGTTTCACAGTGTCCATGGGGGTGGATGTTTAAGCGTTGAGTGGTACTTCGACTCTGAGTGTGGCACTTCAGCTGGAGGACCCCAAGCGGGTGTATGGTCCTGTATAAGACTGCTGACTTTCACGAGCCCTGCCATGTTCATGGAGGTTTTCGTGCGCACTTTTATTGTGGCATTTTGTTGGGATTTATGTATTTATTGTAATTTTTGTTTGCATGTTCGTGGCGAAAGGCCTTGCACTTGCGGGTGGACAGCAAAATGTTTTCTGTTTGAGGGCCTTCTTTAAGACAGTGTCGGGTCTCGATTTCGTGAAACGCACTTTAGATATCCTGATATCCTTAAATGCTTCTGCGGGGTAGACTTGGATCTCAACGAGCCTGGCAAATTACCTCCATTTACGCGAACCCATTTGGTTGAAGCATTTCACAGCGTTAGGTTAGGTTAGGTAGGGGGGCTACTCGTGCATTCACCAGCACACCTAAACCATATTGGTCCCTTGAGATACCCCTAGTCAGACTACTACCACTGATTGACTACTCCAGTTATAGTGCCGTTAATTTGATCGCTACGGAAAATGGTGACTGGACCAGATATGAAAAAACAGATAAAAGCGTATAAACTCCGTTTTCACTGGGATTCGAACCGGGGACCTCGTTAACCGGGGGCAGGCACTCTACCAAGTCCATCCAGTCGTCTCATTTTTCAAATTCAAATTTCAAAGCGTCAATGTGACGTCTCATGCAGGCACAGGGAACTCTCTGGGAAACGAGCCCTTTCGATCGAAGATGGGGTACCCAACCACCGTGGGACGTCGTTGGCGCCTGCAGACGAGTGAGAGGGGAGAGTGAGGCCGTACCAGTGATCATCTCTCTTTATGGATGGCGATGGAATCGCTGGAGAACTGTGTGGTCAAGGGCAGCGTCCAGAACATCAGTCACCAGGATCTACCTGGCGCGCTATACTTCTAGAATTACTCCGACGTATTCGGAGCTAAGGTTGTTCCAAACCCAAGTCGGGGCCTTGAAATAGAGATCGTAGCGGAAGAGCCCTATAGCCTTAGGGGCAACAGCGGTGATAACAGCCTCAACGAGGCTACCGAGGCCCGAAGTTAAAAAAAAGGGTCTGGTCTGTCAGTTGGCGGTTGCGCGTGACTACCTCACCACGGTAAAAAAATCGCTGCCAAGCAACTGTCTCGGAATGGGATGGATTTTATGTTGACGACTCCGTTTGAAGGACATCGAAGGTTCGGTTCTGTACGTGGAATGTAGGGTCCCTTAACAGCCCGCGTACAACCGAAGAACTCGCGGAGGCCCTAGACTTTGTAGCACTCCACCACAGACATCACCTCTTCAGAGTCTTCAGATTAAAGGTGTATTGTCCCTGCTCTCTGGCTGAGTAGTTTGTAGTTCTGTACTGATGTTCTTAGGAAAGCTGCGAAGAGGTTTACCCTGTTTCTCTGGATATGCATACGCCCGCCATCTGTTAAACTTTTTTGAGTGGTTTGCAGTTGATGTTCTCTTCAAGCTCAGTACTCTGTATTGCAACTCTTTAGAGTAGTATGGGTCTGACAAGGATGAGATGCAAGAGGCGCGATAAGGATAACCTCTTTCGATGCTCGACAGTCATGCTCCATCTTGTACCTAGCGACCAACATATTCTAATTAGTCATCATCTTCCAAGCGGAAAACGTCGCCATTAGATGGTCAATGCAAAAAATTGTTATCTTCGTTGACAGTCACATTACCAAGGCAGTTTCGTCGATCTTCATAATTTCAAAATTGATTGAGGGATACGACAATGCATCGCGGAAAAGCTACAAAATGCGTAACGCAACATAGAAACGTTTTTGGCAAAAAAACAGCCAATGAACTCGCCAAACAAGGAGCACCGCTCTATAGCTCGTGTGCAATGGATCCCACTTGATCTAAAAGATGCACGAATTATCAGATTTCTTGAAAATGGTAATTATTTGATCTCTAGGAAACGCATGGCCAGAGACATAACACACACGCACTGACGAACCGATCACCATGTCCGGCGCATGCCAGAGCAAGCAAGCACGATCACCACACGATGGTTCTAAATGCACATCAAGAGCTGTGGTTTGAAAATGGTACTCAGTGCTAATTGGGTTATCCAAGACCACCACACACAGATGGGTATGACTGCCAGAGCTGTGCAAAGAAGCCAAGCAATACCCTTGGGGAAAGCCTATTAAGTGTTTTGAAAATCTTCCGCCAACATCCTCAAAATTTCTTGAAAACGTGTTCAAGTTGTTCTTTCCACAACAAGAAGAAACCCAACCGGAGAGGAGAAACACGACGAGCGCACTACCTACTTGTCACAGCAGGCGAAGTTCTCAAAATCTGCAAGAACATCACGGATAAGAAAGCACTGCCTTAAAAGCTGCAGTTATTAAGCGCCCACATATCTTTGCAGAGGCTTACAACGCTTGCCTTGAGGAAGGAGTATTTCCTGAGCAGTGGAAGAAGCAGTTGGAATTATAAAAGCAAAGTGGCAAGACTGATTTAAAAGAGATACATAAATTAAGTAACATATGTACTTTTCTTTCCTTTTTCGTTAAGTTATTATAACTCTTTTGTTTGCTCCTCCTTCTTCCTTCAGTCCTAAGCGCGAAGAGACGTGTATTTGGTAACATGAACAAATTAATAAAGAATTCCACATAAAAGTATTAAGCTTATTTTATTTTGGCCCAACAGAAGCAAACACTTGTTCGTTTACTAAAAGGCGATAAACCACCCAGAATCAGTCATCGTATATGCCTCTTTGCATGCTGGATAGAAGGGGTAAAATGCTGGAGCGCACAAGAAGCGACTGACTGGACAGTGCAATTAATGAAGTAGGAGGCCTTGCAGATCGCCAAGGCACGTTCCGCGATCGTCGCCATCGATGAGCTCATAAATACAGCCAAAAAAGCTATAGAAGGAAAAGGATGGAAGGTCGGCAGTGAAGAGTACTGTGCAATCATCAAGCTGGATGTTAAAAACGCCTTTAATTAGCAAGATCCTCCGAGCACCTTTGGCCAAGAGAGTACCAGACTACCTACAGAAGATAGTGACGGACTATTTTAGAAATTGTACACTGCACTACGACACCGAGAATGGGAAAACGTTAAAGGCGGTGTACATCAGGGCTCCGTACTAGGTCCTCTTCTGTGGAATCTTATGTACGATGACGTCCGCCAACTTCAAACCCTGAAGGCGTCGAAAATAATTGGTTTAGCCGACGATATAGCCATCGTAGTACAACTCTGCTGTAAAAGTTTAAAGTCATACTTAATTATAGCTGCTAATTTTTTATCTAAAAACCAGTACAAAATAGTTTAATAATAATAATATGGGTGGCGCTACAGTCCGAGGTGGACCTGGGCCTAGATTCTCAGCTGCCACTCGTGTTGTGCGTGCTATTGTTTTTTCACGAGTGGAAGGGACCTACAGCTTAATGCCGACTCCGGACGGCCAAGTTTGAGAAGCTTTTTCTAGACAGGCATACTCTTTGAATTATCAAAGCTGGTGAATTCGGGTATCTAACCTGGCACCCTCTGCGTAGGAGTCGACGCACTTACCCACTACGCCACGGCGACCCAAAAAATAGTTTATATATATTAAATATAGATAAACTGTATAAAATAATTTATTTCGCTTCAATCTAACTTGCTGAGCAACAGGTAACATGAGTAGTCAAGCATCTAGAAGAGCTAGAACAGCGAAGCCATCGGGATATTACACGACTTTCTAGGAACCATGGATTTACAATTAGCTGAAGAAAAAACCGAAGTACCACTAATCAGTAGCAGACGGGTTATGGAGGCTATAAGAGTGACCATTGGTGAGCACGTTGTAGTGTCCAAACCAGTACTAAAGTATCTTGGTGTTACTATAGATGCAAGGCTAACTTTTAAGCAATATCTTCACACATGCAGCGGAGAGGTCAGCGAAAACAGGAAAAAAAAGGATCATGCCCAACATTGGAGGACCAAATCAAAATAAAAGGTTACTCTTGATCAGAGAAGCGACGTCAATGATGCTCTATGGCTCCCAAATATGAGCTGGGGCAATGAACACTAATCGTACAGCAGTATATTGAGTCAATGCTTTGAGAGTATGCAGCGCCTTCCGAACAAGCTCATACGACGAGGCATGCGTACTGTCGGGAATGGTGCCAATGGACCTTCTAGCCAAAGACGCCGCATGGAAATATCGAGCCAACAGAATGAGAAGGCCCACAGCGACGAGCCGAAGTGAAGATGGATTAACACGTAGAGCAAACCTCCAGAATGGCAAGACAGATGGAACTCTTCTGACAAAGGTAGATGGACGCAGAGGTTGATCCCCAATATCGACCCTTGGATCAACAGAAAACACGGTGAGCTGAATTTTCTACATAACGCAGATGTTTACTGGCCATGGATGCTTCAGAGCATATCTCTACAGATTCGGTCACGACGACACCCTTTATTGTCCAAGGTGCACAGAAGCAGTGGAAAACGCGGCGCATTTAATGTTCCACTGTCCACGATATCGTGATAACCGTCACCTGTTGGCGAACAGACTGGGCGTGAACCTAACCCCAGAGAACATAATCACACTATCGCTAAGCACACAAGAAGCTTGGGAAGCAGTAAGTGAAACCGTGGCCACCATCATGAAGAAGCAACGGCGACAGGAACGACAACGAAACACAGATACGAACGAGCCGAATGTATAAGGCCGAAGATCCCCCTCGGGATGAAATGCTTGACGGCAGTCCCGCGAGGACCAGGCGTAGAAGGGGAGGTCCATCCAATCGTCTTCCATTTTTACTTCTGTCGATAGGTCCTTCATTTTACACATTCTATGCAATCATTATCAGACATTGGCGTCGGCCATCATCTCTCACGATGTTTGAAAGGGATGGTCCGCTGGATAGCTTATTAAATATTTATATATGTACTTAGATATTTATGTATGTACTTAGAATTAGACAAATAGCACACTTTTCAGTGAAAGCTTCCAAGAACTTGAGTAAGCAGGGATTTTGGATGTCTGTTAAGAATCGGTGCTAAGTTGGTACATCGAGGTACCCAAATGGAGACTATCACGATAACGATGTCAATATCATGCTCGTTGAAGTAAGCTGGTATTGTCTATCGTCACTGACTCTGAGACAGCACGTTGAATGGTGCACGAGGTTAATTAGGACAAGAATCCACACAGTAACCCGGTCGAATCACCAACCAAATGGAGCATATGCATTTGCCTTGGATGTGCAACCCATTCAGGGGGCGTGAACGGCAACTCTGTTCGCAGTGCACCACGATTCAGAGTTCGATTGTTTAATGTCTTATGTGTCTAATGTCAAATAAACGCTACACTAGCTAATAAAGGGGAGCCGGACAGAAGACGCTTCTCAGAGCCTACGGAGAGCAACTAAGTGAGAGACTCTTCGGTGTGCCTACGCCGAATAAACTAACCACTTATAGGTTAGTTTTGCGCTCAATTATCAAAGAGGAAATAACCCTAAACTACCAACAACGACGATAAATCAAAGGTTTGATAGCGACCTGGACCAGGAGACACATCCAACCATCAAACAGCGCTACAACGCAAAACCAGGGCAGGGCCTGATGATTCTCGGGAAATAGTCAACACCTAAGAAAATGGTGACCAGCAAGTACCCATTAAGCCTAACAAAGTCTGGTCGCAGGCCTTAGAAAGGGCACCCAGACTCTTCAAAATTGCTTCGGCAATCTCGTAACCAAGCCAGAGGGAATACTGGACGTAAAGAAATTTCCAATTAGGTCTTGACAATTTTTGGAACTTCTTCTTCTTCTTCTGGAAGCGCTACAGTCCGGGGTGGACCTGTGCACCAGTCAGCCTCTCCAGCCGGCACGATCTTTAGCCAGCTGTCTTCAACTGCGCACACCAAGTTGATTGAGGTCCTTCTCCACCTGGGTGCGCCATCGGTTCCGTGGGCGTCCTCTAATGCGTTGTCCCACTGGTTCGGAGTCAAAGACTCTTCGGGCTGGAGCAGTGTTGTCCATGCGCTCTACATGGCCCAGCCATCTTAGACGTTGAATCCGTAGACGCCTGACTAGGCTCATGCCGCTGTACAGCCCGTACAGTTCGTGGTTGAATCTTCTTCTCCAATAACCATCAACGCAGACTGGACCAAAGATTGAACGCAGAAATTTTCTCTCGAAAAGTCCAAGCGCTTCTTCATCCACTTTTGTGATTGTCCATGTCTCTGCACCATAGAGCAGGACAGGGATGAACTTTTGGAACTTCCCCGTAAAAACAGCCTTAAAGCTGCAGATGCTGAATTCGTCTTTGAAAGATTCCCACCTCCGGTGAGAAATAAAATAAAAAAAAGGTATGACTACCAGTGGACCATGCAAGAACGTTTCTCCGTTTAGAAATCTCATGCAGAAATATAAAGATGTGTAGACTACACGTTGGCAAATTCCCTGATTAATCCCTGCCTTAGCTGCACAGCCGGACCTTTCCTTCGTCCACTACTAGTGGGACCAAAAGACCGGAGATCACTCACGGACTGGAATATTTTCCACAAAAACTACAGCTTCTGACGAACTGATGGTTAAGGCGGTGCACACCGCCTCCAAGACTGTCAAAAGCCACATGGATCTCCTTCGAAGCGTTCGTTACAACAAGCGTGTGTAAGCTTGGCGCTGGCTGATTCCTTGTTTATCTTTACAGGCGGATCGAAACCGGACGAATGGATAGGTGCGTCATCTATTCAAAGTCAAGCAGGAATTAAGTACGTTATAAAAAGTTGCATGTGAGCACTGTTGGGCTACTCACCTGACTATGGTCAATATGATATCCTCAGAGAATGAAATTAAGTCACCACTTGAGTTTGGTGCCGATGTCAGAGTGGCCCTTCTGTAAGAGCACATGAACTGGTTAGATGCCAACTAGAAAGCTGTCCTTAAATCGGAGGTTCACTCCAATAAGCCGTAAACAGTGCCGGTGCCCTCAAAGCTTACATAATACTTATCATCGAACAAATCTAACTCTGTTGTCTAAGGACCGGAGTAAATTGGCATGACCCTTGTCAACTTGATGCTACGAAGGCCTTGTAAACATCGAATCCCTTAAGCCCTTCGCACAGGATGCCGCAACAAACGCGCAACACGTGGAATTGTTTCCAAACAAATCCCTGAATGACTCAATTTCGAATTTTACTACAAATCGGACATCAACTATCATAATTTGAACCGAATTCTGGGCACGCTCCTCTGGTAATCATTGGATCATAACCCTCACTTTATGGCTCCCGTTTCGACCCAGGGAGCTCAAACTCGCTGCCTCCACGCGCCCACTCCCCGGGCAGACATCATCATTTGCCAGCCAACCTCTAGTGGACTGGGTGCTCTTCAGAGATATGAAATCCTTTGAAATATCCCGACAGGAGACCGAGAATCCCTCTATAACCCCCGGAGCGAGTGGTGAATACAAATGAGCCGCCACATCGCCCAGTTTGTGTTTGAGGATGCACATCTGAGGAGAGGATAACCCAGTCCCAGCTGGGAATCTCTCAGCTGCCGCCTTCCTCTACCGTCATCGTGCCCGTTCTGCATTTGAATCGAAGTACGAGGTCCTCTTCGAGCGCCTCAGAAGGAAATGAAAACATTTGTTGTGGCACTTACCTCGGAACTCCACGCGAGCGATCAAGTTGCTCTTGGTCTTCGGCAGGTGGAACTGGACAATCTTCACTGTCAACGACATCTTGATTTCGTCTTTCTTCGGCTTCGGGTCCTAAAAACTATTTATTGGTCCTGATTCCTTAGCCAAGTTGTTCATGCGTATATACAGGGGGAATGCAGATTTATTGCTTTTATGGTTTTCAATTGATGTCTGAGTTGGGGTTCGCTTGTGCGTCCTTTTTGATTAGAGACGAATGCCGGGTGGATTCATTTTGATCTGAAAAGAGAAGGAGGTGTTGAAATCAGTTGACCATGAAGGGTGGGGTTGAAGGGAATATATTTGCTTCGTTAAACAGCTTATCAGATGTTCATCAACCGTGACTGATTGTGTTTTGACATTTGTAATGGGATCGATTCTAATGCCACTTCGACAGTCCATAAAAACTGCTTGAAGGGAGAACACACACTAGTACTGCTTCTGAACAGTAGCAGTTTAATGCCCAGTTTTATAGTGGAAAGGTGGAGTTAGCAGGGGTGGGCATTAAAGCTCTCATGTTTGCGGACGACATCGTGTTGTTAGCGAACTCACCGGCATCCCTGCATTTGATGATTAATCGATTAAGCGAGTACTGCAATCTATGGAGTTCAATCGTTAGTCTAGAAAAATCAAAGATAACGATTTTTAAAAAAGATAGTGGGAGAGTTGCCTCCCACGAGGAGTGGCATTTTAGAGGGACAAACCTAGAGGTCGTCAAAGAGTATAAGTATCTAGGGATCCTGCTTACAAGCAATTTAAATATAAAAAGGCATCTGAACGATGTCGCCCTTTCGTAGTGGGTAAGGGCGTCGACTCCTATGCAGAGGGTGCCAGGTTCGATACCGAATTTACCACCTTTCATATTTCACGGCTCCACCTCTTTCGAGTCACTGACAATGCTCAAAGGGTATTCCTGTCTAGAAAAAGCTTCTCAACTTGGCCGTTCGGAGTCGGCATTAAACTGTAGGTCCCTTCCACTCGTGAAAGAACAAAAGCACCCACAATACGAGTGGTTACTGAGAAGCTATGCCCAGGTCCGCCTCGGTTTGTAGCGCCACCCATATTATTAATCAAACTTACAAAGGCAATGCTGTCAGTGTATCCTGGAAGGAATGCTTCAACAATCTGCATCCGAGACGATAATGCTACACGCGGCACAGGTTTGGGAGTATATGGCCTATGAGGAGGTGGAGAAATTGCAGCGCTTTTTTATTAAAAAAATGTTTAAGCTCCCGCCGAAGACTCCGAACTACATGCTCATGGTTGAAACAGGCAAATCCCCATTATATATAAAAACACTAAAGATGCAAGTGAATTACATACTCCGAGTAATGAACATGGCAGACAACAGGCTCCCAAAGATAGTGGCGATGCAAACCGTTCGAAATAAAATTGCTTGGTTCAAAGAGGGGATTAAACTAGCTGGTGAATGTGGAGTAGTATTGAACGCAGATGGTAGTAATTGGGGTAACTCACTGTGTCAATAAATAAAGCATCTCGACCAGCAGGCAAGAATACAGTTCTTAGAAAAAGCGGCGAGATCAATACATCGCATTACATACAGCCGGCTCAACCACAACCTGGGTAGTCGAAATTACTTTAAAGATATCCATAGCACTCAGGAAATTTCTGTGATGTGCAAACTTAAAGGCGAACTTATAAGGCTGAATTTTGTACCGCATAGAGAGGATCTAGGGATACTCTGCAGTATGTGTAATATGGAAGAGACAGTGAAGATATCATGCATTTCCTAGGCTTTTCCTATCCTTTTTGGAAAGAACTACTAATCGGAGCAAGAAATCCTATCACTCCTAAACGAAATGGCTGTTTAAATACTTCAAAATATCACTAAAATACAGAGAGAATATCCTAACAGGGAACTTTTGAAATAAGCATATTTCCACATGGAGAGCTAATAATTATTACTTGTACATAATAAATTATAGTCAATCCGGCCGACGGCAGGAGCCATGCTGATTTTGATTTTGTTAAATTTTTGTAAAAGGAACATTATTCGAAACAATAAAATCAATCTAATCTAGTCTAAATCGAATCTAGTGAAAGGTTTAACTTGAGTTTAGCTAAACCATAACTCTTATGCGAGTGAAGATGTACTCGGCTACCTTTTTATTTTTTTGTTTGGATTTTATATATGTTTTATATTTTATATTTTATTTCTTTAAAGACTACCTTAAAAACTATGTAAGCTGGCCACTATGGTCGACTATCTGATCCTGTGGAAAAGCTAGCGGTGGCGGAGGCTGGTTTTAGTGCAACCACCAGTAAAATTGCCGTTCTTTGGCAGACTCTTTCCTATATCGCTCTACTGAAAGGGAGGAGATCCTCGTGGGTTACCCGGATACCTTTTCAATGACCAAATAAACGAATAGATAACTATCAAGAAAAGAGATCCCTTTGACTGGGCCAACTAAAGAGGGATATCCTCCCTACAAGATGCCGTTTTGTGTATTCGCCTGCAGCCGTTTATAAACAACCTGGTTCATATCAGTATGGCTTCAGGCCAAGGAAGTCCACCATCGACCAGGTTTTCACACTACGGCAGATCCTGGCAAAGACTCAAGAAATTCAAATCGACCCTTTCGTCGATTTCAAATCCGCATATGACAATGTGCATAGGGGCGAGCTATACAACGCCATGTCTATTCTTGAGATTCCAGCCAAACTCATCAAGTTGTGCAGGATGACGATGGAGAATTATCGCTGCTCCATCAAGGTCGGTAACGAACTCGCCGAGACCTTCAATGTCAAAAAAGGCTTAAGACAAGGCGACGCGCTGTCATGTGACTTCTTTAACATCATCCTGGAAGAGATCGATCGAAGACTCACACACCAACACTAGAGGCACGATCTTCCCGAAGTCCGTACAACGGCTAGCACACGCGGATGACATTGGCGTGATTGGGCAAACACAGCGAGCAGACAATGAGGCGTTTGCTGGCATTGAGGCGGAAGCGGCTAAAATGGGTCTAGCGGTGAATGAGGGCAAAACGATGTATATGTCATCTAGAAAGGACACACTACATCGACGTCTTGGACAGAGCGTCACAATGGGCAGCTATAACTTCGAGGTAGTCACGGACTTCGTCTACCTCGGCTCCGCAGTAAACAGTACAAACAACATCAGTACCGAGATCAAACGCAGAGTAACTCTTGCCAACCGCTGTTTCTATGGGCTCAAGAGGCAATTGAGTAGTAGAGCCATCTCACGAAGGACAAGCTGACTTTATACAAGGCCGTGATCATCCCAGTCCTGCTGTACGGCGCGGAGGCATGAACAATCTCAAAAGCGGATGACGAAGTCCTTGGTGTCTTCCAGAGAAAAGCTCGGCGTGGGATCTTTGGTCCGGTTTGCGTTGACGGTTATTGGAGGAGAAGACTCAACCACGGACTGTACGGTGTACGGCGACATGAGTCTAGTCAGGCGTCTTCGGATCCAACGTCTAAGATGACTAGGCCGTGTACAGTGTAAGGACAACTCAGCTCCCGTCCGTCTTCGACTCCGAACCCGTGGAACAACGTAACAGAGGATGCCCGCGTTTAAGGTGGCGCACCCAGGTGGAGAAGGACCTCAACCAACTTGGCGAGTGACACTGGAGACAGCTAGCCAGATACCGTGCTAGCTGGAGAGGCTTGTTGGTTGAGGCCCAGGTCCATCCCGGACTGTAGCGCCAAATAAAGAAGAAAGAAGGTGTTTCTTATTCGGTGCTGATGAGGTGAGAGCTGTGGTGTAAGCTCCTCATTACCGAAACGGCTACTGGTCTTCCTTTAGAAGGCAGTAAAAGTCCACCAAAGTGGGTTCCTGTCTGGTAGGACAATGCACAAGTCCAGTGTTAAAGAATATCCGAGCAAAATAATCTATCGTGGAAGACATCTAATTTGTTGGAACATTTCAGGGGCCGTTTCGAGCTGTTGCGTTCGAGCCAATGCCGCGCCTTCTTTGAAGCTTAGTTAGGCGGAATATCTTTTAAAGGCCACCATTCCGTGCACCTCCTCGAAAATCAAGTCCTCGAACGAAGACGATCATGCGGGAGTAAACATTTCCATTTTATTCTTTTTCCCACACGAAACGGAACAAAATTGAATTCCAAATGAAAATAATTAAAAACGCCCTTGAGCAGCTTTTCGGGCATTTGCATCTCATCATGGCACGATTCCTCCACAAAGCCCACATCTGTTGATGACACCGCTAATTAATGAAATTCATCTTCAAATGCGAAGATACATTATCACATCACACCGTCTCCCATCTGCGCGATGCCCTTGGGCAGGCAACACCACCTAGAGCCTATCGCCATAATTCACAGCGCTTGTCATCTTGTGTTGTTTTGTCTCGAGAACGCTTTCCAATTTCCGTTAAGGCCTCTCCTACTCTTGGCACTGTTCCAGTGCTATCCGTGCGCCATTGCCTCAGAATCGAGTTACCGCCTACCGGATATCTGAGGCGTGTCTCTTGCCGACTAATTGAAATTTCTACACCCGACGTTATCTTGCCGAGAGTAGGGGCCGGGGGCACGTGAAGTGTGTCTCTGTGAACCACAAGGCAGTGTTAAATTACCCAGCGGAGCCTTAAATTAAAAATTAATAATTAATTTGTCGTCGCCGGCAGTCGATTTCGGTATGAATGTACGCACGGGGGTTGGCTATCAAGAAAATTCACTGGACTGGAGCACACATCGGTGTCCTGTCAAACATTTGAAGGCTGAGTGGCTGGCGTTGCGGCACTGTCCCACTTTTCCGAGGATCTGGTCATCTGCCTGAGGACACTGCGAAGTGGAAAACGTGTTTACATTTTGATGGACATATCGGACAAGGATTAATAGAATGGTCGACTATATCTAATGGTATTTGGAACTGGAACAAGACACTGTTTGTCCAGAAAATAATTTCGGCCCTTACCGAAAAGGATTTCTGTACATTGGGTGTTCTTCTGACTCGCACGATAAAATAAAGGAGTCGTAGGGGTAAAGCATACACGAGGGATCTCCAGGGTACCCGATCCCCAGTCATCAACTCTAACTTTTCAGGTGCTATGCCTCAGTCTAACCAGGCTCGTTCTTGGACTTGGTCTAACCACCTGGACCTGGGTCTGCCAAGCGGTCACCTACCTGATTATTCGTGTCACTTGGACAAAACTGACCCATCTTGAGCAATCCTACAGCAAAGCTTAGCATTACTCCTCTCACTTGTGAAAAAGACCCACAATTTAAAAAAGGAGACGACTAACAATGTGAATCATAGACCACAACCCAATGCCATCAACTTTGGGTCGCCGTGGCGTAGTGGGTTAGTGCGTCGACTCCTACGCAGAGGGTGCCAGGTTCGATACCCGAATTTACCACCTTTCATATTTCACGGCTCCACCTCTTTCGAGTCACTGACAATGCTCAAAGAGTATGCCTGTCTAGAAAAAGCTTCTCAAACTTGGCCGTTCGGAGTCGGCATTAAACTGTAGGTCCCTTCCACTCGTGAAAGAACAATAGCACGCACAACACGAGTGGTTGCTAAGAAGCTAGGCCCAGGTCCGCCTCGGACTGTAGCGCAACCAATATTATCATGATATGCCATCAACTTTGCCCAGAAAATATAGGCGGAAGAGCAAAACAGCGTATGTTAAGTCAAAACCCCACATTCTCTCAGCAATACAGGGCATTGTTGGACATGGCATTCGCCGCTCCATGTTTGATGGCACTTCAATTTCACAAAGACGTGACTTATGGAAGCGTACTTCCGTCGTTAGGAATTATAATAGAAGCCTAAGACAAAAGTGAAGAAAACAAGTAAATCCGCAGAACCTATTCCGGAAAGTAATGTCAATTTTAAAAAATTTTAAGAAAGAATGAAAAAAAATATATTATGTCCCTTTTTTCATTTTCAGTCAAAAAGAATTGATTTGGTAAAGCAACCATTTTTTTATATGAAGGTACCTAAAAAACCTTGTTACACTGATTAAGGTGTTTGAACATTTTTGGTTCGTAAACGGAATTGAAACTAGTTGTAAAACATGAAGTTAGGAGCTGTCATAAGTACACGTGCCCATATCCACCAATTTAATTAGTTTATCTTCTTCTTCTTTATTTGGCGCTACAGTCCGGGGTGGACCTGGGCCTCAACCAACAAGCCTCTCCAGCTACCACGGTGTCTGGCTACCTCCAGTGTCGCACGCCAAGGTGGTTGAGGTCCTGCCCCACCTGGGTACGCCACCTTAAACGCGGGCGTCCTCTGTTACATTGTCTCCGGGTTCGGAGTCGAAGACTCTTCGGGCGGGAGGTGAATTTTCCATACGCTCTACATGGCCCAGCCATCTTAGGCGTTGGATCCGAAGACGCTTGACCAGACTCATGTCGCTGTACAGTTCGTGGTTAAATCTTCTCCTCCACAAACCGTCAACCCAAACAGGACCAAATATCGCACCCAGAGCTTTTCTCTCGAAGAGACCAAGGACTTCCTGATCCGCTTTTGAGATTGTCCATGCCTCCGCGCTGTACAGCAGGACTGGGATGATCAAGGTCTTGTATAAAGTCAGCTTGGTCCTTCGAGAGATGGCTCTACTACTCAATTGCCTCTTGAGCCCAAAGAAACAGCGATTGGCAAGAGTAATTCTGCGTTTAATCTCGCTACTGGTGTTGTTCGTACTGTTCACTTGCGAGACGAGGTAGACGAAGTCCTTCACTACCTCGAAGTTATAGCTGCCTATGGTGACGTTTTAAGTCGTCGATGTTGTGCGTCCTTTCTTGAGAGTTTAGAGTGACTAGGGTCTAGAGTGACTAGAGTATAGAGCGGCTAGAGTCTAGAGAGACTAGAGTATAGGTTGACTACAGTCTAAAGTGACTAGAGTCTACAGTGACTAGAGTATAGAGGTACTAGAGTCTAGAGTGACTAGAGTCTAGAGTGAATAGAGTCTAAGGTGACTAGAGTCTAGAGTGACTGGAGTCTAGAGTGACTAGAGTCTAGAGTGACTAGAGTCTAGAGTGACTAGAGTCTAAAGTGAATAGAGTCTTCGTTCTGCTTCGTTCTGCCCTCGTTCACCGCTGAACCCATTTTGGCTGCCTCCGCTTCAATACCAGCGAACGCTTAATTGACGGCTCCCTGTGTTCTGCCAATCACGTCAATGTCATCCGCATGTGCTAGCCGTTGTACGGACTTCGGGAAGATCTTGCCTCTAGTGTTGGTGTGTGAGTCTTCGATCGATCTCTTCCAGGATGATGTTAAAGAAGTCACATGACAGCGCGTCGCTCTGTCTTAAGCCTTTTTTGACATTGAATGTTTCGGCGAGTTCGTTACCGACTTTGATGGAGCAGCGATAATTCTCCATCGTCATCCTGCACAACTAGACGAGTTTGGCTGGAATGTCAAAACTAGACATGGCGTTGTATAGCTCGTCCCTATGCCCGCAGTCATATGCGGCCTTGAAAGGTTTTGGGTGTCGATTTGCATTTCTTGTGTCTTTTCCAGGATCTGCCGTAGTTTGAAAATCCGGTCGACGGTGGACTTCCCTAGCCTGAAGCCACACTGATATGGACCTATCGGGTTGTTTATAAATGGCTGCAGGCGAGTACACAAAACGGCAGAGAAGATCTCGTAAGCGATGTTCAGGAACTCCTCGTCGTGCCATTCAAATTCCTTGATGCATCGTTTTGGAAATTGTAAACATTTGATGGACTCTGAACATTATCGGCGATGTTGTTTGTTCCAACGACGGTCATTTATTGGGGCGGCAACTCATTTGTCTCAATTAACGTGTGGAATGTGTCCTCAACCATTGGCTCATTGATTATCATCGATCGAAGTGAGCAGCTCGTGTCCCAAGCAGGAGCTAAGAAACAATGGCATCCAGCACGAACGCATAAATAACAACTCATGACCCTCAACAAACGATTGCCTTCAAATATACAGCCGCCCTTTGGAGGCGGCTTTCCAAGGCGCTATACATCAACCGAGCATTTTCATCCAATATGTATCAATTCCTTGAGCTTGAATGGTTTTCTGAAATATCGACCGTCTATCTGCTCGCCTAAGCGGTATTAATCACTGAGGCATCGTGATAAATAGACGGCTTGATGCGCAGTCCTTGTCGCCCACAGGAATCAAGCCACAAACCAGCGAGTGACCACCAGAACAACCAACGAATTACCTTAAGTGGCCATATTTCAGTTGACACCACCGCCGCCACGCCGTGTGGCTGATAATCAATTCCCCCAAACCAGGACCAGCAGAGGACCCAGCTGAAAATGTGTCGTATCCCCAATTATCGACCGCCAGCTGCTTGTTGCGCTCGTCCACGTAAATCCTGCGACCCACTCAGCCGGAGAATTAAATTAAGTATCCTCAGCCATTCGGTGCTTGTGTTCGTCATTAGTTATCCTGCGCACGGCTGGACAGAAGAATCTGCAGAGATAATTATCTAAATTGATTCCTTCCTGCAGAGACAGTCCTTGTCGGTGCTTAGTGCGCGATGAGGGATGACTGGAAAGTGGATACACTGCTCGGATCGGCGAGCTTGATAAATTGCCTCATGATGGTCTGGGACAATTTAAACCCATCCAGATGCTCACTGCTGCCGATTTGTAAACAATTCACACTCGCATGTCGTGGGAGAATGGGGCGGATCCACTTAAAATTCTCTGCGTCCTGGTGGACGTGACGGGAGTGGTGTGTGCTAATTGCTGAACTTTCTAGTGCTTGTGTCTCGGGAGTCTCGAAATTATTGCCAGGTGTCGGACTCACCACTTCGCCGACCGTGTGTGTGCCTCTGGCTGTGGAACTTGTTTGGGAAATTGAGAAAGTTCTCGCAGCGAAATCAATTGCAACTTTCCGCGGCAGTTGCAGGAGTAATGGATCGGGGTACTGGCTTGAGGTGACCACACATCCAGCAGCTGAATTAATTTCTTCTACCAATCATCTTCATCGTGAGCGAGGTTATTAGTGCATGACGCACATTTTGAGACATTTTTAACCCCACTGAGAGTGACAGCAAAATAACATGTTTGGCTTGGCTGCAGCATGGGGAGGGGACTAAACGTGTCACACCAGAAAAGGAGGACAGACCAACAAGCGGGGACATCAAGATCGAACGAGGGATACATTGTCACGCAGTTTCTGTCTGAGCACGGCTGGTGATATGGTGAACGTGCATTAAGTTAATCTTTAAGTCCGACATTTTGATGTGAAATGAACAGCAGATTAAGTGAAAGTCCCACCGCGAGAATGCCTCGTCTGGTACGTGACACTATGGAACAGCTATTGGAGTGATATCTGCTGACACGTAGTTGGCGTGAAGAAAGGAGTTGAGTGCGATGTCCTCATCAGCTGGGTCTGCACGCGTCGGTCATCCAATTCGAGCACCGCAAAATGTTCCAACATAACTTGTTCGAACTGAAGTCGGGGGTGTGTTGGTGGGGCAGGGGAACATGAGACTACACAGGCAGGAGTCGCCTGATCACTTCCTGGGATTTTAGAGATGGACGAGAACAGCTAAACTTTGGAAAGGAACGATCGACTTGAACGATTATAGGCAAGTGAACGTGCACAAAATGGGGCACAGCATCTCAGAATACTGTAGACACTATGGACTATCAAGGGAGACCATAAAGCACCTACTAGTCGAGTGTCCAAATGTGACACAAAGCAGATACAAAAAAACCAACAGAATCACATTAACAGGTACAGGCTTTCAGGACATTCCATCTAAAGAGACTCATCAATTTTCTCAAAGTAGCTCTGATGCCCTAGTTAAGAAAGTAGCCATGTGATGTGATGTGCTAGGTGATTGTTACAGTCACTCCCCATTCTCTTCAATTCAATTCAATGAGGTCGTCGAAAGATGGCACCTGATATGTCTTTTCTTTATTGGATACAAACTTCTTCTGAATAAAGTATACAATTTATGAAAATAACTTAAAACTAAGCTGAGAACTAGATTTGAGAACAATTAAATGAAGTGATTAATAATTCAAATAATGACGAACATTAAGAACTCCACTAAAGTGTAGATGACAAATTGGTCTTTCAGTTTTCCTATCACGATGCTTTTGGTTCAAGGTCAGTATTGATCAGAGATACCCCCACTGGTTTTGTTTTTTGCACAAGCCCTTTGACGGAGAAACTTGCATGGAAACCCGCCTGAAGTCACAGGTTATCAGATCAGCCGCCAGATCATGTTTTCAATCAACATGCTACGGTTCATCGAAGATTTCAACAAACAGATGAAGTATTTTGCCAACTAAGCTAAATCAAGTCACGCAGCCCTTATAATTCATCAGGAAAAGTTTATCAGACATCGGGTAAAGTATAAGTTAACGAACGCAGTCAAAACAACTTATTCTGGACGTAAGTTGAAACTGCCAGAACGTTACCACTAAGAGAGGGATCGGTGTGGGGAGGGGTGGGGTGATGTGTCAAAATCAATATGATCAGGGTGTGCTGGTAACTTCACTATCAGCCCCTCCTACCTACTTACCTAATCGGGCAGCATTTTAGCATCTCTTCACCTGGAGCGGTAAGAATGGAATAACTTTGAAAATTGGAAAGCGAAATGGGACTTGCACCCAATAATTCTTATTTCAACTAAATTCGTTTTCCAACTTAAGTTATTAATTCGCCTTAAATTGTTAATTTATATTAGAAGTGTTATTTTTCTGTGAAGTAAAACTATTTGCTAGGATCTTTGCCGATCGAGTCTCCCGGAATCTCTCTCTATGTTCATCGCCACCTGCACAAACAATCGAAGAATGTTGGAGGCGTTGTCAAGAAGCCATCAAAGAAGCTGTCACTGATGGGCTTGGTTTTACGACACCGCCCAGAAAAAACCCATGGTTTGTCAACGAGTGTAGGCTGGCACATGCAGCGAAGCCGGAAGCCTACGAGAGCCAACGAGAGCTATTCGTGAACTCTAAGAACAGAGACGAAGGGACGATATCCGGCTTCTCAGGACAAAGAAGAAAGAGAACGAGAATCACGCGATCAAGGAGATGTAAAGGTGCAAAAGTTTTACCAGAGAGTGAAACAGTTATCCAGTGGATATAAGGATCGGACAGAAGCCTGTCGGTACGAGAATAGGTAACTAGTAATAGAGTCGCAGTAGATACTGAAAATTTGGAAGAACCATTTCTGCAGACTGTTAAAGAGCGATGATGACACCAATACCGCTGTCAGGCAGAATGTTCCACTCAATATGGACTATGATCGACGAGAATTCCGTCCCCCCGACTTAGACGAGGTCAAGATAGCAATATCAAGACTGAAGTCTAACAAAGCTGCCGGTGCAGTCCGCTGAAATCTTTAAGGCAGCTAGAGATGATATGGTTGGGCGCATGCACCAGCTCATCTGTAAGATATGGTCGGAGGAAACCATGCCCGATGAGTGGAATCTCAGTATCGTTTGCCCGATCCACAAGATATGAAACCCCTTTGACTGCGCCAATGATAGAGGGATAAGTCTCCTGAACATCGCTAACAAGATCTTCTCTGCCGTTTTGTGTACTCGCCTGAAGCCGTTTATAAACAACCTGATAGGTCCATATCAGTGTGGCTTCAGGCCAGGGAAGTCCACCATCGACCAGGTTTTCACACTACGGCAGATCCTGGAAAAAACCCAAGAGATGCAGATCGACACTCACCACCTTTTTGTCGATTTCAAGGCCGCATATGAAAGCGTGCATAGCGACGAGCTACACAATGCCATGTCTAGTTTTGACATTCCAGCCAAACTCGTCTAGTTGTGCAGGATGACGATGGAGAATTATCGCTGCTCCATCAAAGTCGGTAACGAACTCACCGAGACCTTCAATGTCAAAAAAGGCGTTAGACAAGGCGACGCGCTGTCATGTGACTTCTTTAACGTCATCCTGGAGATGACCGTGTCAGACTAATGCGCCAACACTAGCAGCATGATCTTCCAGAAATCCGTACAACTGTTAGCATACGCGGATGACATTAACGTGATTGGCAGAACACAGGGAGCCGTCAATGAAGCGTTTGCTGGTATTGATGCAGAAGCGAATAAAATGGGTCGAGCGAAGCGAAGTATATGCTGTCATCAAGAAAGGGCACACACTTCGTCTACCTCGGCACCACAGTAAACAGTACAAACAACATCAGTACCGAGATCAAACGCAGAGTAACTCTTGCCAACCGCTGTTTCTATGGGCTCAAGAGGAAATTGAGTAGTAGAGCCATCACTCGAAGGACCAAGCTGACTTTATACAAGACCTTGATCATCCCAGTCCTGCTGTACAGCGCGGAGGCATGGACAATCTCAAAAGCGGATCAGGAAGTCCTTGGTCTCTTCGAGAGAAAAGATCTGCGTGCGATCTTTGGTCCTGTTTGCGTTGACAGTTTCTGGAGGAGAAGATTCAACCACGAACTGTACAGCGACATGAGTCTAGTCAGGCGTCTTCGGATCCAACGCCTAAGATGACTAGGCCATGTAGAGCGTATGGACAACTCAGCTCCCGGCCGTCTTCGACTCCGAACCCGTGGCAGAGGACGCCCGCGTTTAAGGTGGCGCACCCAAGTGGAGATGGACCTCAACCAACTTGGCGAACGACAGTGGAGGCAGCTAGCCAGAGACCGTGGAGAGGCTTGCTGGTTCAGGCCCAGATCCACGCCGACAATACAGTGCGAAATAAAGAAGAAGAAGAAGAACAATATTTGTTCTGTTTGTATTGCATTTTTGAATAGGAAAAGAAATCTTGCATTTCCACAGCTGCGTGAGTGGTTTCTTATTTTTTCTCTATTTATGAGCCAAAGTAGAGTTTCAGTCACTGGGTACACACTTGAGCCTTAGCACAACTGAGCTGCTATATTCTCATTACCGTTAAAATAACATTGCAGAACATGTATTGACAACATTGCAGAAATAGTATGGAATTTATAGTCTCTAGAGAAGGACTTTAATCCCAACCGTCAGCAGAATTAAGCTTTCTGACAACGAACTTCTCTACGTAGAGTAATTTCTTCACAGCCATTAGATATATTAACGATATAATCATCATTAGAGGTAAACAAGAAGACATTATAGGAAAGAGGGACTCTCCATTCAACCCAGCAAAACAAACATAATTTTGGACATAATTCCATTCACAATAACAAACAAAATTCAAAATCATAATATCAAAGAAACCACTATCATATCGAAGAGGTTTAATTTCTGTGCATAACATTAAACGAAAAACTCTTTCAAATGCAAAGGCTATCAAACCATAAGCTACTGGAGCAGCAAAAACGACGCTGACGGCAACACTGAAAATCCCAAAACTACACAGTGCCTACAGGCTGAACCTGCAAACCAAGCCTTCAAATTACTGATAACCTACAATTCCAAAAAGGAGACCTCGCTGTACATCTAGAAATTCTTAACAGAGTGGACAACATTAAGAAGTTGACCCGAGTTAGAGACCTGATGGAGACCATAAGACGAAAACTGGTAGACGAAGTCCTGGATAGAGTCAGAGCACGTTAGCTGCTAATTGGAGCAATAGCTAGGGCGCTGAGCAAAAAAAGATCATAAATACTAAATACGTTGGCAGATTGATTTTTGTACCAAGACATGAGAACCAAGAAGGTAATGAAAAGGCTGATATACAAGACAAGGCAAGTTGTGAGACACCCTCGTTTATGGATTCAAAAATGGGAACACTGACCTTCACATACACAAATGGATCGTTAAACAAATGAATTTTGCGTCTACCATGAGAAAAGAAAAGCCCTCAAGGATGTTTATCGAACAATACTACAATCCCAAACGAGCCAATGAGGCTTTAGAATTTAGCAAAGTTGACCTAAAAGTGTTGTGCAGGGCACTAACATCACACGGTGAATGTAGGTACCACATTTATAAATTGGGGCTTACCAGTATAGCAATATGTAGTCACTGTGGCCAGGCTAAAAAAAAACTATGGCGCCCACGACTTGCCCGATAAACAGAAACTTGTGAAACAGAACTTCCGTAATCGGGAAAGACTTCCAAGATCACATTCCGAGTTATTCTGATGTCAGCATTTAAATCCTTGATCAGAAGAAGCGGTTACAAGAGATAGTTCGCAGGACTAGTTTATTTTATTTATTTTTATTTACCCCAAGTTCTGCAATTCAATTCAGAATCCAACGAAGACTTACAAAAGGACATTGCAACAGTGCCCAAAATTAGTTTAAGGAAGTTAGCTTGCACTTAAGTGAGCCAAAGCGAATGCAACTAAACGAAAAATAACAAAACTCAGTGAAACTGAACGAAATGGTTTAAATGCTCATGAAGTATCTCTCCCGTCTAATCATTCGATTGCTGAAGTTGAGCAAACCATCAAGCTGTCAAGTTTGCCATGATCATTGTCTCAAAAATACTCCACTGGTCGATTAGATCCGGCAGAGCACTCCGTCCTCATGTTCCACTGGCATATAAACCACTGATCTAACTCAAACGCTGCCCACGGAGACCCAGCAAATTCACCACGTGACAGCCACACATGTGCCAGCCTTTCCTCAAAATACAACTCATCCCGGAAACACTATCCTGGGATGGCTAAGAATGCTCAAGAATATCCCAAAACAAAACACCTCTCCTTCCATGTTCAAGCTTCAATTGGTTTTTCTTCCCAATGTTTGCACACGGCCCCCGCTCTGATCAGCAAAACACAATCAAAATCCATGCTTCAGCAATAATTAATGAACCGAATCGAGTCAAGGACTCTCCGATTCTCTGCTGAAATTCAATCATCCCAAGTACCTAACCCCAACCAGTTGCCCCGTCCCAACTGAATTCGGAAATTGACATGTCAGCGGAACAAGTCTCAGCAAAAATCAAGGCCGTATGTTGTAACCAACACTTCTTCTGCGCCCCCAACCCAACGCCCAAGAGCCCTAATCAAATTCGCCTTCCTACACAAATTACGATATCAGACATCATTGGCAAGCAAATTTGCGAACTACACGAAATCAATCTCATCGTCGATTACTTCAGGACCGCCTCCGGCCTGACTCCTCGCAGATGCGGTGAATCAATAACCCACACAACGAAACAGGACTCCTCGCCTCATGAATAATTTTCAATCGCCTCACCCCAGGCCGCCGACGACGCTTGTGTTTTGTCTGTGCACGAAGTTGCTCCTCATAATTACGTGGAGACAAAAAGTGAAAGGACCCCGGTGGAGTTTGTGGACTCATCTGGCTCGCCTCTGGTGTCCCTGAAACGTCTGCTTGGCACTGACACTGTTCCTCGGCAGACACAATCGATATTTTTTCCATGTTTGCCCGGGAAAGTCATCGATTGTGCTTCGCATCCGCCCCTCAGCTCGAGCACATAAACCCGGTGTGCGAGGACGAAGTGCGCTTCCTTGTACATTTCAGTGTTTTGTTCGGTGGTTGGTGCAGCCGTAATCGTGACGGAAGAAAGGAGGTGGCCCCAGGGGATGCGGCAGCTCGACGTGTAATTGCAATATTCATAAGCAGCCGGGCAGGGTCCTTCGAGCCGCATTCTGTGCTCGGAGAGAATTCCCAAATTTCGGGTTGCTTGTGTTGCGTTTATTTTTTTGCTGGTTCCTGACTCTGCATCGTTGCCGTTGTCGGGGATAATTTCCTCGGGGAAACATGATAATTTCGCGGGGGCGGGAGAAGAGTGCGCGGTTTTGCTGTTACCCCCGTTCGAGGGAACACACCTTTTTGCCATGTTTAGGGAAATCCTTTGAAGGAACTGCTGCTGCTGCTTTGCGGCTACCGCGGTATTTGCTGGTGTTGAGTGACGTTAATTAGAAGTAATTTCACCGTGAGCATGATAAAGTTCTCTAAAAAGTTGAAATTATCACGTAATTACTCCAGGATGAGACGTAAAGTCCCTGCGTGGGCGTTTGTTTGGTGGTCACCATCCCTGGGTTTCGCATTCATTTTCTGTTTCTCTCCTTGCCTTGGCAACTGCTTCAACGCTCTGGCGGAATGAAAGTCAGGCCTTAGAAGTGATTCACTCAAGGTTGGCACTTGTGCGCTCCTCCTGCCCTGGCTAAGTGGGTTAAGTGCGGGTGGAAGGGTTGAGAATCTTTAAACCTTTGACTTATAGCCTTGAGTGAACGATGAGCTCTTAATTATGCAGATTTTTTGATGAGAGGCATTCATGCGGCAAACATCAGTGAGAGATTTGCCAGAGGACTAGGTACGAGACCAGGCCTCAGAGAGGGAACGTCGATGAAGGAGGAATTGAAGGTTGCACTTTAAGATTGTCGTAAACAAGGCCTGAATGTTACGATGCCACAGACAAGAGCAACTGGCTGACGCTTGAATGAATGACGCGCTCTCTGGAAGCAAGGTCGCTTGCATCTGATTACCCGCCTCGGAGATCGTTGCTCCAATATGTTGATTGAGTGGGTCCATGTGGGGGTCCATCTTAGATGATGCAGGGTTGACTTAGTATAAACAAGGGCCTCGAAAGACTCTACAGCTCCACCCTCCGTCGCCGTCAGTCATTTGGCAAGAGCTGCTTTGCCACAGATCCTCTCTTTACTGTGGACACATAGTCCAATAGGGACTACCAAGCTTTGACTGTTATTGTGGATCCATCGAATTGGCTGTCATTCAATCGGTTTGTTGTGCCAAATCACCATGGACGGGCATAGCGTTCAACAAATAGGTGCAAATGATAAAATTGATTGAGTGTTCTGTTCGGGCAACGTTCCGCCCGTTTCGCCTATTTTACGATCCACTTCTGGATGAATGGGTACGTCAACAAAAAAAAATCGTTGAATTTGGGACGATACCAATCCGCATGCGATCCAAGAACGTCCACCAATGCATCCCGAAAATGCCACTCCTTGGTCTGGATTTTGTGCTGGCGGCGTTATCGATCCATATTTCTTTAAGGACGACTTTGGCCAGGACATCATCGTCAACGGCGAGTGCTATAGGTCAACTATTACCAACTTCTTTTGGTCTAAGTGTACACCAACGACACGTGGTTTCACCAGGACGGGGGTACGTGCCGCATAGCTCACGCCAAATTGGAGGCACTGCACGAAGGCAGGGTAAACTCACGTGTAAGTGATGTGAACTGGCCACCGAGGTCGTCCGATTGAACGTTTTCTTGTGGCGTTTTTGGAAGTCGCAGTTGCATGCAAATAAGCTACTATCAAGCCAACATAACCGATGCCATAGGTCAGTCTGATTTATGCGCCAGAGTCATGAAGAATTTGCACATTTCGTATGCGTGCCACTTAGAGAAGCTGCGGCGGATATTTAAATGATGTTAGGTTAGGTTGAGGTGGCTGACTGCCGCTCACACAAGCAGCAGACACACTTAGGCCAAGCATAGGCCCATTGTGTTACTACGCGGATCTTAGGCTTTTAATAAAGCGAAGAAGAGGGCTGATTCCGATGCTGCTCAGTTCAGCCAGATTAACAACGAAAAGGGCCCCTAGAAGTGGGGATGAGAGAGCACTGCAGTTACATAGCAAGTGTTCGATGGTTCCTTCCTCATTCTCGTCCAAGCTGCTTCTACAGAAATCATTATAGGGAAGGCCTAGTCAAGAGGCGTGAGTTCGGATGGCACAATGCCCTGTTAGAACGCCAATAAGAGATCTGAGGTTTGGCCTGCTTATCTGATCAAGCTAAGCCATCGCTTGGGATCGATCATAGGCCAGAGTTGTTTGGTAATGAGGCATCCTGTGCCAGATGTCCATCTGCGGTTTGTTTGGGCAAGTTTTAGCAGATGCTTGATAGTAGCGATAGACATGGAGTGTGGGTCTCCACCCGGAAAGAGCACGGAGCTTGTGCCCTTTCTAGCGAGCTCGTCCGCTTTGAAATTCTCTGGAATGGCACAGTCGGGAGGCACCCACATCAGTTGGATGCTAAAATACTTGGCCGTCTCATTAAAAGATGGGCGGCAATTAAGGGAAGTCTTGGAATTTAAAGTGACTGAGTCCAGAGATTTGATCGCTGCCTGGCTATCGGAACAGAAGACGATATCTGTGCGCGATATTACATTGTTTTTCAGCCAGGACAGGGCTTCCATAATCGCTATAGTTTCAGCCTGAAAGACGTTACAGTGATTAGGTAGTCGAAAAGATAGCTGGAAATTTATATCCTTGGAATAGACACCAGCGCCCACACCTGCATCCATCTTCGATTCACCGACCTTCCAGCGTCTGGTGTTCAGACTCCCAGTAAGATCTGGGCGATGTGCTGGTTGAGAAATTCTTCTCGAAGAGGAGTTTAGGTAGAGTGAGGTCTGTGTCCATGGAATGTCCAGACTGCAGTTCTTTCCAGCTGCTCAGCGATCTTAATCTAATCGCCGTGCTAACTGCTGTCTGTCTGCCAATTAGTTCTATCGGTGGCAGGTTCAGGAGTATGTTTAATGCTTCGGCGGAGGTAGTCCTCAGCGCCCCACTAATGCATACGCAAGCCACCCTCTGCACTCTAGCGAGTGGGATGATGTTGATTCTTAACTGACGTTATATTCCATACATAATGGCATCAAGAGGCCTTGCAAGCGAATCAAAGATCTCGATGATATCTAGTACATAATTTGTTGTATTCAAAGTTAAATGTAGAAAGGTCTTAATAATTAACTACTCTTTATGTTGGCTTTTGTCTCTGATAAGTACTTTGATGCAAGATGACAGTCGGATTGCATAGAGGACGTTTCGTTTCGTTCTGGGCATAATATTAATACAGTCGCCTCTCGATAATTCAAACCTGCGATAATTCGAACCTCTCAATAATTCGAAGTTGTCACGAGTTCCCTGGAAAATCTCTTTATATTTCGAAAAAAATCGATACATATTTAAGCACTTGGTAATTCGAACAAAAAAATTATCGCTATGTAACCAAAAGACGCGTTAATTCGAACTCATAGGCTTTGAACACTCGACAATTCAATGTTATCGATTGCATAGAAGAGAGGGTCATTTTTAGACAAGTTTAGACTTCATTTGTTTTTGAAATGAGTAGTTTGCCACACACTTCAGTTTGGGTAGTTTAGTTTCAGCTTTCGTTGGTTACAGATTAAGAGATTGTGTTAATTATGAGTCCTAAAAAGTATAAATGCTTGGCGATTGCTGAAAAGAAGGAGTTAATCGAAAAAGTGGATGGAGGTGGGAAGAAAAAATTCCTCTGAGTACACTCTCAACCATAATAAGGAACAAGGAGAAGATTTATGCTACTCAAACTACTGGAGTAAGAAAAAGAACTACAAAAGGTGAATTTCCTCGTCTGGAAGGGAGCCTGGTCATTTGGCAAAGGCAGTATAGAGCACAAAAGTGTCTATTAGCGGACACGTTTTAAAAGAAAAAGTAAAACAGTTCGCGTCTACCCTAAGCATCAAAAACTTTGCGGCAAGTGAAGGCTGGCTTACAAATTTCAAAAAGAGAAATTTTGTTGTGATGAAAACTGTTTGTGGGGAAAGTGGAAGGGTTAGTGATGCAGTTTGCTTAGATTGGCACGGCAAGCTGAAGACTTTGATGGAAAACTATGATTCACGAGATATTTTTAATACTGATGAAACCAGCCTCTTTTCAAATGTTTACCTGACAAAACTCTTACTTTCAAAGATGAAAAATGTCACGGCGGAAAACATAGTAACGAGAGATTGACAGCTTTACTTGCAGCAAAGAGGATAGGAAAAATTAGTGACAGGAAAAGCAATAAAGCCGCGATGTTTCAAAGGAGTGAAATCGTTTCCTACTGATTATCGTGCTAACAAAAAAACTTGGATGACCAAAGAACTTTTTAACGATTGGCTTCTAACAGTTAACGTGGAGATGAAACGACAAAAGCGGAAAATTCTACTCTTTTAAGACAATTTTACAGTCCACAACAGTCCCCCTACATTGTTCAATGTAAAACTCTACTTCTTTCCTCCGAATATAAGTTCCAAATTGCAACTATTGGACCACGGCATCATCCATAATTTTAAGACTTTCTATCGCAAAGAAATTGTTAAGCTCTTTTTAGAATCTCTCGACAATCAGGTAACTGCGAATATCACGGTCCTGACGGTTATTTTACTGATTGACAAGGCATGGAGAGCTGTCACACCAATAACGATTCTCAACTGCTTCAAAAAATCCGGTTTCATAAAAGAAGATCAGAAAAATCAGCCTGTAATTACTGAAGATGCAGAAGCAGCAGTAGTTCCACTGGTTGATATTAGCGGAGTGAGTTTTTATAACTTTGTTCAGGTGGATCAAGATGCTGCTGTCTCGGGACCTCTAACCGATGGCGAAATTTTCACTTCTACACATACAAATGAAACAAGCAACGACCAAGATGAGGATGATACATCACAGTCCTTGGCAGATGTGTCAGTAAAGGAAGCAAGAGCCTCATTCGACACATTATACAGCTTCTGTCTACAAACCAACACTGATGAAACAGCATTTCAGGCACTATTTCTGATAAAAAAAAGTTATTGATCAATCTCAGCAAAGTGCTTTGAGGCAAACGCACATTAAAGACTTCTTCCAAAAGACTTATAATTAATTCACATTATGTACATATGTATATACATGTATATAAGAACCTCAAACCATTTGATTTTGTTAAAAAATTAGCAGTTAATAAATAACAATTGATTATTACTCAATAATTCGAACTTTCATATTTTTTCTCTCTCCACTTTCGAACCATTTGATATTTCAAACTCTGTTAATTCGAATTGTTTGTGGGGTGCCATGAGTTTCGAGTTATCGAGAGGCGACTGTAATACAAAATGGCGCTACAGTCCGAGGCGGTCAAGCTTCTATAGCATCCACTGTGGAAAGTGATCTAAAGGCTTTATGGAAACTTTTTCGAGACAGGAATACTCCTTGAGCATTGCCAGTGCGAAAGAGGTGGTGTCGTGAGTTATAAAAGGTGGTATACATTCGGTTCGAGGTAGTAAAGGCGTTTGTCTACCTCGGTTAATACGTGAACTCCACAAACGACATCACTGTGAAGATCCGACGTAGAACCGCCTTTGGCAACCGGTGTTACTTTCTTCTTCTTATTCTTCTTTATTTGGCGCAACAGTCCGGGGTGGACGTGAGCCTCAACCAATAAGCCTCTCCAGCTAGCACGGTCTCTGGCTAGCTGTCTCCAGTGTCGCACGAGTTAAGTATTGGTCGTAATTCTTAAAAATAAAAATATACAATGTGTCACCATACTTGCTTGTGTTTGCATTCTTCAATTGCACACCATAAATTCTTATCGTCATCACTTTTATGTGACCCATAAAAGTAACGATGACCGAAAGAGTAAACAAGGAAAGTGAACCAATGCATTCGGTTAACCTATTGAGAAATAGGGAGAATAAAACCAATGCATTCGGCTGACCTCTTGAAGAATGTAAGCCCAATCAAGTCAATTGGGGGACCGTGTTGAAATATTAAAAATAACAAAACCTTCTTCGGGCATTCGATTCGATCTGAGTGGTAGTTCATAGTAAACTCTCATCCGGATAGTACGGTGCAGCCCTGCTTAAGACAGCGGCCGTATTATTAATAGTAAATAAAGAACTAAAACCGTAATTATAATAGAATATATATAATAAAGAGAATATATTAAAAAAAAATTACGAAGTTCAGTTATTTATTTGGCGCAGTCGGTAGGATCAGGTACAACTATCCTGATCCACATTGAGAAAGTTCAATTCGCATTTCCTTAACCGCAATTTTCGACGAACGAAAAAAAAAAAAAAAAAAAAACACGGGAAAAGATTGTGTATAGTGAAACCCTTCTAAAACCGTAGTGGAAGTTGTTGGCATATAGTAATAGTGAAACGGGAAATATGGCAGAAAATCCAAACGTCATCCCTGAGGTATCCAACCGGGATATCCTAAATAGTATAATGGCTATAGTGGCGAGAATACCACAGCCGAGTCATGGGAGCAACGTGTTACGGGAAATTCAATACTTACCCGAATTCGAGGGGGATAGCGAATCCCTAATGCACTTCATCGTAATGATAGAGAACCACCTTCGGAATACTATTGGAGATTACCAAGCCACCTGGAACATCATACAACAAGTGAAAATCAAAGGTCGAGCTATGGACCTACTGATCATCAATGGAGTCACTTCGTGGGAACAGGCGAAGGAGTTATTTAAACAACACTATCGACCGGTCATCAGCAGCAGCGATCTTACGAAGGAAATCAGCAATATGAAAGTGAGTTCAATATATGATTTGACCAATAAATTAGAATACCTTTTAAGCAAAGTAAATACATATGTAGTATTCTGTGACAATCAGGAACAAGAAAAACTATTGTACTATAATATTATAATAAACAAAATACGAGAATTAACAATAGGGAATTTAGCCAGAGAAATTAGGAATCTGTATGATTTACATGAAATAAAGAGTATTTTATTCTCCTACATAGGATACGATAATGGAAATTTAAGGAATAGTGAAATAGTTAGAACCACGGCAAATTACAATAACCAAAACAAAAATCATAGGTTTAGTCTCCCCGACAAGGAACGACGACCCAGTTACAATAATGGTCACAATAATAATTTTGGTGGACAAAATCATTCGGGAAGGTTTAGACAAAATGAGTATCGTTACCAAAATCACACTACTTCACAGAGACCTTTCCAGAACCACTCCATACAGAATAGACAGAATAGACTAGAACCAATGGATACCAATAATATCCAAACAAGTCAGGAACCGATCCGTCAGGACATTAACTCAGTAGAACCGCCGGTTTTTCTGAACTGAGCCTCGGACAATTAATGACAGTCGCCACTGAAATTCAGAACCAACGACACTATATTTTAGTAGACACTGGCAGTGCTATGACTATCATAAATACTAGTAAACTCGACATGACACCGTATAAAATTCTAGACACCCGACAGCTAGAGATAAAGACCATTAATAGTAGCGTAATCAGGAATACTGCAATAATTCAGTTTCCAATACCAAAAGAATTCGGTTACAGCGATAATACTTTTATTAAAGCTTACGCTCAGGCTTTAGAAAATAAAAACTATACGATACTCCTAGGAATGGATGTCCTTAAAAATATCATTGAAACCATTGATTTTGAGAAAGGAACTATAACTTTAAAAAATCAGACCATTCTAAAGATAGAACGAGGACACGAGTTGGCATGCAACTACCTAGAGGAAGGCAATCCTGACTTCGGCAGCCTTAATCGCGAAGAAACGACAGCATTGACCTCACTGCTAGACGAATTTAGAAACATCCAATATAAGGAAGGCGACATGTTAACTCATACCTCGGAAATAAAACATGAAATTCACCTTAAAGAAGACAAACCACTACATGCAAAAAGTTACCGATTACCAAAGAAACACGAAGAAGAAGTAGCTAAGCAAATCAAAGAGATGGAAAAACAAGGTATCATAAGAAGAAGCATGAGTAGACATGCTTCTCCGATCGTTGTAGTTGCTAAAAAGCCAGACAAAGATGGTCAAGTACAGTACCGCATTTGTGTTGACTATAGGGCTTTAAATGAAATTACTGAAGATGACAGATTTCCTCTGCCAAATATAGAAAACCTCTTCGATAAGTTAGGAAAAGCGGTCTATTTCTCGACGCTTGACTTAGCAAAAGGTTACCATCAAATTTTGATGCACCCAGCTGACATAGCGAAAACTGCGTTTATTACTCCACAAGGATTATACGAGTATGTCCGTATGCCTTTTGGACTTAAAAATGCACCAGCCACTTTTCAGCGACTAATGAACCACATACTAAGAGAATATATAAACAAAATTTGTGTCGTTTATTTAGATGACATTTTGATATTCTCCACGTCCCTAAAAGAACATATGAAAAACCTCAGAGACATCCTTCGAGTTTTGCAGAAACATAATTTAAAACTACAAATTAGCAAATGTTCATTCCTCAAGAAGGAAACCGAATTCCTAGGTCACATATTAACACCAAAGGGAATAATGCCTAATGGTAATAAGATCAGTATAATCAGAAACCTCCCACTACCCCACACAGAAAAACAACTTAGAAGTTTTTTAGGAGCCTCTGGCTACTACAGGAAATTCATTCAGGATTATGCAAAAATTGCATATCCAATGACTAGGTATCTCAAAAAGGACACCAAAATAAATATTAGTGATCCTGAATACGTGAATGCGTTTGAAACACTCCGAAACAAATTGATAACACAACCAATCCTAAAATTTCCAGAATTCGAAAAACCATTTCATTTATACACCGATGCCAGTAACTTTGCCATCGGATCTGTCCTAACACAGGACAAACAACCGGTTTGCTATATCTCTAGGACTCTGAACGAGCATGAAAGAAATTATTCCGTAACCGATAAAGAATTTCTAGCCATTGTCTGGAGTGTATCCAAACTAAGACCCTATCTGTGGGGAAATAAATTCAAGATCACAACTGATCATCTCCCCATAAAATATTTGAATAAAAAATATAATGGTGCAGAGTTCTCACAACGCAACCAACGATGGTTACTTAAATTACAAGAATTTGATTACGATATTGAATATCTCAAAGGTCAAGAAAATCGAGTGGCCGACTTTTTAAGTAGAATTGAGAAAGAAAACAATGAAGTGAATCAAATTTCTGATAGCAGAACGGGTCAATCGACAGCGGAAGGACAATCTGATCACATACCTATTAAAGAAGGTATTGTCAATATATATAAACAACAAATTATTGTGAGTTATGACAAAGAACCAAAAGTGGAAACACTAAATGGTAAAAGAATTTTATATATCAGAGCCTCGGACCCTATTGAGACGATAACAGAACAACTCAAAGAAATTGCCCCAGGAGTTAGCGGTATTTATTCTGAAGTACAAGAATCTGACTTTAACAAAATTCAACGGTTACTCATGAACTTGCAGTCAGGAAATAGAAAGGTTAAATTGATTAAACTAACACGGAGAGTTAGAGACTTAAGGACGGAGGAGGAAGTTAGGAAACAGGTCTCCATATACCATATCAGGGAAAGTCAACACTCAGGAATCATAGAGACCTACAATACGTTAAAACAACAGATTTACTACCCTAAACTTACAAGGATAATTACACAAATTATAAACAATTGCGACGTATGTCAAAAGGCTAAATACGAGAGGAAACCTATTCAAGGGAAATTCAAAGTAACAGAAACACCTAGTAAACCTAACGAAATAGTTCACATAGATATCTACCATTTTCATAAACACATTTTTTTGACAATGATTGACAAGCTGACAAAGAAAGGGTATGTATACAGACTTGAAAGTAAAAATCACATTCACAAAACAGACGCTATCACAGAACATTTAACTAGAGAAGGTCCACCCTATAAAATAATTACGGATAACGAGTTTAATACAACATACATCAGAGAATTTCTTAGGGAACGAAATATCGAAGTGCATTTCACTAAACCGAACTCACATACAGGCAATGCAGACGTTGAACGCTTACATAGTACTATAGCTGAGATACTACTTAGCATGAACCAGGCAGAATCAGTAAATACCAAAATGTTTAGAGCTTTTCAAATCTATAACAAAAGGTATCATACTACGATAGGTATGTCACCAGAACAGGCTCAACATACAAATATAGAAGCATTAGTAACCAAGCTAAAAATGAAAAAAACCAAGGTTATAAACAAAAGGAACCAAGATAGGGAAGATTATATAGAAAGAAGATCATTTGGTTATATAAAGAATTATAAACATGTGAGACACAAAAATGAACCCAATTTTCGATTTAAAAACCTAGATAGAGTACATACATCAAATATTAAACGACCAAGACAATTTGTAGGTACTCACACTGATGCTGCTACTCCTGATGACACCAATGAACCTAGTACAAGCAGCACTTGTAATAACACCAATCGAAAGTGACAACGGATTCACAACGATAAGCATGGGTGAAGGAGAAATCATCAACCAAACCCAAACCATCATCCACATAGTAAAAATAAAAATGTTGATAGACACCTTACAGGAAATAAAAAAATTTGAAATTGTAGGACAAGACTCAGAAATAAGAAAGGAATGTAATACAATTTTTACAAAAATACATAGTATCATGCCTCATAAGACAAGATCAAAAAGAGGTCTCGTAAATATAGTAGGAACGGCTCAGAAATGGTTGTTCGGTACTATGGACAACTCAGATAGGGAAGAAATAGAAGAACACATAAAAGCTACTGACACTAACAATCAGAATGCAATTCAGGAACTAAACAAGCAAATCAAAATTAATACTCAATTAAACGGAAACATAAAAAACATAAGAGACTTAGTTTTGAGAGATAGGGAAGAAATAGAACGCTATCAGAATGAAAACCAACAGTTACAAAATACGATACTTAAACGCCTACAACGAACCGAAATACTAACTAGATTACAGATGTTAGAAAGAGTAATTGATAATTTGTTAGACACGATAGCTGCAGCGAAAATGGGAATAACCCACCCTAGCTTACTCACTAAGGACGAACTAATCATGACAGATATGAATTGGAGCAAATTAAGAAATATTAAGTCAGGGGTAATGAAATATACAGATGATGCCATTATTATAGCTTTGAAAATACCAGAAGAGATTATAACACGTCCAATTAAAATAATCGTACCAATACCAAATCGAGAAAAACAAGAAGTTGACTTAGAACCCTTTGTTGTAATTGTAAACGAAGGAAAAGAGTATAAATATAACGAGGAGAAAATTAATGTTAACGAATTAAAAGAGAGAAATGATTGTATTAGTAAGCAAAATTGTTTAATGAGGATCAATAATAATTTTGAAATTATTAATCTGAACGAAAGAACTTATATTATTAAAAACGCTAAAAATGTAACCGTACAAAATAATTGTGACTCTAGAAATTTAACTTTTGCTGGAAATCTTATTGTTAATATTCAGAATTGTAATATTAAAATCAATGACGCTATAATTAAGAACAAAGAAACTAATTATACATTTCAATTCTATTATGAAGAAATAATGAAAGAAAATGCCACCATCAATACGGTGTTTACAAAATTTAAGGAACTACAAGAAATTGAAAATAGACATAACCTAGAATTAGTTCAATACCACAAAGTAAAAACCTATTTAATCTCTGGTACATCCATGTTAATAATTATTATTGGTATAAGTATCATTGGAATCGTAATGTACAAGAATGTCAGAAGTACCGGTAAAATTAAAATTAAAATTGATAGCTTAACAGAAGAGCAAGGAAAAAAACAAACGAAACCCTCAAATCAAAATTTCCAGGAGAAAACTTTCTCTAAGGAAGGAGGAGTTAAGTATTGGTCGTAATTCTTAAAAATAAAAATATACAATGTGTCACCATACTTGCTTGTGTTTGCATTCTTCAATTGCACACCATAAATTCTTATCGTCATCACTTTTATGTGACCCATAAAAGTAACGATGACCGAAAGAGTAAACAAGGAAAGTGAACCAATGCATTCGGTTAACCTATTGAGAAATAGGGAGAATAAAACCAATGCATTCGGCTGACCTCTTGAAGAATGTAAGCCCAATCAAGTCAATTGGGGGACCGTGTTGAAATATTAAAAATAACAAAACCTTCTTCGGGCATTCGATTCGATCTGAGTGGTAGTTCATAGTAAACTCTCATCCGGATAGTACGGTGCAGCCCTGCTTAAGACAGCGGCCGTATTATTAATAGTAAATAAAGAACTAAAACCGTAATTATAATAGAATATATATAATAAAGAGAATATATTAAAAAAAAATTACGAAGTTCAGTTATTTATTTCACGCGATGTTGGTTGAGGTCCATCTCCACCTGGGTGCGCCACCTTAAACGCGAGCGTCCTCTGTTATGTTGTCCCACGTGTTCGGAGTCGAAGACTCTTCGGGCCGGAGCTGAGTTGTCCATGCGCTCTACATGGCTCAGCCATCTTAGGCGTTGAATCCGTAGACGCCTGGCTAGACTCATGTCGCTGTACAGCCCGTACAGTTCGTGGTTGAATCTTCTTCTCCAGAAACCGTCAACGCAAACAGGACCAAAGATCGCAAGCAGAGCTTTTCTCTCGAAGAGACCAAGGACTTCAACATCCGCTTTTGAGATTGTCCAAGCCTCCGCGCCGTACAGCAGGAATGGGATGATCAAGGTCTTGTATAAAGTCAGCTTGGTCCTTTGTGAGATGGCTCTACTACTCAATTGCCTCTTGAGCCCATAGAAACAGCGGTTAGCAAGAGTTACTCTGCGTTTGATCTCGTTACTGATGTTGTTTGTACTGCTTACTGCGGAGCCTAGGTAGACGAAGCCCTGGACTACATCGAAGTTATAGCTACAACCGGTGTTAATTTGGTTTGTCAAAACAACTGGCGTCAAAACTCCTGACTCGAAGGACTAAGGTCATGCTCAACAAAACCCTTATTTTGGACAGTCCTGCTATATGAAGCTGAAAGCTGGACCATGAGCAAAACTGCGGAGCTGATTCTTGGTGCCTTCGAAAGAAAAATTCTCAGTCGGATATATGGACTCGTCGCTAATGGAGGAGAAGACACAACCGCGAACTCTACGAGCTGTACCAGGATGTGGATGTAGTCCGGAATGCAAAGATCCGTCGACTGCACTGGCTCGGCCACATCGAGCGCTTGGACAACAATGCTCCAGCTAAGAGGGTTTTCGAATCCGAGCCTACTGGTTCGAACGGCGAAGTTGAGAAGCATTTCTAGACAGTCACGCCACGACGACCCACATGTGCTGTTGCTATGAGCTTTGGGTTATAGAGTCGTCTCTCAAAGGACCAAGCTGACTTTACATAAGACACATATCATCCAAGTTCTGCTGTGCGGCGCTCAGGCATGGACTATCTAAAAGCGATTCAAGAAGTCTTGGCATCTTCGAAAGAAAAGAGAGGAGAGACCTGTTGGTTGAGACCCAGGTCCATCTTGGACTGTAACCCAATATTTCGAGAAGGAGCGGAAGACCGAACGAACGTTCGGTATCGTGGTGATCGCGGAGGCAAGGCAACTTGGTCATGATAGACCCAAGCAACGTGTTAAAGACTCGCTAAGAAGGCAAAAAAACTGTTGGTCATTAGAATTGGCAGAATCACTTGCCAACGACTTCATGGCCTGGAAAGACTCCTGGGATGACCAATGAGAAGACCAATCCGGTGGTTTGAGCTAATTGCAAGCTGCTAGGTCGTCCACTAGCCTACGCTCATTATGCTACGAAAATGAAATTCAGGCGGAACTCAAGCGAATTCATTCAACAACTGGTAGTAGATTCGTCAACGATGATTTCTTCCGTGAACAGGGATGCCGTCGAATCATTCAGTCAAGATTTCGTCTAGGCCTCTGTCACCAGAGTCAAGACCGACAGAAATTCCAAAGCACTCTCCTCCCATACTTCGGTCTTTCATTCGGTGATTCTTTCCTTTTATTCCAGCCACCTGAAGTGCCATTCAGCGGAATAATTAGCTCCCACAGCCAACGGCCTCGTTCCAAGTGCTCTCATCCCTCATTTCTTCTGGGCGACGTAATGGCCTCAAATGTGCCCACACTTGTGCCATTAACTCACTCCGGGTGGCCATAAAGACGTTTCTGCTGCATGCTGACCTAGTTAACTAATGCAGTTATTTTATGTGCCGTTATTCGTTAATTCTGCCCCCCAAACGACCGGAAGCAGCGTCGTGAAAATTAATAAGCGCTTTCAAGCAACCGCACACGAGCACCAGTTGCGTGGAAATGAATTCATTCGGTTCGCCATGTCGTCCTAAGCAGGGGGTCGTGTTCACCCAGCCTCGCACAGCACAGGACGTGCGGTGTAGGCCAAGCACATGTGTCATGAATGATGTAAGCGAGGACCGTGACTTGCCTCGAGAGAACCCCTTCGGGACAATTCACTTGTCGGTTGTCATCAGCAACAAGCGGTGAACCGGAAAAAGGTTCCCATGGATGCGGTCAAAATCCCTTAAAAATGTACAAAGCACATCTGTGTTGGTCCATTTTTTACGCTGCCACGCGTGTCGTGAGCCCGCATAAGACCTCCGCTCACAAGCGGGCCATGAAAAAATACCAACGATATGGTGGATGCGGTGGCGTCGTCTTTTGGAAAGTTTTGCACGCGCACCATGCACGAATCTAATCTGGGAATTCGGTTCATGTCCCTCTCGAGACCACCGAACTCTTGCCGCTGCCGTCCTTTTTAATCCGGAAATTCGGACATGAATAGACTGCAGGGTGTGGAGGATTCGGGCTTAAATCAGTGAAAGCACCTTACCACGGAAGGGTCTCCCCCCTGGACGGAAGCTTGGGACACGATAAAGGAACACTGATACATTTGGCCCGTCGGGCTGCAGGATGGACAAAGGATGTGCTGTAGGCGACGCTCGAGAAGTGGAAGGGGAGCCGGTTTTCATTACGATGATGGATTTTATGAAGCAGAATTGATTTTCATCCCGATATTAGGTGATGGGGAGGTTGTTTAAAATTGTTTCCTCCTTCAAATCTGTTGAAATGGGTCATCGAGCGTCGGAGAGAGGCATGCCCGTAGAGTGCTGAGAAACTCGACCACGTCCTGAAGGTGTATTGTGTTCAAAGGAAGCCACTGTCAAAGAGATCTGTCGTCTTCGATGTCTTGAGGGGCGACAAGACAAAGGATTCTGTTACACAAAAGATTAGATCTCATTACTTAAATGCAGCAGTGCACAGGTGGCAATGCGGGACTTCATCGATTTTAGAAAGTTAACAAAAGAACCCCGTTTGATGGTTCCTTCGTAATGTATTTAGTTTTACTGATGTACTCGTACGGAGGGACTTGTTTGGGGTGCAGACAAAAGGAGTGAAAATAATTGGCTCATTCTTTTGTTGAGAAGTGTGTAAAATGATAGGTGGCGGCTAAGAAAACTCTTCAATTAGTAGCACGCCGACATGATCCACTGACGGGTCGTGGGGCAAAACACACACGAAGAATCTAGAGCCACCTCGATCCTCCGCCATCGACGCTAATTCATCAAGAGTTATGCCCAAGCTAATAAGCTGAGTTTTTTGACTTGGTCCAATCGCCTAATTCTGGGTCTCCTAAGCCCTCTCGAGTACCATTCTTAGAGTGAAAAGTTTGTCGGTTGTACTTCTGCCGGGACGAAAGCCGCACTGTTCATCCCGCACCTTAGGCTCGAACATAGCTCTAGAACGCGCTTAGACTTTCCTTAGGAGACTTAAAAGAGATATGCCCATGTAGTTGGAGCAGCCTCTTTCGTCGCCTTTCTTGAAAAGATGGACAATCCCTTCAGCTTGCCAATTGCCAGGTGTCTCATCGCGTTCCCAGGCCACCTCAATAACACGACAAAGCCGGTCTGCTATCCTCAGAGCCCGGTTCGGGATTGAGCAGCTGCACCTGCACATGATGTCCACTTCATTGGTTTTGGACTCCTTCGATGATGTTGAATATCCTTCCTCTGAGTAGGCGAATAGGTTGCCAGAACACAGATCTGTGGTTGCTTTCAAACTTCTCCCAGCACTCCTTCCACGCCGCCGTCACGAAGTGCAATCACGTGAATTTCTTGAATGAAACAGAGTCTTATCAGAACATCATCCCATCAAATCATTCAGAGGACCGCCTCGTCTTCGCTGGCCGTTGTTCTGGCGATATCCACACGAATGTTGGCCTCGAACCCGTCCAAAGTGCAGCCAAACACTGTTAGCGTAGACTAAGAACTTGAAGTACCGGAGAGAGACCGACCAAGACGACATATTTTTCCTGCACGTCCTGTTGGAGTTCTTCATATTGTCGAAATTTTTTTGCTTCAGTTTCTTTAATTTTTCGGTGATACAGACAAACCATGGATCCACCACGCAATGGAAACCGATTCGTGGATTTTAGTGGGAAATAGTTGCAGATTCTTGAATTTAGTGGGAAAAAATCTCGATAGATTGCTGAATTTGCCCACGATCCATGCAAGTTGTTCGGAGGGTGTTCAAAAGTTGACTCGTATTTTAATTCTGAAACTCATGGCTGCACGTGGTCTGTTCAGGGACCTCACATTCCACGTGCAGAAACGAAAATCGTTGTCCTTATTTCGTTGACCACGGTTGTCAGCAGTTGGGTCATCCGTATCCGAGACTTCTCGTCGTTTCTGAACTATAATTTTTTTTACACGGTGGGGAAGTTAACCACACGCGCAACCCCGAACCTGGAGGACCGGTTCCCTGGTTTAAGCCCCAGGACAAAGGGGGCCGCTGCATACATTAATTCACCTCGAAGCGGTTGCTTTAAAGGCTATCCAGAGGGCGCCGCGAGGAAGCTGTATGTCAACTTGACCTGTGAATTTAATAGGGGTCGTTGCTGGCATCTCGCCAAGTTGAAAGCAGTCAACAACTTTGCCTGAATACACATACCCATGCCCTCCAAATGTTTGAGTCTAAGTCGATTATCAGGTCTGCGATTTTTAGAGTTCAGTCGTAGTAGTCTATAAAGTTCTGTCGAGGGAACCCAAAGACCAGGCGCCAGAAGCGTGTGCCGCAGATTTGTTGTCTTGATCTAATTTATCTAGCATGCAGGAACCCTGGCACTTTTAGATTTAATATGGCACTATGGTAAAAAGTTGAAAAATGAACATATTTACATCAACGTTTATAAAATAATAGTTTGCATCTACCTTCTATAATAATATGGGTGCCGCTACACCCCGTAGAGGGCCAGGGCCTAGCTTCTCAGCAACCACTCGTGTTGTGCGTGCTATTTTTGTCACACTTGGAAAGGGACCTAGAGTTTAATGCTGACTCCGAACGGCGTAGTCTAGACGGGAAATACTCTTTGACCATTGTTAGTGACTCGAAAGAGGTGGAGCCGTGAAATATGAAAGGTGGTGAATTCGGGTATCGAACCTGGCACCCTCTAAGTAGGAGTCGACGCACTAACCCACTACGCCACGGCGACCCACCTACCTTCTAGATGAGTTAAATATATTGTCTTCCATTGATTTTTTTTAACTTCGTTCTCTCGAGCTTGAGGTTTGGAGGTTAAGATACGTCCCTACTACGCGGCTCATTTTCGAATAACAAAAACCTAGCAGAAGGAATCATATTAGGATTTTTTTTTTTTTAATGTAAATTTTGTTTTTATTTTAATGAAAGATACTTACTTGCTAGACAAGATATACTTAAAACTAGCTTAAATATCTTAAATATTTTATTGTATTTAATCCTAACTTACTGACCCTATGCGAGTACTCTAAGCTATTCTAATTTATAATTATTTGTGCCTTTCGGCTTAAACAACGTTTTTTTAGTCTTTAGAGACAATATTTTACTAATTTTAATTATCAAGAAAACTTGAAAAACTTGGTTTAACCTAGCTAAACTATGAAAAAAAATGACTTTAAACTAACTTAATAATACCTTAACCTAACTTAACCTAACATAACCTTAAAATTACCTTAAATATGTCCGTAAGAGACAGACGTGTGCACCTAGGCGTATATGTTCTGTATATGCATAACATATACATATATACGCCGTGGTGCACCTTTTTTTTGATTTTTCATAATTTTTGTCTTAAAATAACTAACTTCTATGTAAGTTGGCCACCATGGTCAACTGTATCGCCGTTTGGAAGAGCCAACGCCAGCGGAGACCGATTCTGGTGCAACCACCAATAAAAGTGCTGTTCTTTGGCACACTCTCTCCTGTCCCGAGTAGAGATCGCTCTACTGAATCGGAGGAGATCCTCGTGGCTGCGAGCGACATCCGGCTCGTATTGGAGTCGCCTGTCCACTGTTCGGCGTACAGCATGGAAGATCAGAGGGCATCCATCCGTATCCTGTATTAGGCCAATTTGATCGAGATAGAGGAATGCTTCAAGTGGAATAAGGGCGTTGAGGCGCACTCTGTCATGGTACATAGCGTTTGGGTAGTAAGCCCCAAAGATCAGACTGTTCGAAGAAGTCATAGCTCGTGCAATGTGTCTTCTTATCAGCTTAATAATAAAATTATCTATTCTGTTCAAGTTTGCCTCGTTGTACAGGACCTCGTTAGGAAAGTACTTCTTGTACTCAGACTCGGGTGTGCGATACAGACGGAGACAGCTCCTAAGACACTGCCTCTCGAACACCCTCATCTTTTCCATCTGGGAAGGACTCACGTTGAACCACAATGGACAACCGTACGCCATAATTGGCCGTATGAGGGCCATGTAGCAGATTACCTTCACTCTGGTATCAAGTTGGCTGCTGGAAAACAACCTCCTTGCCGCAGCAAAGGCTTTTCTGGCTTTCGTCAGAGCAATATCTATATGTTTATCAAAATACAGATATTGATCCAGCCAAATGCCTAGATATCTAACTACACTTTTCACGGCTAACGGCCGACCTTGCGGGTTAACTATGCCGAACTTGCGCCAATTTTGGCGCGTATCCCTCGGTGCCGTGTACAACGGGGTCCTGAACAGGGTAGTTTCACACTTCAGGAAGTTGATAACCAACTTCCAGTCGTCGCAAAATCGCTGAATTTTATCGAAGTCACGCTGCAACAATATATTTATTACCTCGATCTTCGGACCTGTATCATATTAGGATTATGTCCGACTGTGTGCTCACATGTTTTCTTAAGAATGGCATCTCGCATACCACTCGAGTGCGAAGCTTCCACGCATGCGGTATTCAGGCTGGGTAGGTTAAAACCTCTGAAACTTGCAGCCTACCAAATCACGATGATGGTTGGAGAACAATGCTACCGCGTAAAATCTAGTTTGTGCCGACTATACTGTCATGGTCACATCCGACTCTGATACATGATATAAATAGTTTAGATAGGTATTGCGACGTTAAGACTAACAAGATGTCTTATATCGGCTTCGCACTTTACCGAGTGAGAAGGATTTATGAATAATTCATGAACTTAATTGGTACCTGCAGTAAAACTCGAGTCTTTGTTTCGACGTCTCTGGTCTTTAAGGGTAAGTAGATTTTGTGGTATAAGCATTAGCTTGTCAATAGCTTCGACATCTGTGAGCACTTGCAGAGGTCGTGCGGGAGGTTATGCATCTAGAGTTGGCATCTCAGATAACGACGGTCGTCTGAGGATGACTGGTTGTCATCCTCACTTTGACACTTTGACAAGTCTGTGGGACCATAGGCCTTAAAATAAAACTTTTTGGTAGCAGCGGCTGCAGTTTAAAAAATATTTTTTCGGCAACGCTACTTGGCGGAGAAAAGGGGAAGATAGGAAGGGGGATACGCATACAAATAGTTGCATGTGGTGGCAGGTATGGGCTTCCTCCCATTTGAGTTGCAAGCTGTGTCGGACTTAGTCCGCTTTCACACAGGAGATTTGTTTTAACTCCCCGATTAATATCTAGCTACGTTCTCAATTGTTTTCTGTTTCCTACTTGTTATCACACATGAACAGCATGCTTCCCATACCCAACATTGCAGGGCTACAATATCAAAAGGTCGGCGTCGAGCTTAGCGCGTGGAAAAGCGGCCTAGTTTCTGCCATTTCAACTACATCGCTTTGTGAATTCGATGCGTAGCTACGTATTGATGGGACGTTTCCATACATCAAATATGAATCTCTACCTTCCTCTGGTCTACGACATGTAATCGTAGATAGCTCTTCTACTGGAGTGCTTTTAAAAGTCCCACTCAGGCATCATCCCAAAAGAAAAACCCACCCCCCTCCCTCTCTCTCTCTCTCTCTCTCTCTCTCTCTCTCTCTCTCTCTCTTTCTCTCCCTCTCCGTACCACAAGTGCGCCCGCGCCCCAATCAATGCCATTAACCAAAGCCACAGAATCACACGAGTCATTGTATTTTGTATGGCTTGGCAATTCAATTGAATTTATCGCACATCTCGTATGTCTCACTCGAGCCGCACTCAGCCGTCGTCCACGTTGTTTTTGTATCATCGAAAGACTTCCAACATGAATAGCAAAACAAACCATCAACGCGTGTCTCCCGTGTGGAGGCAATATTTCTGCTCAAGAAAACGTCTAATTAGCTGGAAGAGTCGTTATCCTTTCGAGTGAGCATTCTCCCTCACAAGGGATAACAAAGAATAACGATGAAAACTAATTAACCCATTTCCACTACTCTTGCTCAGGGGTTGTTTTCATGGGGTGTTGTGTCGTTATTGTTCTTCACGCCACCCTCCTCGCTCGCCCATCGACAGCCTGTGCAATGCATAAATTACAGTCCAATAAAAGCGACGGAAAAGGTGGAAAAGTTTTACTTTCGCTGTTCCCCCTCTGCCAGGCGGTCATTGTGATCAAATTTGCGAGCCGGGAAATTAGAAAGAAATTCATTTTCAAGTACCTGCTGATGTTGCCATGAATTTGTGATGGGCTGAGGTCGAAGTTTTGGTCGACTGCCGTGTGCCGGCCGCGCCGTGCCGGTGTAATTGGAAATGGCGATGTAAAAGTTGATGGGTCATTCCCGAGGGATGCAATGGATGACCGGCACATGGAAATTTGCTCACAATTTCCTCTTGGATTAATTGAAGCGATAACAAGTTTCGGAGGGAACAACGCCACAGACGACCGGATGTAGGATGGTGGTTGCAGCCTGGTCCAGAAATTAATGCGCGGATAAATTAAGAGGTAGTCGAGTAAAGCAATTTATTATTCTGGTTTATCAGGAAGCATTAGCTTGTGTCATTGATTGTGTTTTTGCTTTCAATTCGTTGATGTTCTATCTCTGTAAGGTTAAGTAGGTGGGCTGATGGTGCATTCACTAGCACACTTAAGACCATATTGGTCCATTGTGATACGCCTAGTCAGACTACTGCCACTGATTGACTACTCCAGTGACAGTGCCGTTAATTTGATCCAAACTGCAAAAGGTGACTGGACCAATTTGAATACCAGATAAAAGCGTATTGAATTTGCTTTCACTGGGACTTCAACCGGGGACCTCGCTAACCAGAGGCAGACACTCTACCAACTGCGCCATCAAGTCGTTATCTCAGTAAGTCCCACCCCAGGGGAAAGTAGGTTAGCTTGGTGGGCAAACGGGCTTAAGCAACGTCTTAAATCCTGATGGACTCATTATGATACCTCCCTTTCCGTACCAGCCTTCGTTATGTTTCCATCAGTCATGTAGGGCCAGTAGAGCAAGAAGACGAAGATTCTTGCTCTACTGGCGCTACAGTCATTGTTGGAGCTGGACCTCAGAACAATCGCCAGTTGGTTGAGGCCCTTCTCCACTTAAGTGTGCCACCTTAATCGCGGACATCCTCTGTTGCGGGGTCGCACAGGTTCGGAGTCGAAGAGTCTTCAGGCTGTTGTAGTGTTATCCATGTCACATTTTAGTCGCTGAGTATGAAGTGACCTGGCTGGGCTTTTGTCGCTCAGTATCCCCTACAGTCCTACCTAATCACTGTAGCGTCTTTCAGGCTGAAACTATAGCGATTTAGGAAGCCCCCTCCTGGCTGAAAAACAATGTAATATCGCGCACAGATATCGTCATCTGTTCCGATAGCCAGGCAGCGATCAAATCTCTGGATTCAGTCACCTTTAATTCCAAGACATTCCTTAAATGTCTAATCTCTTAACGAGATAGCCAAGTATTTTAGCATCCAACTTATGTGGGTGCCGCGACACTGTGACATTACAGAGAATTGCAAAGCGGACGAGCTCACTAGAAAGGGCACAAGCTCCGTGCTCTTTCCGGGTGGAGACCCACACTCCATGTCTATCGCTACTATCAAGCATCTGGTAAAGCTTGAAACGCTTGCCCAAACAAACCGCGGATGGACATCTGGCACAGGATGCCTCATTACGGAACAACTCTGGCCTATGATCGATCCCAAGCGATGGCTTAGCTTGATCAGATTAAGCAGGCCAAACCGCAGATCTCTTATTGGCATTCTAACAGGGCATTGTGCCATCCGAACTCACGCCGATGCCTTACCTATAATGATTTCTGTAGAAGCTGCTTGGACGAGGATGAGGAAGAACTTTTGTTAGTTAGATAAAAATCCAATGTAGAAGGGTTTTTGTTCCTACTAGATGGGATGTGAGTAGGACTGTCAGGAAACAGAATTTCAAAATGGTGTCTTGAGTTTAGGTCAGCAAGAATGTTACCCCATTCATTTGCCCTTATACAACCCCAGCGCCTATGTCTACAGTTTAACTTCGCGGAGGAGAGCATGAATTTCATTTAAGTTTTTTTGTAAGACACATATCGACGGGATTTTAATATTTTTATTGCTAACTGGTGGACTAAGAACTTCATCATATTCAATGCCGTCGTTGTGCGAATCCGGTAGGCACTGCAGCGGTTCGTAGTAGTTTCTTCTCGAGTTTAATTCACTCATTTTAAATAGTTTTTTGTTCGAAGACCTGTGGTCTTCAACATTTGGAGAACGATCGCGTTTTGGAATGTGGACATTTTAACAATTTTTTCCTACGGATTTTCGTTTTCCGGCCTTAAAAATATAATGTCTCGAATTAGTACAATTAAATAGTTACTAAAAATTGCATGGAAACATAAAAAATGTTTATACCTTCTTTATTCGACGCATCAATGCTGTGTTCTTCGCTACATTGTGTGCTACAGTGTGCCTCGCCACATTAACACCTTTTCCTTTAAACCCAATTTTTTTGAAAACTGCTAAAAACTACAGAATTTTTAGAAATGCTTTTATGGGTAAAATCACAGGAGACTCCTAAATCTGGTAACGCTGCAGCCCAAAATACATTGATTTGGCTGATTAGTTGCTCGCTTGATTGTATGAATGACGTAATTCACGTCATATGGCGCCAAGTCAAAAGTTTCACTAACGCTTCATCAGTTTGTCAGCCATCCAGCAAAATCGTTGTTCAAGTCCCCAAAGTAAGGCGTCGTCAATGCACTTTGGTGCGGCTTCCTATTCCCCCACATCGCAAGTTCACAGCGATGTGTCACCGGGTTCACGTCTGCAAGGCCACCCTCTCGCCCACTGGGAGATAATTACCGCCGCCCACTTGAGCAGACTTCACATTGTTGCCGAAACAACGCCACATTTCACTCGTAACATATGGGCCGTGTGCTTAGGCTAATTGCAGCCCTACAGGCCTGTCGCAGCAGGACACGACCACCCCCATCAAGCTGCAGTCGAAACAAAGCGTGCAACAGGATAATACGCTTCGGCCTTGATACCAATACGGGCTTGCGTGCTCAAAATTGACGACTGCACATGAAGGGATATAAATAATCCTTTTTCTGCCGCAGCTCGTAAAAGATCCCGAAACGATTTGCGGAACACCTTTTATGGTTCACTGAGCGGATACTAAATATCCTGCTTGTCCTGAAATCCCGGTTTTTTGTGCGCTCTGTGCCCGGAACAACGGCACAGTTGATGGCGTCGTAAATAACAGATAGTTTTCCGTTTTTTTAGGGTGCTCGCCGTAAAACGTGAGAGAAAGTGAAATTTTTGTGGCGCAAGGATGCTGCCGAGCGGCGAGGATGGTGTGCGAATATTTCAAGGGAATTTTTCACTTTCACTTTTTATGCCGAAGCGGTTGGTGCTTCACTGGCGGTACGTGTTGAATCACTTATGCGAAACAAAGCACGCTTATTGGCTCTATTCAGCATGGCGAGATTAAGGATTCCTTACATGTGACCAAGCTTAGGAGAGGGTCGTTTTGCGACACATGTACGTCCAGCTTTTGATAGTGGTTCGTAAAGATTGTTTTGTTTATGATCCCATCGCGAGGGTATCTGTCTGTTTGATAGTTAAAGGAGAAGCCTAGTGGGACTTTCATTGTTGAATTTGGTACGTTGCTTAGAACACAATGCTCTCGCCCTCAAACGGGAGGGACAATAATAATGCAGCTGCGTTGTTGAAATGAGCTTCATACGAGAGTACATTCGCGTTTAACTCAGTTCAAGGAAGGAAACTCTCGTTGAATCAAATGTTGAGCATAAACTTGCCCTGTAAGACTAAGCATTAGGAAAACAAGGGTCTCATCGCGTAAGTCGACGTCGTTTCGACGATTGTATTACTTCGTGTAACGCCAAAATTATTGAATCGTCTAGTCGACGTCGTGTTTGACGATTCGCTATTGCTTCGTAAAACTCAGAAATGAAGTATTACAGAGATGCCCTTCTACCTCTCTTGCCCCTTAATATGTTTGACAACTGTTCTTTATAACGTGTTCATAAAACAAATTGACCAATCAGAGGACGGCATTTACGTTATTTCGTGAATATCCGTCAAAAATAACCTCAAATTCGTCGATGGACTAGGGTCCAATCAGTTGTGAAGTCGGCTGTCTCCGTAATCCTTCATTTCTGGTATAACTCATTCAACTGTCAAAAGCCGACGGTTTAAACGATTGTATTTGAACGCTTGCTATTTTACAATCGTTTGATACTTCGTGGTTGGTTGTTGTTTAGTTTCGTTTTTCAATTTTTAATAAAAATCGAAAAAAATGCGTCGGCATTGCAATGTGTTGTTAATACACTGCCTGCCTTGTGTGGTTCTTGGCATGTAATTTTTCCTAATTACAGGATGCTCGTCCATGTAATGAATGAGAACTTCCATTTGGCTTTCCGTTGCTGACCTAGTGTGTTAATTAATGCATCAAATAATTGACAATAAGTTATTTAATACTTTAATGTTTTCGAATTTGGATTTCAAATGAATAGGCGACCAATCAACGAATTGTAAAAGTGAGCATAAATGCTGTCAAACTGCCTACTTTTTGAACGATTGACGACACGACTAGACGATTCGGTTATAGCGTTACACGAAGCAAACTTTTGACGACGTCGCTTAATACAATCGTTTGAACTACGATCGTCGTAAAAGTTACGCGATGTAAGCCCAGAATATGAAATATTTATTCAAACAAAACAAAAGCAAGAAAAAAAAAGTTTTATGGCGTATAAAAAAGAAAAAAATTAATTGCTTCCAGTCGGATTTGAACGCACAACAACCCGCAACCCACTCTGCCAACGAACCGCAATAGTTTCCCAATTTTTTCTTCGACAGCATTTTGTATAGCTGTGATATACTTACATACTTACGTGCTTACTTAGCGCTTTATTACTCTCGCGCTAGGTTAGGTTAGGTTGAAGTTGCTGACTGCCGTGCCTTCAAGCAGCAGACACACTTAGGCCAAGCATAGGCCCAATGTGTTACCCCTTGGATCTTAGGCTATCTATTCCGCAAACCAATTTCTACTTTTGATAAAGCGAAGAAGAGGGATGATTCTGATGCTGCTCAGTTCAGCCAGATTAACAAAGAAAAGGGCCCATGAAGTCTGAATCTGCGGGATGAGAGAGCACTACAGCTACATAGCAAGTGTTCGATGGTGTCTACCTCATTTCCGTCCATGCAGCTTCTACAGAAATCATTATAGGGAAGGCCTTGTCTAGAGGCGTGAGTTCGGATGGCACAATGCCCTGTTAGAATGCCAATAAGAGATCTGCGGTTTGGCCTGCTTAATCTGATCAAGCTAAGCCATCGCTTGGGATCGATCATAGGAAAGAATTGTTCCGTAATGAGGCATCCTGTGCCAGATGTCCATCTGCGGTTTGTTTGGGCAAGCATTTCAAGCTTTAGCAGATGCTTGATAGTAGCGATAGGCAGGGAGGGTGGGTCTCCACCCTCAAAGAGCACGGAGCTTGTGCCCTTTCTAGCGAGCTCGTCCGCTTTGCAATTCTCTGGAATGTCACAGTGTCCCGGCACCCACATATGTTGGATGTCAAAGTACTTGGCCATCTCGTTAAGAGATAGGCGGCAATTAAGGGAAGTCTTGGAATTTAAGGTGACTGAATCCAGAGATTTGATCGCTGCCTGGCTATCGGAACAGAAGACGATGTCTGTGCGCGATATTACATTGTTTTTCCGCCAGGACAGAGCTTCCTTAATCGCTAGAAACAGTGACAGCTACATTGATTAGGCAATCTAAAATATAGCTGAAAATTTAGATCCTTGGAATAGAGACCATTACCCACACCTGCATCCATCTTCGATTCACCGACCTTCCAGCGTCTGGTGTTCAGACTCCCAGTAAGATCTGGGCGGTGTGCTGGTTGAGAAAATCTTCTCGAAGAGGAGTTTAGATAGAGTGAGGTCTGTGTCTATGGGTATAGAGGCATACCTGCGTAGGATCGTTGAATGTCCAGACTGCAGTTCTTGCGTGTCTAACAATTCGAAGAAAATGCCTCCGCCTGTGCCTTTTTTCCTGGTAATTTCCTGGCTGTCAATCGTGCTTTCACCGTCACCGTTTGAGAATGGTTTGCTGTTTTCGCCGCAACCGAATAAAAACTCTAAAATGTATAGTATTTTCTATTTTCATCGATCAAACAAAACTAATGCCTGAAACACAATAGTGCGCTGCGCCAGCTGACTTCATGTTACGGAGAGAGTGCGATGACGTACTGCGTTGATGATGGGAGTCAAACAAGGCTGTGTTCTGAGCACGCTACTCTTTATTTTATTTATAAATGATATTGTAGAGGCAGTTGGAGGAGGAATTCAGTTTGGAGGTATGCAGATACCAGGACTACTTCTCGCCGATGATATAGTTTTTCTTTCAGAATCAGTGGAAGGATCGGCTTGAGAGTTATTGTGCACTTTAGAACCTTTCTGTTAACTTAGAGAAATCAAAAATTATCATATTCAGAGCTGGTGGCAGTAGATATGCCCATAATGATAAATCGACGACGACTATTTCAATAGTTCGGGAGTATAAGTATCTAAGCATATTAATTACGGCGATTCTTAGTATGAAAAAGCATCTCCAACTTAAGCTAGCTGAGGCGAAAAGAGCTGTTTCTTTAGTATGGGGCCGATGCATCAATAACAAATATATTGAGCACAGCTCTAAGCTTAAACTATTTCGTGCGACTGCTGTCTCTGTATTTCTGTATGGTGCTCAAGTTTTGGTTTATTGCCAGTTTGAAGAGTTTGAAAGATTCCTGGGATATTTTCTAAAACGCATTACCAAAGTCCACTCCAAATTATATGCTGCATTTGGAAACAATAGTGAAGTAGTATTGAATATGTCATAAAAGTACTGGAGATGGAAGAGGAACGGCTGCCTAGACTAGTGCTCAGAAGATCTACATATATCGACAAGGGGAAATCTAATCAAAAAGTGTGAGGAGCTGGGCATTAGCTCAGTCTGCATTGCTGCAGACATTAGCACTGCTGACTTAAGGAAGATTTTCACAAAACAACTAAAGAGAGCAAGCTCCACTTTGTACGACCAATGTAAAGCGGAAGCAGTAACTTCGCAACATAGAATGCTTTACAGTCAACTAAATTACAATCTTCAAGAACACACGTACTTTCTTAATCGCTTTCGCCTGGTGATGATTACCTTAACATTTAAATAAGAGGTGAAATAATCAATTTAAATTACATCCCACACCGTCCTGACCTGCCAATTCTATGTGACCTGTGTAACCTTCAAGAAAGGGAGGATGTATACCATTTTATTGCCAGATGTCCTATCTTAAGAGAGTTTCGCGTGCGATACTTTGGTGTAAGCACAATGCATACGAATGATGTTCTGAACATTTTAAACGGTGAACTTGGTTGGGAGGCTCTGTATGTATACACTTCGATCGCACTTAAATACAGAACACGTATTATTGAAGGCATTCCCTTCTATCATCGTCCTGATTTAAAGGAACGCTTAAAAGTCTACAGAAGTGACCTTACCAGACTCTACCACGACTTGTCCATTCTCGATTAGTTCCGGTATTTATCCTATCTGGTGGTCGCCGTGGCGTAGTGGTTAAGTGCGTCGACTACTGCGTAGAGGGTTTCAGGTTCGAATCCCCAATTTACCAACTTTCATATTGTACGGCTCCTCTTTCGAGTCACTGACAATGCTCAAAGAGAATTCCTGAAAAAGCTTCTCGACATCGCCTTTCGGAGTCGGCATAAAACTGTAGGTCCGTTCCACTCGTGAAAGAACAACACAAGTGGTTGCTGAGAAGCTAGGCTCAGGTCCACCTCGGAATGTCGCGCCACCCGTATTATATTATTATTTTTATCCTATCTCTAATATCTCGTTGATTACTATCAGCACTGCCAGAGAACGCCCTTCCATGTTAATACATACCTCGAAATTACTCCCACGATTGAAGTCTGTCCCCATGTAGCACAATGTAAGCACTGTGCAACAAACTGTGTCACCTCTCCAGACACCTGTCCCTTTCATCAGCAACAACAAGTTTCACAATGTCACCCAGTCCCTCTGGCGAACCTGAACAGGTGCAGCTTAAGCTCGACGCAACTCTACCACCCACCTTTGAAATTCTTACCTTCAACCGGCCTTCCGACCATTGTGATAGTGGGGATTAAATTGTTGACACGCTCCTTGTCGGACCGCTCGTCAACAGCTTAATCCCCACTATCATTCGCTCAAATCCTCGTCTAACAACAACTGACTCAATTCATTCGTAATGGCACTCGCCCCCGTCAACAAACACAAGACCTTCATCCCATTCGAATCCCTGCGACATACCCTTGAGATGATTGAGTGCGCTTCAACAAAGGCTCTCTCCGGCGGACTTCCCGCACCTTTTCGAGGATTAACGCTTAGTTCCGAGCAGACAAACAGTAACAAGAACTTTGAGTGACTTGAGTCATTTCGCAGGGATTGCCGAGTAAATTACAATACAGTCTCAGTCGGAGCAATCACTTATTCACAAGCACAAATCCCGGCATCAAACCCACACGGTTCGACATCAATTATTAACCACGCCACCCGCCGTGCCGTGAGAGGTTGCCATAGCTCTCGACACGCGATTCGCTTTTAATAATTCACGCGACTCTGACCCACATATGCTGTGCTGATCCTTGAATTGCAGCCACCCCAGTCAGGCCGCGACGCTGCATGTGCATGTTGTTTGTGCGATGCTTCTCCCCCGGTACCGATGACTTTTTAATCAATTCCCAGCCAACACTATGTGCCAGTGGCAGGCTATCGATTGGCAAAAAGAGAGCGAGTCAAGGAGATGGCGGATATTAATTGCATGTCGATGGCTGGGACTGTTCTTATGGGCGCCCAGAGCTCTCACGTACGACTGATGGGGTATTCAAATCGAATCGAGAAGGGATCCTGTTGCCGGGTTGCTGGCTGACGTTGACGGGCCAGGATGTCAACGGTGATTGTGCTCTCCTCACATGACGATTGAATTGGCATGTCATTCAAGGACTCCGAGGGTAAATTACCCTCGTCACAATTGGAAGACATCGATTGCACAACGACTCGGGTCAGTAGCGACTGCGAAGAGGCAGTTGTCGCGGCAACCGGAAATGGTAATTGGTTTAGAAAGCCAGCCCCGTTCACTTCAGCTGTGTGGCGAACAGCTCGTCGTCTAGTCGTTCAAGTGCTTGTTAGGGGGCGCCCTTGACAACTGCCACTTTTTGCTGGACCACCGGATGGCGTGGGAGATTTTGCACGCAGTGGCTGAGGGTTGGTCCTTCAATTAGCGCGGGACACCTGTGGACATGGTGAACATGCGATTGAAGCACGCTCGAATGGAGTACTGATAAGGATCCCTTGTGAAAATGCTGTCAAATTTGATGTTAACTTTGTACTGCATAAATTTGGGTAGCAATTTGGGTTGCTTTGAAGGCAGCTTTGACAAGGACCCTTGTACAGTCGGACACTCCCTTGCGATTTAGGTCAAGAGACGATGAAGGAAGTATTTCAATTGGAGGGGGAATTTAAAAGTGTGCTTTGAATTGAAGTGCTAACCTGCAACAGAGCGGGCAGATCAACAGAAAATGCGCTATACCCACTGACAGAATCTGTCGAAAGCGCCCTTGAGGCGAAAGAAATAGTTATATACAGTACAACAGACAAGCTGCATCAGCAGACTCCCAGCGCTAGCCAGTACATCTAGCCATCGTCATATTCCACACACGAGGCAGCATATCCAGCCAACAAACCGTGGGAAAAGCTCACGTTACACCTGTGGAGCAACGACGGTAAGTGTCCGGTCACATGAGGCGAATTCCACACAAGTTATTAGACTTAAGTCAGCAAAGTAAGAAAAATTAATGTACTCAGTTAGAATGGAATAGGCAAGAAATAAAGTTTTTTTTAACTAAAAAAACCCAGACAATTATTTAACTTATATGCTTTCTTGGATATTGGAGGAGCATTTGACAGCACATCGCTTGACGCGATTATAAAAGCTCTCGACAAGAAGGAAGTAAACCGAATAGACCGAATAGATGTATGAACTTCTGAGTATAAGAACAGCTGAGACTCATACAAATTAAACATTTGCTTGTTTTTCGAGATTAAAAAAATAATTTGTATTGCTGCTCCGTTGGGCAGAGCTTCTCTTACAAAAACCGAGATATAACTCAACTAAATTAAACTTAAGACTACCTTAAATACTACAGGTTGCTGGCGTGGGTACTCAAATGACCGATGCATTCCTTGCTGGCGTGGGTACTCAGGTGACCGTTGCATTCTTCGCTGGCGTGGGTCGCCCACTCAGGTGACCGGATGACCGATGTATTCTTCGTTGGCCCGTGTATTTCCGAGATGCTATGTCGACACATTCTGTTTAGCAATTTGGTTGTTAACTTACAACGGAAGGTATAATAAAAGTCATGTCAACAAGAATATATCCTCAAGGAGGAGTCTCATCTCGACTAATGTGAAGTCTAGTTGCAGACGAACTTCTAGAGATACTAACAAACCATGGGATTAGATGTCAGGCATGCGGGGAGGACATAGTCATCATAGCCAGTGGCAAAATAGAGGAGACCCTGTGCGACATCTTAAAATGGGCACTAACACTTGCGGTTAAAATCCTTAAAACCTCGATCGACTAAAACCAATAAGTCTGTCGGGAACACCACTAGATCCAGTGAACGAAGTTAACTCTTTAGGAGTAATCTTGGACAGCAAAATCATTAATAAAAGGCACACAGAAGGGGTAACCAGGAAAGCCACGCGAGCTCTATTGATTTGTCTTAGCTTGGAGGGCAAATCCAGCGGATGCAGTGCAAGCATCCTAAGATGGATGTTGACGGCAATTTGAGGGTGCACATACGGTGCAATAGCATTGTCCAAAAGAACCAACTTGATCAGTGCAAGAGAGACACTCAACAAAGTTCAAAGTATGGCATGCCTCTGTATTACAGGGGCTATGAGAACCTGCCCAACTGCTGCCATAGAGGTGCTACTGGAGCTGACTCCTTTGCATCTAGTGGTTGCAGAATTTGCAAATAAGACAATGACATAGAAGGGATAGGAAAAGACAGGTGCCATACATCTAGACAGTTCGATGCACTAGTCCAAAAGCCACTCTTGGCCATTCGGAAGGATGACGTGATCAGGAAAAAGTTGACCATTAAGCACAGAAACAAAAGGAGGACAGACTGAGCAGCAATGCGGTAAGATGGTATACAGAAAGATCAAGAATTGATGAAGGAGTATTTGAACCCTGGACAAAGTACCTCTAACCCATGCGTCAACGAACCAGTCTTTCAAGCAGAAGCCATACACAGATGCGGTCAAATCAATCTTGCCAGGAACTATACCAACTGCGTCATAGTCGGACAGGCGTGCCGCTAAATTGACACTAGGCTCCTATACCAGCAAATCCTAGCTTGTGTGGGAATGTCTGAGCAGAATCTGAGCAAGGGTATTAGAGTGAAACTCTGCGGAATACCTGGCCATACAGGCATAGAAGGCAATGAAACGCCCGGCTTCCTCGCGGCCGGAAAGGAGCATCGGAACCTTTTCTATGCCCCGATCCGTTCTGCGCTGTAGATCATGTTCTCAGGGAAGAGTTCCGGAAACTAGAAAGAAGGAACCGAGCAGATGCCTGAAACAGCGCTCGTGGCATGAAGCAGGTCAAGAAACACTGTTTGAGGCATGTATCAGGATGAGCAAGAAAAACTTTCTTATCCTAACAAAGCCTCCTAACAGTTCATTGTAGACTCAGAGAGCACCTGTATACTAGGAGTATTAGAAGAAGGTCTCTGCATATTCTGCTGAGAATCTAACGAAATTCTAGAACATATACTGGGATTTTTTTCAATATCGGAAGGGTTTTACAAAATCTTTATGAAGATACTAATGCATCTGTTTGGAATGGTGAGACACTATCAGAATGGATTCAGACGGAGTCGAGAGTAAAACAGGGATGTTCGCTGAGCCCAAATCTATTTCCCCTCTTTATAGATATAGAGGTCTTCCAGGAGATATAGAAATTGCAGGGACTCGCATTAAGGCCCTCCTGTTCGCAGACAGCATTGTACTGTTGGCAGGCTCACCGGAATCCTTGCAATTATCCAAGGCAATGATTCTTAAAAACGTGGTAGACTTGCTCGCAACGAAAAATGGCATTTTAACAGTGAAGGCATGGAAGTGGTAAATGAATACAAGTATCTTGGTATCCTTTTAACAAGTAGCCTTAGTATGAAAAAATCCAAGAAACCATTAAATCCAAGACCGCCATTAACGTAGTGTAGAAAAACTGTTTCAGCAACTCACACATTACGCACAGCAGTGAATTCAAAGTTTTGGAAGCTGCTTCGGAGGCAGTAATACTCTAAGCGGCACAAGTATGGGGTTATAAGCCATATGAGGAAGTTGAGAAACTACCTTTCACCTCCCTCCAAGGTGTGCGAACTATATGCTCATGCTGGAAACAGGCCTATCTCCGCTATTCATTAAAACACTTAATTTGCAGGTAAACTACATAATAGGGGTTAAAAACATGTCAGACAATCGACTTCCAAAGATAATGGCCTTACACGCGATTCGGAACAAAGTAACATGGTTTGAAGAATGGCTGGAATTATCTCATGGGTGTGCTGTTGAGCTGAATGCGGAAGCTAGGAACTGAGAGAACTCACTATGCCAGCTCATGTCTAGGCTAGAATGAAGTTTGTAGAAGAAGCGACGTACGTAGTACGTATAGCCAGCTGAACCATAACCCTGAAGATAAAAACTGCTTCAAAGACATCCATAGCATTCCCAAAATATCAACAATGTTTAAACTCCGTGGAGAGCTCCTAAAACTCAATTATAACCGCCATAGAGAAGATCTTCCTATATCCTGTAGTACGTGCAACTTGGAAGTAAGTGAAGATACCATGCATTTTCTAGGCAAGTGCCGAATACTAAGGGAAACGATGAGACGTTTCCTTGGAAAAGACTTCTTGTCCGAGCAAGAGATGATATCCCTTATCAACGAAGTAAACGTTACTGTACTATATAGATACTGCAAAATTGAATTAAAATATAGAGCGACTATATTAGCAGAAAACTTCTAAAAATGTTGGTAAGTGTATCCAAGTAAATATAAATAAATGCAATACTTATTTTTAGTTATATTCTCAATTTGGCAGATGGCATTATTATTACGTAAATTATTACTGGGATTTTGTGAGGCACTAGCCCATAAAAGACAAAGACATCTGGGCAAGCACCTAATATCAGAGGAAGAATTGAAGTCACTAGAACCAGCTCTCATTCTCAGATTCCTAAAGGAAACTGGCTTAAAGAGAATACTCTCACCACGTAAATTATTACTGCGATTTTGTGAGGCACTAGCCCATAAAAGACAAAGATATCTGGGCAAGCACCTAATATCAGAGGAAGAATTGAAGTCACTAGAACCAGCTCTCATTCTCAGATCCCTAAATGAAACTGGCTTAAAGAGAATACTCTAGGATAAATCTCTTCTACCTTCACGCAAAAGTAGCATATAACCCTCGAGCGGAAGGGAGCTCTTAAGAAAGCAAACGTATGAATAGGGGGCTCAATAGGTCGCCGTGCAACATACCTTCAACAATAACAACAATAATGAAGTTGCTGATTCCAATTTTCTCGAATAGATTGTAGAACATTCAATCTCTATACACAAACTGTAGCAGATGAGTTCGGGTTAACGGAGCTAAATCAACACCTTTCACCGTGGCCAGTGGACTTCGCCAAGTGTGCGAATTGTCACCTCTCCTTTTCATTGTTTATATGGACTGGATGTTGCAGCGCATCCGAGGCGATGAATGTGTCACATTGGGAGAGTTGAAGGTAAGTCATCTTCTTTCTACGGATGACTTAGTTATCCTCACATCTTCGCAGACGAAACTCCAGCGTGCACTCGATAGTTTTGTGGCCGCTGATCCTGGGATGAAGGTTAACGTGGACATATCAGAGGTTATGGTAATCTCCAGAAAGACTGTTCAATGCAAGTTAGTGCAGTTCTATTGAAGCAGGTGGAGTAGCTTACCTATCGCGGGGTCTTCTTTACGAGTGATGAGAGAAGTAAAAACTTTCATTTGGGATTAGTCAAGTTTTTGACACAGCTTGGGAGATCTGTGATCAGAGAGTCCGAGTTTAGTGTGAAAGCCAAGTTAGCAGTTTTCAACTAAATTTTTGTGGTGGGTCGCCGTGTCTCAGTGGGTTAGTGCGTCGACTCCTACACAGAGGGTGCCAATTTACCCACCTTCATTCCTCACTTCACGGCTGCGCCTCTTTCGAGTCACTGACATCGCTCAAAGAGTATTCATGTCCAGAAAAAAAGCCTCTCAACTTCGCAGTTCGGATTTGGCATAAAACTGTAGGTGTCTTCCACTAGTGAAAGGACAAAAGCACGCACAACACGAGTGGTTGCTGAGAAGCTAGGCCCAGGTCCGCCTCGAACTACCGCGCCACCCTCATATTGTTTTGTTCCAACTCTCACCTATGATCATGAAATTTGGGTGGTGACCGAAAGAATAAGATCGCGAATACAAGCTGCTGAGATGAGATTTCTTCGTGCTGTTGTGGGAATTACTAGCCAGGAAAGGGTGCAAACATGTCAGTTCATGAGGAATTCAATGTTAAGCAGCTGCTTCTTCGAACGGAAAGGCGTATGATTCGATGGTTTGATCACGCGGCACGAATATCCCCAATATCACGACTTCCGAAACTGGCCTTGAATGTGATTAAATCAAGTAGGCGACCACTTGGCAGACCCATGATGAGGTGGTTGAACCAAGTCCATATGCTCGCCTGGTTACGCTTAGGCATAACCCCTGATGAGTTAGAGTCGATGGCGGAGGATCGAGTTGCCTGAAGATCTCTCGTGTGTGATTTACCCCCGGCGACCCCTTTAGTGGATCATGCAGGTCGAAAGATGATGATGTAGTGCATGGATTCTTGAGTTCCAAGGTTATGACCAACAACACCACACTGACATTAGGTTTGACTATCTCCTGGTTTTCGGTCCTCAATTGGAGTCTATTCCATTATCATTAGACCTACTTAAGCCAGGGATGCAGGGATGGAGCTTATGGAGCTGTTATCCCAATCGTCGAATCACCTCTCTCCAATTATTGTTCTGTCATCAGAATCCTTTTCCTTTCCTTCCACTATCTAGGGGGAATAGAAGGGTAGTTATTTGAATGGCCAATAATCGATCCGACCGAAGCGTCGTCCCTCTCATTGGGAGTCTACTCCATCAAATCCAGAGGACTTGTTGAAGCATCTCTTTCCCGGCACCGCAACTGGTCTGGTAGACTGGTATCCGCAGCGAGTTAGAGTAAGTTTAACTGCCTCAGGTGAGAATAAATGCCGTCGCCATTGGCTACCAGATTCGGTAAATTCGTCGGATAGGCAACCAATTTAAAAGCAATTTGCGCGCACTTTGCTCACGGCCGCAGACGAAGCAGAAGATGGTACATCGCCTCAACGGAACACCACTCTTCCATCTTTTAAATTATGCCGTTTTTTGGAAATCGACGCTCGCGTGCCTCAGAGTCTGGCAGTCGTATTCACCTTTGAGCAATTGTGTTTGTGGCTGTGGCGTGGTTTCCTTTCTGATATCTTCCCCAAGACAAGGCACGCACGCCAGGGCAAGGAGATAAATTATGATTAAGGTGAAAATAGGTAAAAGCTCGGATAAATGACTCCCCTGTGTCATGTCAAGAAGCACTTCAAAGCCACGATAACGTCAGTTCAGTGTCCCTATTAAGGTTGGTTTCACCATTTTGATATGCATTAGTTGAAGGACGATGAGGAGGATAAGGAATATTACGTCTCTTCCTGGCGCTGAGGGATAATCCCACATCAGCGTTCGCTTACAACGTTAAATGGGGATTTTTGTCGCACAACGGAATGAAATGCTTGAGATAAACAGACACTAGCATGCCGGGGAAAAAAGCCTTTTAATTCAAGATCAAAAGCAAGGTTTAACCTGAAAGGATTTGCTCCGGCATTTTATTAGAAAATCTGAAACGGCTTTTACTTAAGTCGAGGGGAGAAGGATTTCTTTTGAAGATGACACTGCCTCCACAGCCAGCATCTGAAAGAGAGACATCCAACACAAGGAACTATGACAAAAGGAAAAAAACGAGCTCAAAGAGCGAGATATGCGGTCCTACAAAAGAGCTGCTATCTCCTCGTTGGTGCTGCTATAAGGGAAGGCTGCAGTAATGACAGTATGACCGACCTGTAAGTAAACTGTGAGTGCCCCCAAACCAGAGAATGCTTGCATGCAAGTGGAGGGCTGTACTGTGCAAAACGGGACCCTATCATGGTTCCACCCAGAAAATCCTTGAATAGCTGAGCACTGCTGTACCGAAAAACCCTTCCCTGGGAGACACAACTTTTGCTGGAACCCGGAGCAACTCAGGCGGCTGGCAGATGTGCTGGCACCCTGGGCTCGACATTACGAAGTGGAAAATCTGCTCTCACAGGAAGAGAAAGAATCGGGAAAAAAACGGTTCCTCTCTCGTTGTGAATCCAGGCGAAGCTTCGGTTAAGACCATCTGTTCTAGACGTGACTCCCGTCCTTATCTGCACCTTGGAGGGATAAGTTTCCGTTTAATTTCCAAAGAGTGCGAATAATATATAATCCACCACCAGATCCAAGGATGCTATAACACCCACGCTATAACCTCAGCACTCAACAGACTTGGGATCGAAAAGCCTACAGTGACTTTTATCCACCGGCTTCTCAATAATAGAATGATAAGCTCGAAGCTTGGTGATACCACGATCCGTAAGTCTGTGAACAGAGGTACACCGCAGGGTGGTGTACTCTCAAGGGTCTGGGTGTAAGGTCATTGCCTATGCAGATGACATTGCCATAGCTGTATCTGGGAAATATTTATCCATGATCAGAGATATAATGCAATCTGCCCTATCCAATCTAGTGAAATGGACTAGCCAGTGCGGCCTAGGTTTCAATCCGTAGTATAAAATTCCTAACTTTAACCGTCCCACACTATGCGGGAGCCCCTTGGTGCTAAGCGACAGTGATAAATTCTTAGGCCTTATACTAGACACGAAGTTAAGCTGGAAGCTAAATATCTAGGAACGCGTCAAGAAGGCCTCAACGGCTCTCTACTGCTGTAAAATACATACTGCTATAAGGTGTGCCAATCTGGTGGACTGCACTCGACAAGAAAGTCAACATCTCCCCACTCTCTAGAGTGCAGAGAAAGGCCTGCGTATGGATAAGCGGAGCGCGTAGGACTACTTCCGCTGAAGCATTAAACACATTCCTCAACCTGCCACCGATAGAACTAATTGGCAGACAGTCAGCAGCTAGCACGGCGATTAGATTAAGATCGCTGAGCAGCTGGAAAGAACTGCAGTCTGGACATTCAACGATCCTACGCAGGAACGCCTCTATACCCAGAGATACAGACCTCACTCTAACTAAACTCCTCTTCGAGAAGAATTTCTCAACCAGCACACCGCCCAGATCTTATTGGGAGTCTGAACACCAGACGCTGGAAGGTCGATGAATCGAAGATGGATGCAGGTGTGGGTGCTGATATCTATCCCAAGGATCTAAATTTCCAGCTATCGACTACCTAATCACTGTAGCGTCTTTCAGGCTGAAACTATAGCGATTAAGGAAGCCTTGTCCTGGCTGAAAAACAATGGAATATCGCGCACAGATATTGTCATCTGTTCCGATAGCCAGGCAGCGATCAAATCTCTGGAATCAGTCACCTTTAATTCCAAGACATTCCTTAATTGCCGCCTATCTCTTAACGAGATAGCCAAGTATTTTAGCATACAACATATGTGGGTGCCGGGACACTGTGACATTCCAGAGAATTGCGAAGCGGACGAACTCGCTAGAAAGGGCAGAAGCTCCGTTCTCTGTACGGGTGGATACCCACCCTCCATGCCTATCGCTACTATTAAACATCTGCTAAAGCTTGAAACGCTTGCCCAAACAAACCGCAGATGGACATCGGGCACAGGATGCCTCATTACCAAACAACTCTGGCCTATTATCGATCCCAAGCGATCGCTTAGCCAGATTAAGCAGGCCAAGCCTCAGATCTCTTATTGGCGTTTAAACAGGGCACTCTGCCACACGGAACTCACGCCTCTAGACTAGGCCTTCCCTCTAATGGTATTATAATAATAATTGTGGACTTATGACCCACTTCGTTTTTTCATTTATGGAATTATGTCTCAAAAGATTATGGACTTGCGTAATACAGGAATGTACTAAGGAACGTAGTGGGCATTATCACCTGCCACTGCCTTCTCGGTATCCATGCCAGAAGAATGGGAGCCCCCCACAATGACTACTTCAGAAGCTGTAGAGACGAGGAGGAGGAAGAAAATACGCTTCATCTCCTCGGCACTTGTCCAGCACTTGTCCAGCCCTTGCAAAAACTAGAAAATATATACTAGGAAACTACTTTTTCAGAAACCTAGAGGAAATGTCAGACTTAAAGATACAAGACATAGTCAGGGGAAAACTAACAGGAAAACTAATTGACTGTTAATTAGCAAAGAAGTGGACTTGTCAAAGTAGGCCACTAGAATACCATTAGGTAGTCTTTAGGTTAATTTCATTTTCGTAAGTGCAGTCCTTTTTAAAAGGAGCCGGTGGAAAGCACCGGGTAGTGATAGCACAGAGGATCCCACCAGGATCAAAGTGGGCCACAAGTGCTACAGTGGTGGCAATCACCCAAACCTAACCTAATCTAACCTACGTGTCACCTTAGTGGGTTATAAGTCCATTGTCCATCGACCGTTTCATCACACTCCGGCAAATTCTAGAAAAGACTCATGAAGTCAAGATCGACACCCACCACCTATACATCGATTTTAAGGGCGCATATGACAGCGTGCATAGGGACGAGCTATACAATGCCATGTCTAGTTTTGACATTCCTGCCAAACTCGTCAGGTTGTGCAGGATGTCGATGAAGAACTCTCGCAGCTCCATGAAGGTCGGTAACGAACTCGCCGACCTTCAATGTCAAGAAAGGTTTTAGACAAGGCGACGCGCTGTCATGTGGCTTCTTTAACATCATCCTGGAGAAGATCGTGCAAGACTCACACGCCAACAATAGAGGCATGATCTTCCAGAAGTCCGTACAACTGCTAGCATGCGCGGATGACGTTGGCGTGATTGGTCCAACACAGCGAGTCGTCAATGAAGCGTTTTTTGGTATTGAAGCAGAGGCGGCCAAAATGGGTTGAGCGGTGAACGAGGGCAAAAAGAAATATATGCTGTCATCAAGAAAGGACGCACAACATCGACGACTTAGCCAAAACGTCACCATAGGCAGGTATGACATCGAGGTAGTGAAGGACTTCGTCTACCTCGGTTCGCAAGTGAACAGTACGAACAACACCAGTACCGAGATTAAACGCAGAATTACTCTTGCCAATCGCTGTTTCTATGGGCTCAAGAGGCAATTGAGTAGTAGAGCCATCTCTCGAAGGACCAAGCTGACATTATACAAGACCTTGATCATCCCAGTCCTCCTGTACGGCGCGGAGGCATGGCCAATCTCAAAGAGGATGAGGAAGTCCTTGGTATCTTCGAGAGAAAAGCTCTGGGTGCGATATTTGGTCCTGTTTGGGTTAACGGTTTGTGGAGGAGAAGTTTCAACCACGAACTGTACGGGCTGTACAGCGACATGAGTCTAGTCAGGCGTCTTCGGATCCAACGCCTAATGTAGGCCATGTGGAGCGTATGGACACCTCAGCTCCGGCCCGAAGAGTCTTCGACTCCGAACCCATGGGACAACACAACAGAGGATGCCCGCGTTTAAGGTGGCGCACCCAGGTGGGGAAGGACCTCAACCAACTTGGCGAGCGACAGTGGAGACAGCTCACCAGAGACTGTGCTAGCTGGAGAGGCTTGTTGGTTGAGGCCCAGGCCCAACCCGGACTGTAGCGCCAAATAAAGAAGAAGAAGAAGTGGGAAGGGATAAATATCGTGTGTGTAGCAACACGGCCATGCTCAACCCTTAAACTTCATCCATGGTAGTTCAGGAATGCAAGTCTTCTCTGAATTTGATCGCAGTCAAAATGCAGAAAGACTTGTCAGGGTCCCGGATCACCAAGGGATCATGGGTAATGAGATCACTGATGAACTTGGCAGGGCACAGGAGAGGTACCTGAACTTGCGCCGTGACCACCTGTGTCCTTGGACGAGGCTTCCATCGATGGTTGGACTTCTAGAGAGCACAACCGGACTCTCCAAGATGTAGACAGACCAAGAAAAAAAAAAAGAAATCCACTGCATTCTTGTTATCTCTTGACAGAGAAGACAGCAAACGACGGAGCGGTGAACTTTCGCTTCACTACACCTTCGCCAGACCTAAGTGTGCTTGGCTTGGTGAAAGCGATGAAACCATCTTAGACAGATAGGGAGAGAGTAGGAGAAGACGACGACACTGTAGAGCACTTCCTCTGTCAATTTCCCGCTTTTGATCGGATTATGTGCCAGTAACTCCGTGTGGTTTGGTGGGAGCTGATGGTGTAGGTTCCGGGTTACAGAAGCAACTGCTGGTCTGCCACCCAAGATATTCAGATGCAGATGCAGACCAAGATATTCTAGAAAAAGTAGGTTGCTGCCTGACAATACAATGGACCAGTTTTTCAGTCTGAGTGCTCAAGTTTGCAGCTCCTTAAATGGGTGTGGAATTACTTGGGATTTCATGGACTTATAGTCTTGGTGGACATTGAGGGCCGATTTTTCAATAGTCAGATAAACAGTCAGATAGGAGTTAACTGTCAGTTTAGACATAAATACATTTTTCAATTGTCGCTATTCGAAGAATATATCATTTAACTGTCCAATAAAGTTATCTGCCCGATTCAGAGGCAGATAAAATGTAATTCTCCAGTTAAAGTAAGCGAACTGTCAGATTTAAAATGTTTGTTTACGAAGTTGTCTTGCGAAATATTGTTCAAATGGATTTTTTCTATATTATCGAACATATTCTTATTGAGGAAGAAGAATTAGTGCATAAATACTTACATCCATATTCAAGGAAAGAGTAGTGAGACAGAGACCTGACCATTATACGGAATTGTTGATTACTCTAAGGATTTATGCTGCAGGATGTTTTTAAATTACTATAGGAGACTTTTTTTTGGGTCGCCGTGGTGTAGTGAGTAAGTGCGTCGACACCTACGCAGAGGGTGCCAGGTTCGATACCCGAATTTCGCCACCTTTGATAATTCACGGCTCCACCTCTTTCGAGTCACTGACAATGCTCAAAGAGTATTCCTGTCCAGAAAAAGCTTCCTCAACTTCGCCGTTCGGAGTCGGCATTAAACTGTAGGATCCTTCCCCTCGTGAAAGACCAACAGCACGCTGAGAAGCTATCCCAGGTCCGCCTCGGACTGTAGCGCCACCCGTGAAATAAATTTTTATAGTTGATTTTACTGTGTTTTATTAGAGAATAACTCGTTTATTGATTCGAACTTCTAGTGTACGTAGACTTTTGTCACCAAGTGTATATAGTATTACACTTCTTAATAAGTAGGTAAGCATACAGCTTTCCAATTAATTATAGCTTCTATATTTCGCTTATCTCAAAGTCGAAAGTGCGTACACTTGCCCAAAGCGACTCTAACTAATGCAAACAAATCATATCTCCTCAAAACCCCAAGACTTCCGCTAACGTTCATCTTCACCATTGCCGGCTTTCATCGTGAACAAAAAAGTTGCGTACACAAGAATGCCGAAAGGGCCCGCTGCCCGAATCATCGCCATCAATCGTTCCACTCGTTTATGTACCCTTTCTCCGTGCCGCTGTGGCAGAAAAGTTTGAAACTCGAAATCAAACACTAAGTAAATCCCTCTCCCGTCAAGTCGAAACCAAATCCAAGCGTCTCCATCGATGGTGTTCCCATTGCGTGCACCGTGGTTGCCATCGCAACTCGCCTGGTAATGAGTTTTCCAATTTCACGAAAAAAAACTTCGCTGCAAACGAAGTTAATTATAGACAAACATTGGTCGTCGGCTGGGTTGGGTGGGTGGCGACTGCGCCCGGGCCTCCCACCCGATGGAAGTGTGTTTTAATTAAAACGAAACAAATCGTTCTCTCGGATTCGCGTGATTCAATGTGCAGATTGCTTGGATAAATACTAATGCTAAGGGATTAGTGCAAAGAATTGAGATGGATTTGAATTTTAAATCAACTCAACGAAGGTGAGTGCCTTTGCAGCTCCTTAAATGGGTGTGGAATTAGTACGGATTTCATGGACTTATAGTCTTGATGGATATTGGGCGGGCACGAGTAGTGAGGAGTCCTTTATCTGTGACAGCTGTTCGCTGGCAGATTTTTAATTGAATTCGCAGTGATTCTCTTTGAGAGTCCGACCATGCGTGCATGGTCTAGACCAAACCCATTCCAAACGGAAGTTACGCTGCGTTTGCACACAATTACAGTCCTTTATGGCACCTGAGTTCCTGTGATTTTGAACATCGTGAAGGTTACGTGGGAGGATACGTGGGCCAAGACACGAGATTTGGTTTACTCTTCAACCTGGAACCAGTTGGTGCTTGTGACAAAGTGGTTTAACTAGCTTAGGCCGCTGAAATAGTAAGGCCTTAGGTTTGCGTACCCACGGCAAGCTAGAGCACAACACGAGCATGCGAGGTGATTTGTGGTTTCTAACTCCTCTTCACCCAAGCATCGTCTACAAACATCATTGCATGGGACACCTATCCTACGAGCGTGTATGCCTATTGGGCAGCAAGTCTGAATCTGTCATGAAGCCTGTCTCAGCAACATATTTCGGTTCAAGCTCAAACTGCGAGACAGGCTCGGGCTCAGCAAAGACCTTTTAACTTAAAGAAGGTAATCTAACGAAACACCTAGAGATTCTTAGAAAGGCCGATGAGGTCAGTGACCTCATGACCCCAGCTCTTAAACAGACAATACAAAATCATTGTACCTAAAATAGAAGAAACGGCCATCAGCGCTTGTATGGGCGAATGATGAAACCGAAAGAAAGAAATAGGAGCAGGCTTAAAAAAGCCTCTACCAAGGGATTTCAACAATCTTCCAAGCTGAACTCTTAGTCTTCGTCAACCAAAGGAATCTATTCTACTCGAAAAGATCGATACTTTCAGATAGCCAAGGAGTCGAAGTCCTAAACAGCTTCAGATTCAACTTCAGAGCTATCTGAAAATGTAACATAACACTTAACACGTTGGCAAGTAGAAACAGGTTAAAACCGATATTAAGCGTGTATACTCAGCTCAGTAATAATTCTCAATAAAACGCTCTTTACTCACTTAGTATTCACTTTGCTTTTTTGTGTCAAATGTTAGTTCGTGACTACGTACTTGATTTCAAAATTCAAGTAGTCTTGCCAGTTGGTTGCCAATGTTTGTTCAATTATGGTTTTATTCACTAAAGCGTTTGTATATTAAACAAAGGAAGGATTACAAATTGATATACGTTATCCTATGCCGAGGCTTAAAATACCAAAGCTGATAATTCTGGTCTCTCTTAAGTGAGAGTTTTTTGTCCACATTTGAGAGAGTCCGCTTAAGAGTTTTAAAAACACTCTAGAAAGGCAATTTTTTGAGCGGTTTATCTCAGTTTAAATTTAACTTCATCTGGCTTTGATGGGATCAAAAATCAGTTCCTCAAAAACCTCCCCGATTTTGCACTTATAAAGTTGATGGATCTATTCAACAGCTGTCTAAGATTGGCCTACCCTCCTAGTAATTGAAAAGTAGCTAAGGTAATCCCAATCTTGAAACCTGGTAAAGCTCCCAATTTACCTTGTAGTTACAGACCACTTAGTCTGCTAAGCTCTCTTAGTAAGTGCTTGGAAAAAATCATTAAAAATAGAATTGTGTCTTTTGTTGACGACATCCGCGTATGCTAGCAGTTGTACGGACTTCTGGAAGATCGTGCCTCTTGTGATAGCGTGTGAGTTATGCACGATCTTCTCAAGAATAGTGTTGAAAAAGTCAAATGTCAGCGCGTCGCCTTGTCTAAATCCGTTTTTGACATTGAAGGTCTCGGAGAGTTCCTTTCCGACCTTGATGGAGCAGCGAGAATTCTCCATCGTCATCCTGCACAATCTGACGAGTTTGGCAGGAATGTCAAAACTATACATGGCGTTGTATAGCTCAACCCTATGCACGCTGTCATATGCGCCCTTGAAATCGACGAATAGGTGGTGGGTGTCGATTTAAATTTCTTGGGTTTGTTCCATGATCTGCCGTAATGTGAAGATTTGGTCGATGGTGGTCTTCCCCGGCCTGAAACCGCACTCATAAGGACCTATCAGGTTGTTGACGAATGGTTTCAGGCGCTCACAAGAAACGGCAGAGAACATCTTATGGGCGATGTTGAGGAGACTTATCCCTCGGAAGTTGGCGCAGTTGAAGGGGTCTCCTTTCTTGTGGATCGGGCAAACGATACTGAGATTCCACTCGTCGGGCATGCTTTCCTCCGACCATATCTTACAGATGAGTTGGTGCATGTACCTTACCAGCTCATCTGAACCGCCGACGGTCCGTCTCCATCAGCAGCGTTGGTAGAACCTTCGGAAACCATTTCTGCCGTAACACCTCTCCATTTCCTTGATCGCGCTTTTCTCATGCTCTTTCTTTTTCTTTTTGACAAACCGGTGCTCTTCCCTTCTTTTAAGTTCGTAGAGCTCACGAACCGCCCTCGTCTTTCTGTCCAGCGTCGCCTTGTATGCTGCTTGCTTCGCTGAATGTGCCTGCCTGCACTCGTTGTCAAGCCAGGGATTTTTTGGGTGGCGCTTTAAAACCCAGCACATCAGATGCAGCTTCTCTGATGGCGTTTGGACAACGGTTCCATTGTTGGTCGATGGTTTCGCCTGGCAGGGTTGGACTCTCTGAGAGCTTTAGGGAGACTCAATCGGAAAAGTTGCTGGCGGTCAATTGCGATTGTAGCTTTCTGACGTCAAACTGTTTCGGTCTTGCTCTACTCCGTTGTCCTATCGATATCCGTGTTCTTACCTTGGCTACAACAAGGAAATGATACGAGGCGATGTTAGCTCCTCGGAATGTTCGGACATCGAGAATGCTGGAGGAGTGTCTGACGTCGATCGCAATGTGATCAGTCTGGTTGACGGTTGATTGATCAGGAGACCGCCAGGTCCCTTTGTGGATGTTGAGGTGAAGGAACCGCCTACTGGCTACAAAGAGGTTTCGCCCCGTTACGAAGTCCAACAGCCTGAGTCCGTTCTCGGACGTGTTGTCATGCAGACTGTGCTTTCCGATGACTCTCGCAAAGATGTCTTTCTTGCCCAGCTTCGCGTTGCAATCGCCTAGAACAATCTTGGTGTCGTAGCTGGGGCATTGATCGTATGTTCTTTATAGCAGATCGTCAAAGTCATCTTTGCTGTCGTCACCTTTATCCTCGCGTGGGCCCAGATCAGGCTGATGTTGCCGAATGTAGCCTTGATGCGGATTGTTATGAGGCGCTCGCTTATGTATTTAAAGCTTAAGACTTCTTGCCTAAGTCTGCCTCGAACAACAAACCCGCATCCGAACAAGCGCTGCCTTCGCTCTTTGTAGCAATCGCCGAAATATATATATCGCAGTTTTTCAACCTCTATTTGCCCGGCCCATCCCACCGCACCTCCTGAATGGCGGTGATATCTGCCTTATAAGCTTCGAGGGCTTCCGCAAGTTCATCGGCTGCACGTGGTTGGTTCAGGGACCTCACATTCCACGTGCAGAACCGAAAATCGTTGTCCTTATTTCGTTGACCATGGTCGTGGGTCGCCGTGGCGTAGTGGGTAAGTGCGTCGACGAAAGAGCTTCTCAACTTCGCCGTTCGGATTTGACATAAAACTGTAGGTGTCTTCCACTAGTGAAAGCACAACAGAACACACAACACGAGTGGTTGCTGAGAAGCTAGGTCCAAGTCCGGCTCGGACTATCGCGCCATCCTCATTTTGTATTCGCTCCAACTCGCACCTATGGTCATGAAATTTGGGTAATGACCGAAAGAATAAGATCGCGAATACAAGCCGCTGAGATGAGATTTCTTCGTGCTGTTGTGGGAATTAATAAACAGGAAAGGGTGAAACATGTCAGTTCATGAGGAATTAATTGTTAAGCAGCTGCTTCTTCGGTTTGATCACGTGGCACGAAAGTCCCCATCATCACGACCTCCGAGGCGTGCCTTGAATGGGGTTCCATCAAGTACGCCACCACTCTCCTGACCGAGGACGAGGTGGTTGGACCAAATACAAAAATTCGCTTGGCACAACTCCAGATGAGTTCGAGTCGGTGGCAGAGGTTCGAGTTGCGTGGAGATATGTCGTGCTTGCTTTACCCCCGCGACGCCTTTAGTGGATTTTGAGGATCAGAAGATGATGATGATGATGGGTATCTGGTCGCATTTTCGAAGCACCTGCAGATGCTTAAGTTGGGCATGAGAAACTCCACCGTGCGTACGTTACGAGAGATTGATTCCCCCTAAATCTGCTTTTCTATTCCGCACAGGACATAACGAACTACAAATCTAGCCCATCCAGCCACAGACTTAAAATTCCTTGATGAGCGATAACCCTAGTGGATCATGAGGGAGACCAAGTAAAATCTTCATAAACACTTTGGAGCCTCCTCACAATCAATTTCAGTGAGTAAGAAGTGGGTTACTGAGTGCCTTTGTGATCTTACCTGTACAAGCGATTCTGAAAATGCAAGTTCTCCAAAAATGTCCGTGGTTGCTCACACTCGAATAGAAACACGATTGACCTTTAATTGGCGATGTTCAGACGCAATTCAAACAACGTTTCGCGCCATTTTGTTTGCGTGAACGAAGCATGGATCTATCACAAGAGATCAGAGACAATGAAATAACAAGAAATTGGGTTTATTCTGGTTTCAAAGTGCACCAAAAAAGACAAGACGGGTTTGATGCACGCGGTGTCATTCGCATCAATTACTTTAAGTCAGAGCTCTTAAAAAGACTCGTTATTCATCGGAAGGAGCAGCGACTGCATTTGACTAAAGAGACAGCTGTTCTGTCAAGACCATCCACAGGTTAAGTTAGGTAGATGGGTAGGCGGGCGTATGTCATGCCTCGCTTAGGTCCTGACGACTGGATGGCGCAGATGGTAATGTGTCTGCGCCTGGTTAGCGGGATCCCCTGTTCGAATCCCAGTGAAAACAAAGTTAATACGCTTTTATCTGGTTTTCAAACCTGGTCCAGTCACCATTTGTCGTTTGGATCAAATTAACGGCGCTGTCACTTGAGCTGTCAATCAGTGGTAGCAGTCTGACTGTGGGAATCACAATGGACCAACATGGTCTAGGTGTGCTGGTGAATTCACTAGAAGCCCCTCTACCCAACCTAAGTCCTGCTGCACTCATTGTGATGCCCTTTGGGCGAGTGTCACCTCTTAACTTCTACTTTGACGATGACTGGGAGAAGAATAGACATCGCCTTCTCGAGCGACACCACATCAGCGCAAGCCAACTGAATTGCTTTAAGCCGCCTGGCAGCATAATCGCCCATGCTGGCCTTAGTGTGACTACCTTCCGCACGCTGGCACTATCCAAATTGTTCTCTCGTACAGGATTCAAACAGTTTTTTTTTGAGAATTTTCCCTTGAGAAGACACAATTGAGCAACAAAACCTAAGTAAAAGTGCCATGTTGTGCCAAGTTGTTCTTTTAATTAAAATCAAGAAACTTTGAAAGGAGGTAAATACCTGCACAGGATGTTGTTTTGGGAGACCACCTCCTCCCTCCTCATCCAACCAAATTTCGCACCAATTAATTTCAATTATCCTCTAATCACGCCACGAATAGGACACACACACCGACGGCCACACTCAATGGTCTCACTTCGACTTATTTGCCAACCGACCATCGATTAATCTCTGCCACTTTCAATCCAAACACCGACACGATCCGATACAAAACCGCACATGCACACAAATTAATCGCAACTCACAAAACCGCTCGTCCCAAGCAGAGAACTTTCCACACAATTAAATGCACACCAGTGCGGCCATGTTGTGGGAGGCTGCTGCTCAACCTCAACCGTGCACGTGGAAATCCAGCCCGAAAATCTTTCATTAAAGTGCATTTACATGCTGTCGTTTCAATGCAAGCGGTTGCTCACGGCAAAGTGAATGTATTTCGTTCCGACAGAGTTTTTTTCCAACGAAACGCAGTGGCATCCTGTGCGTTACCACAGCAACGTTCACCTGAAAGGGGCAACGCGCACTCACTCTCCTGCGAGGAGGATGCATGCATACATTTGACGTCAGTCGGTACTCGCAGATCCTGTATTTGGGAGGGAGGGAGAAACATTAATTAAGGATGAAAGCTGGGTGTAATCTCCACGCCGACCATTGGCAGGCGGCATCAAAGGATGGAACACAGTTAACAGTTGAGTTCCCCCAACAGAGGGGTTTATTTTGATTTGCTCATCCTTCTGTGGGTCTATTCAGGACCCCGACACACCTTCGTTCGCCTGAATCTATCCCCAGATGCTCGTGGTCGTTGGTCATGCATGTGAGGAGGGCATGCGAAATGACTTGAAGTCGTATCGAAGGCGAAACGAGACTCTTGTGGAATTTTAATGTCCTCGCAACAGCATGTCGGCAATTGTCCTCCGATTGAGTGTCTGGACTTAATTAGGGACATGTTCTGGTGGCCCTGTGAACCGAGTGGGCTTTGTTATTGGAACCAGTGTCACGTGGCACATAAATTCGGACACTTGCACGGGACGGAAGGACTTGGGACCATTAAGTGCGCCCTTAATGAGGTTAGAGTGGCCTCATTGATGGTCCGTTGAGCAGTGCTTTGATGTCATTCATTTTATGACCTGCGCCAAGAGGTGATTCCTATAATATAAATTAACTTGGATTTCATCAGTCGCACGGAGAGGGACGAAGGGGTGGTCATCGAAGTGAGATGTAAATGCAACGCCGAACGCCGAACAGCGATTGGTGATTTCTTGCTTTCGTCCATTCAGTGAGCTGACTTCTTAATTTATGTCTTTTCTTTTTTCATGGACTCCGGCTCCCCAAAATAATTTTGAATATCCTTGTGGGTCGCCGTGGCGTAGTGGGTTAGTGCGTCGACTCCTACGCAGAGGGTGCCAGGTTCGATACCCGAATTTACCACCTTTCATATTTCACGGCTCCACCTCTTTCGAGTCACTGACAATGCTCAAAGTGTAATTCCTGTCTAGAAAAAGCTTCTCAAACTTCGCTGTTCGGAGTCGGCATTAAACTGTAGGTCCCTTCCACGCGTGAGAGAACAATAGCACGCACAACACAAGTGGTTGCTCAGAAGCTAGGCCCTGGCCCTCTGCGGGCTGTAGCGCCGCCCATATTATTATTATTATCCTTGGATGGCCTTGAAGCCCGGGAGCAACTAGGAAAACTGCAGTCAATGTATTGGGGGCATTAAATAAGATCATTCAGCGATGATGGGCCGTTCATAACGTCCAGGTGCTCATGATCGGAGTACAAACCTATGAGGCCTGGTTCACACTAGACTAAAAACCTCGTCACAACAACCACCGTAAAGTAAACCAGAGAGACAGAATTCACGAGAAAGTTGCGCTGAAGAGATTAATATTAGTGTTAAGTAATCCGGGTCAAGCCATAGCACAGGCCGAAGGCATAGATGGAGAAGGGGAGGTGCCAATGCACATCTGTCTTAAATATCCGCGGATTGTCTTCTGTTTGATTGAGGTCTGGTTGAAATAATGGACTTGGAAGAGCATTCCATATTCACGTAGTGACACATAGGTTAGGTAAGGTTGAGGTGAGGTTGAGGCATACGGCCAGCAGACACACTTAGGCCAAGCATAGGCCCATTTTGTTACCACGTGGATCTTAGGCTATCTGATAAAGCTAAGAACAGGGCTGATTTTGACGCTGATCAGTTCAGCCAGATAAACAATGGAAATGGGCCCCCAGAAGTCTGAATCCGCGGGATTAGAGAGCACTGCAGTTACATAGCAAGTGTTCGATGGTTTCTTCCTCATCCTTGTCCAAGCAGCTTCTACAGAAATCATTATAGGGAAGGCCTAGTCTAGAGGCGTTCCGATGGCACAATGCCCTGTTAGAACGCCTATAAGAGATCTGAGGCTTGGCCTGCTTAATCTGATCAGGCTAAGCGATCGCTTGGGATCGATCATAGGCCAGAGTTGTTTGGTAATGAGGCACCCTGTGCCAAATGTCTTTCTAGCGAGTTCGTCCGCTTCGCAATTCTCTGGAATTTAACAGTGTCCCGGCACCCACATATGTTGGTTGTCAAAGTACTTGGCCATCTCGTTAAGAGATAGGCGGCAATTAAGGGATGTCTTGGAATTAAAGGTGACTGAGTCCAGAGATTTGATCGCTGCCTGGCTATCGGAACAGAAGACAATATCTGTGCGCGATATTACATTGTTTTTCAGCCAGGACAGGGCTTCCTTAATCGCTATAGTTTCAGCCTGAAAGACGCTACAGTGATTCAGTTATCGGAAAGATAGCTGGAAACTAAGTTCTTTGGAATAGAGATCAGCGCCCACCATCGACCTTCCAGCGTCTGGTGTTCAGACTCCCAGTAAGATCTGGGCGGTGTGCTGGTTGAGAAATTCTTCTCGAAGAGGAGTTTAGGTAGTCTGTATCTCTGGGTATAGAGGCGTTCCTGCGTAGGATCTTTGAATGTCCAGACTGCAGTTCTTTCCAGCTGCTCAGCGATCTACATCTAATCGCCGTGCTAACTGCTATCTGTCTGCCAATTAGTTCTATCGGTGGCAGGTTTAGGAGTATGTTTAATGCTTCGGCGGAGGTAGTCCTCAGCGCCCCGCTAATGCATACGCATGCCATCCTCTGCACTCTAGCGAGTGGGGTGATGTTGATTCTCTTGTCGAGTGCGGTCCACCAATTTGCGACACCTTACAGCAGTATGAGTCTGACTACTGATATAAATAGCCAGTGAACCATTTGGGGTTGCAGTAGAGAGCCGTTGAGGCCTTCTTGACACGTTCCTAGATATTTATCTTACAGCTTAACTTCGTGTCTAGTATAAGGCCTAGGAATTGAGCATTATACATAACTATATGTCAAGCTTAAGGGTACACTGATGGGCGATATGGCCATTGCGTACCAGAGCTCTAATCGCGTAAGGCGACAATCGTCTCGCGCTAGTGTTTCGACGATAGTTTCGCTTCGTGTAGGCATAAAAAAACGGTAGCGTCTTAGAGATATCGTTTTGCCTGCTTCGCGTAGACTGAAAACTGTCACTAACTATCGTCTCGATGACTGATTTTTGGCGATACCTACTTTAGTATCGTTTCCTATTAAATGAGAATAAATTGTGTATACGTATTCTGTTCTACACTTTTGAGACATTTTTAGAGTGATAGGTCGCATTTGTATTAGTTTTGTTCGCAAACTGAAATGAGAATGTGTTAGTGAAATTTGAGAGGAATTAGAGCACAGATGTCATTTTTAAGTGAGAGATTATTTTCAGAGCACTCAATCTGTAACGATACGCGAGACGATAGGGATGGTCTTACGTGAAGCAAATCATCCACGATATCATCGAAGTGAATCAAAAGGACTATAGTCGTCTGAAAAGTTACGCAATGAGAGCCCAAGTTCGATCCCCGTATTTACCAACTTTTATAGTCCCCTGTCCATTCAGGGTCGCCATAAAACTGTAGGTGTACCTACACAACACGTGTAGATGCTGTAGAGGCTGGGACTAAGTGGACTATCGCGCCACTCATATTATACACAGAAAAAAATGCACAGAATGTTAAAAGTTGCCCCATTCCATCCGTCGCACAGTGGGACGAGTGTATGGGAAAATCGGCAAAATGAATATCTCGTGTGTTTATAACTATTTATTACATAAATATCTTTGTTTTAACATAAAAGGCACTTAAATAGTACTCATCTAGCTAGTTGCCCGCAGAAGCTATAGAAAAATAATTAAAATAGAAAAAATTGATTATTAAAAATTAATCACCATCTTTCTCTGATGTGGTATAAATATCGTTCAAGTTTACATTCACTGGTAATGTTAACACTTCCAAATCGTTTTTATGGATGTACTGATCAATGTCTGTGTCGATCTTAGACATATGCGTGCTTTTGGAACGTGGGATCTGTGATTAATTAAATCAATCATTGTACTGATCTTGGAGTATTTACGACTGTGGTCTAGCCTGGCATTTCTAATTTCTTTATGCTAGCTGAAAAAATGATATTATATCTTTCCCATGAATCAGAAGCTTATGGACGCTGCTAGGCATGTAGTACCAATTGTATTTGGAAAGACACACATTTTTTGTACCTTCCAATAGTTTATTGAATGTCTCAATAGTAATTTGACGACTAGTTGCAATTGTCCTTAAAATCATTGCGAAGTTGTGGATGAGTTCCGTGTCCTCCCCTGTTATTTCAGCACTCAATTCGGGATTGGAGAAAAAAGGTCGCGCACTATTTCCGTCATTGGTAGTAGCATATCCATGCTTAGGAATGTCGACAAGCAACCCCATTCTTACACCCCTATTCTGGCAAACCTCAGTGATGTGTTTTAAGTCACAACTACCTCACAAGAGCATGGTGAGTCACAAATTGTGAGGTTTTCGTATTCTGAGCAAAACTTCACAGCTTGTGATGAAAATTGTGATGTTCTCATGAGCACATCACAAGGAAAAATAGCAACAAAAGAACTGTCACACACAAGGAAAAATAAACAGATTCCTATTCCTATTCGGGATCATTTTTGCCCAGAAGAAAATCGGGATTCATTTGTAAGAAATTCATATAGTGGTCCAACTGCTCCTGGGATGTACGCTGATATTTTCTTGTTCCTGCAAAATATTCATTATTAATAAATACTTATAAATATTTCATTAATATACACATTATTACATTGTTCGCTACATTCTGCCATTATTTTGTAGATATTACTTTTCCAAAATCAAGTATTAGTAGACCGCTCAGTAAGAAAAAAAAGCGAGAATATAATAATTGTCAAAAAAAAAAAACAATTTTTGACATGGCAACGAATTCACCTCACCATGGTGACTATTTCTTGTGTGTTTTCTTGTGAGGTTTTCGCCAGAATACCAAATAGCTGAAACCTCACAAGGTAGGCATCATTATTTTCGCCTCACTGACATTCGTGCGTTGTGACCACATCACAACCAGAATAAGAGTGTTAATCTAAAATTGTCTTGAATATTTTTTTTTTTCGTATTAGATAAACAATCCAAGCATCTTATCCAGGAATGCAAAGGTGAAAGGCCGAATTTAAAATGATCGGTATTTGGTGGTCATTCTTCTACAGAAGGTAAATTCATCTGCGAAGGTTTAGCTAAACAGACCTAACAATTCTGAGCTGCATTTATTCTACTTAATGTATTTATTGCACTACCATCAAGCATAGTCATCGGCATTTTGTATCTGATTTGCATGTGTCTTCCATTAATATATGTGTGGAAAGTTTGAAGCTGTTCAATAATTTCTTCCATGTGGGTTTGCTCAGACATACTAACTATTTTCTTTTGTGAAAATCAATTTCATAGGCCTACAGAAATGAGTAGAACCTGGCCGCTAATTCACCCAAAATTCTCTATTATTGGTGCTATCTACTAATTTCAATGGGACAAACTCTATAAAATATCAGTTATAACAATCAGTTTTATCACTATTAACTGTGTTTTTTTTGCAAGCGTATATACGCTTACATTTCAATTTGCATGTAGAATACACTAACAACAAGTCCTATATCCGCTTAAGTTACTCATCATATCTATCGCCACTTATGAAATAAGCGCGGATAAGAACAATGCTTCCAACCACTATTTTCTGTGTGTTCATTCCTGAATTTATTCATTCATTGCTTAGGTTGCTGTATGTGGCTTACATTTGCAGGTGTGGTTGATGTATTAGATCATTTTTAATTTTTTGGCAACCATAAGTATGCAATTTTTGGTATACCCAGAGTGTCTCTGCTATACATTCCGTTTAAGTTTCGTAGACGAAATTGTTTTTATTTTATAATTATTAAGTGTTTTTGCTTTTAAAGTGATGGTTACGCTACACAGTCACAAAACGACAATTGTGCCCATTAACAATCAACTATCACCTTCCACGACTACACCTCTGGCTGCTTAGCAAATGTCATAAATGTCGTCGGTGCTGCCAAGATTTTATGATGAATCATCAAGCGAAGTTGATAATTTTTTTGTGCACTTATAATATAAGCGTATATACGCTTGCAAAAAACACAGCCAATAAATATTTACTTATAGTTGCTTGTGTCCGGAACTGCCATCAAATCCCCAATTGCATATTAAATCCAATGAAGTGCATCTATTATTTGCTAATGACAAATTTGGCTTGGAAATTTCAACAATGCTCTTAGCGGTTTTATTTAAGAGGGATTGTCGGTTAACAGGAGTTTTCATCATCCGGCGAGTGAGAAGATAGGAAGGGTTTTACCCCTTGGGCATCACAATGGGTCGAATAGGACCTCAGCGTGGCGCCCGCCGGCCCCGCCGCGTCAACCCACTAACCTAACCTAACCTAACTGCACAACTTATATCGGGTAATAAGATATCAAATTAAACTCGAAGAAACAGTAGATTATTCAGGTCGTGGTGTCGTTGTATTTACGGATAGGTTGTTCTTTCCAAAGTCAGTCAAAAACCGAGGATGGCAGGAAGGTTAAGTGTAGCATCAGCTTCTCCAAATTTGGTCCATGCACCTGCAATAGAGCCATAGTTGACCAATCCCGACTCTCCCTCCTAATAGCATCCACTCCAATACCCTGTCTGTTAGCCTGAGGGGGTAATATTCTTTAAGTTCCGTATCCCAGATCTTGGATATCTTCTCAGTCTCTTTTGGACAGAGCCTCTGAACTTCGTCTTCGACTCCGAACCAATGGGACAACGGAATAGAGGACGCCCACGGAACCGATGGCGCACCCAGGTGGAGAAGGACCTCAATCGACTTAGTGTGCGCAGTCGGAGACAGCTGGCTAAAGATCGTGCCGGCTGGAGAGGCTTACTGGTTGAGGCCCAGGTCCACCCCGGACAGTAGCGCCACCAGAAGAAGAAGAAGAAGAAGGTCCTCTGGAATAGTTACAGAACATCTTGAAAGTCTTGAATAGAATTTTGCTGAACATCTTGGAGAATTTCATGGAATTAACTTCAAGTTGCCAAACAGAGAGATAATATTTAAGCACTGCAAAATGTCCCTTCTGTAGATGAGTGGCTGGATCGACATCCACCACTCGACCAACAAGAGTTACATCCATCATGTCAAATGATAGCCTACAACGCGAACCGAGCAACATGTTTGCTCTCATGTCGACCGGCTTAACCCTTACCTTCCAAACACGGCAGCATTGCTCGTTGATTTATTGCCCCACCCCCAAAGAGCTCCTGCATATCACAAGGAGACCCCTAACACTCCGAGTATCAAGCAATTTACTGACAAGTTGCAAAGTGAAATGGAACATTTCCTTTATGGACGCCTGCCGTCTATTATCCCCGTAAATGTGGCACGAAATTGTAACTCCACCGCTGCGCCCTCACCGCGTCGACGCCGAGCACTACCTGGTTGTCGCATTAGCGGGCGTCGTCACTTTTGGGACGGGCTCGAGGACTGACACGAAATTACTGAACACAGCGTGACTGCCGTGTAAATAATTCAGAAGTGAATCGAAAAGGACCACGGGATGATTCCCAAGCAAAGGCCGAGCTGGGCCGTGTTCATGCATATTTTAGCCATGCCGTTACGTGGTAGGTTACGGAAACGTCTTTTATTTGCAAAACATTTCGCACATTTCGGACACTCAGGCAATGGCGTGTGGAATGCAGGGGGATGCTGTTTCGGAGTCATTCCACATGTAGCGTTATTTGTTCTCCTTCTTATTCGCTTTGTGAATTTAAATTTGGCTACATTTTGACTGAGTGAACACGAGGAGGCGCCGCGCCGAGTGATGTGCTGTGGGTGCCCAAAACGGGCACGGCGCTACGTGTATCGGGGTTATGATGTTAAATGTAAATTGCACATCCCTTACTCGCTGATGTGATTTGCTGTTTCTTGGGGTAGCTGGCGTGAATGTGTCTCCTGCTCTTGTGATGCATTAGGGGATAAGTGTCATGCCGTGTACAGAGAGTGGAAAGAGAATTCAAGAAAAGGACTTTTACTTGGATTTACATATTTCGCGGGACGGAGCAGTTCTATGAAAGAGACTGAGACTAATTATGTGTTTAAATAAAATCCCGGAGGGACTCCTGATGAAGACATTGTTGTATCCTTGTCACAAGCTGATACACTGCTGAGAATGAATTACTTAAACAAGCTTGCTGGCTGTTCACAGCAGTAGGTCATCGGTGACGTCAGTGACTTGAAGGCACAGCTAGAGACAAAGTGAATTGGCCGAGGACATTCGAATCAATACAACAAGCGAAGCAATAAAACCACGGATGAGGAATGTGGCACTGTCTTGTGAAATCCCACGGGTGCCACATCCATATGTTCAATCTTAAGCTAAATATTCTCCGATGAAGTGAAAAAGATATACTGGGCAACTTTTCGAGAAACATAGAGGAAATGTCACACTTAAAAATACAAGACATAGCCAAGTTTATCAGGAAAACAAATTGGCTGTAAATCAGCACAGGAGTGCACTTGTCAAAGTAGGCCACTGGAATACCATGAGGTAGTCTCTAGGTTTTGTACCACTTTCGTTAGTGTAGTCCCTTTTAAAAGGAGACAGTGGAAAGCACCGGGAAGTGATAGCACAAGGGATTTAAGTGGGCCACAGCTGCTACAGTGGTGGCAATCGCCCAAACCTAACCTAACCTAACCTATGTTCGGTAAGAATGAAGTGCGATTCCTCCTATCTACACAAAATCAACCACTGGGAGAGAAGGTCAAAGAGATCGAAAACTTCAAAAAGCCAACAACGGCGAGGCAGCTGAAGAGGTTCCTGGTAATTTTTATCAACGGTTCTTACATCACAAGTAGGCATTACGTCAAACTCCCAATAATTTTTAAGACGTTTTTTTCGCGAACGCTACGCTTTGGTACATCCGGTCGTGAACGCGAGTTACGTGTTGCAAAACGTCACAGCTGTGGAATATAAATAGCAACAATGCGTCTATTCACACGTCTTTTTCTAGTCCCTCATTCCCCATTTTTGTTTACGTTAATGTTGAGTAGCTTTCTTTCCAGTTCCTTATCTCCACCTGTTTATTTTTGTGAAGTCTATTGTTAACTGCTACATCTTATTGTTTTCTCCAAAGAGCATAGACGCCAGCGGAGTCATTTGTAGACCATGTAACTTTTATTCAAAAATGAAATATATTCAGTTCAGTTGTCTTAAATGTTTTCGTTTACTTAGTTACAATGTACGTGTTAGCTCCCGACCGTAACTAGCGCCACTATTCCCTTGTACAGATGCCTCAGGCATTGCAGTGCACACACTGCACTTTACCAAATCATCGATGGAGTTGCAAAGTCGTTTCGGTTTATCTCCAAGAAATTATCGACAAACAGCAATTCGAACATACAAAAATAGGAAAAAAAAATACATAAGCTTGATATTTAATAATAATAATATGGGTGGCGCCACAGTCCGAGGCGGATCTTGGCCTTCTTCTTCTCAGCAACCACTCGAGTTGTGCGTTCTATTGTTCTTTCACGAGTCTAAGGGACCTACTTATGTGAGTGAAGAGGTACCGGGATACCTTTTCAGTTTTCAATGACCAGATGAACTGACAGATAACTATCAAGAAAGAAGACCACTTTGACTGCACCAACTATAGAGGAATAAGTCTCCTGAACATCGCATACAAGATCTTCTATGCCGTTTTGTGTACTCGCCTGAAGCCGTTTATAAACAGCCTAACAGGTCCATATCAATGTGGCTTCAGGCCAGGGAAGTCCACCATCGACCTACAGCAAACTACAGCAGTTCCTAGAAAATAGACAAGATATCAAATCGACATCCACCCCCTTTTCGTCGATTTCAAGGCCGCATATGACAGCGCGCATAGGGACAGGCTTTACAGCGCCATGTCTAATTTTGACATTCCTGCCAAACTCGTCAGATTCTGCAAGATGACGATGAAGAACTCTCGCTGCTCCATCAAGGTCGGTAACAAACTCACTGAGACCTTCAATGTCAATAAAGGTCTTAGACAAGGCGACGCGCTGTCATGTGATTTCTTTAACATCATAAGATCGTGCAAGACTCACACGCCAACACTAGAGGCACGATCTTCCAGAAGTCCGTACAACTGCTAGCATGCGCGGATGACATTGACGTGATTGGCAGAACACACTGAGCCGTCAATGAGGTGTTTACTGGCTCTGAGGCAGAAGCGACTAAAATGGGTCTGGCGAAGCGAAGTATATGCTGTCATCAAGAAAGGACACACTACATCGACGTCTTGGACAGACCGTCACAATGCGTCACAGCTCTAACTTCGAGGTAGTCAAGGACTTCGTCTACCTCGGCTCCGCAGTAAACAGTACAAAGAACATCAGTACCGAGATCAACCGCAGAGTAACTCTTGCCAACCGCTGTTTCTATGGGCTCAAGAGGCAATTGAGTAGTAGAGTCCTCTCTTGAAGGACCAAGTTAACATTATATAACACCTTGATCAGTGTAACAAGTTAACTAGAAAGTACCTACCTAACATGGTTGTTTGACAAATCAATTCTTTTTGACTGAAAATTGAAAAGGTCAGGTCCAAAAACTCGGCTGGTTCCGCCTGGGCGTCGATGGCGGAGGATCGAGTGGCCTTATAGTCTCTGCGTAGTTTATCCAAGCGATTATGCTAGGGGCATGATGATGATGATGATAATCATAGTTTTTAGACTCGATATAGTCAAGGATAGTCGGCAACCCCAAACAGATTAATCATAAATGACGCTTCAGGGCAAGGCTAAGTCCCCTAGGCCAACAAGTCATCCCTCGGGTTCTAAATTCATTAGCATATGCGTCCGTAATGCCGGTCCATCAAAATTGGCCAAAAGGCGCTAAAGCTTGCCCTCTAATCAAATTGAAGTCTACACCCACAGGCGCAAATTGAATTGACTCGCACCTCAACCCCGGGGCGAATTCGTTTGAATTTTTTATTGACACCCGCATAGATGCTCACATTAGACGATTGCTTCTCTCTTGCCGCTGCGTCGAGAGAGGGCGACACACAACAATTAAAATATTAATGCGCTGTGTCCATTCCGAGGCAAAGCGGAGGGCGGCCGTTGCTTCAATAAGTCAATTATACTAATTACTTTCGCACTACTTCGCCGCCTTCAAGTGCAATCATAATAAATTCAGACTCGTTGAAGGGTCAATTACTTATGCAAATATGGAGATGGACTTTAAAACTGCTGGCCCACCCTACAAGTGCTGCCCTACCCAGGCGCCGACGGGTGGACGTTTGGAAATGTCCCATTTGGAATCGACGCTGAGTGAAAACGAAATGTCCCTCTAAAGGATGTGGTTCAGCGCTTTACGGCCGACCCGTGTAATGTGGAAAATCGTGAAACTGTTTGTCATCATCCGTCCCATTAAACTGACGGGTTTTCTGTATTTATGACACGGTGACAGTGTCGAATGTAATGTCGCTGTAAAACCAAAACTGTTATGTGCAGTTTGGTTGGGTGTCCATCAGACCCAGGGGACTTGCAGATTCCAATCGGGGTAATGGACTTGAATGAGAAGGTGTTTCCGATGGCCTGCAATTATCAGACGTCGTGACTTGAATGTGTGCATGTTCTGAAATGTAAATTTCTGCCTTCTTTCTTTCAACCTCTTCTCTTACATCAGGAGGAGATCCACCAAATAAACACAACTGGAGTTGCAATACAATCACATCTCGGATCATGTAAATCACCTTCCAGGAAAGCCACCGCTAGACTTGTTAAATTTCGCACGCAATAATTTCAAACCGGAATTACCGATGAAATCATAGGCATTCGGAAATTTCATACACCCTCAGGGACACTCGCACGATTCAGTCAAAATGCAATAAAATCGAATTGACCATTTCGCAGGCGTATGACGCGGCTTGCTTCCTTCTAGCCAGAGCAGTTCATCTCCCGAGGTGGGTGCTCACCATAAAATGTGGAATCTTCCGCTCGGAATTCAAAATGCGGAGTGGATGCAAATGATTCGAAATTGCACAAGACGCGACGCGAGCCCATCCATTCGGTCGGTAGGGCATTCCTTGGCATGCATGCCACGTTTGCCTCACCAAACATCCATGCCCCACTGGCAGCAGGCAAAAAGGACCCGAAAGGCTATTCAAGTAGGAATGAGAAATGCTGAAACACAGATATTGTCTAATGAAACGCGGGAATTCCTGGACCTGCTAATAGATCCCTTACCAAAAACAGGGCAACGACGTGTATTTCCAATGAATTGCTCCTATGGGATCATAATGAGATGAGCTTTCCATTCAGATGAAGTCTTGCAGAGGCCAGGAAGGATCATTCACTGAAGACAAACTGAACTGGATTATGGTAAGTTTTAATGGAACGATGAGAGTCTCACAGAATCATAGCATCGGGGGTGATGCTGGAGAAGTGTTATGCGGTGAACGAGTACACGAGTATGTCCATGGTCACCGGCGTCGCTGGAAGATGATTATGAAATTCAGTATGTGAAGAATGTCTCTCATGAAGGAAGAGAGTTATCTTTGACCAGGACACTGCATGACTGTGTCTTTAATCTAGAGACATGGGGACAAATTGAGTAGGCATACGTTTATGTAATTCCAAGCTAAAGCTTTGTGCAGTTTTAGATTTAGATGAGTGACATGCACTGCCCTTCACACAATTGGCCAATAACCTTCATCAGTGTGACATTTACTTTGCTAGAGATGATAGCAGGGCCGAGGCAGGCTATGCACACAGGGCAAAGTAGTTGGTTATTCCCAACTTGGTGGGATGCCAGCAACGATTCCTATCGATGAATAGGGAGTGGCATTGAAAAAAAGTAACCATAGAAAAATAAGAAAAAATTCAGTAAAAGTAGAATTTAAAAAAATTAGAGGTATTTACAGTGGACTCCCCCTAAGTCGAACTGTCAAGGGATACCAAAATTTGTTCGAGATAGAGAGAGTTTGACTTAGAGAGAGATTTTTGTATGGAAAGTTGTGGGAAATGTATGTAAAATATGGCGAAAAAGTTCGAGTAAGGGAGAGTTTCGACTTAAGGAGAGTTCGACTTAGGGAGAGTCCACTGTACACATCTCCGAATCTGAAATTGATCAACAAATCCTTTACTACATTATTAACGCCGCCTTTAAATCAGAACATGTCCCTAGTCAGTGGAAAGTAGCGGAAATAATAATGGTGCCGAAACCGGGTAAACACCCAACAGACAAAAAGTCCTGTATACCGATTTCACTTTTTCCGACAATGTCTAAAGTGTTCGAACAAATATTACATAGACGTTTAAGCCCGGTTGTAGAAGAAAGACCACTTATTCCTAACCACCAGTTCGGTTTTAGAAGCAAGCATTCAACTATTGACCAAGTACATCACATAACTGATGTTATAGAAAAATCGTTTGAACAAAAGCAAGTCTGCTCGCCTGTATTTCTCGATGTTTTCTCAAGCCTTTGACAAGGTTTAGCACGAAGGCTTGAAACACAAGCGTCGACAATTCCTCCCGAGAAAACTTTGCACAATTTTATCGAACTACCTATCGGATAAAATCTTCCGTGTGAAATATAGGAAAGAATACTCCCTATTTAAATCTATACAAGCTGGAGTGCCACAAGGAAGTGTTCTTGTTGGCCCCCTCCTTTACTTAGTGTATAGCAGCGATATACCGGAGGTTTAGGCACATTTGCTGACGACACCTCCATTTTGGTAACTGCCAAAACGGTCGAAGAATCAACTAGAAAATTTAAATGTGCTTTAGACCGGATACACGAATGGACGGAGACTCAGCGAATTGAGCTTAACGAAGCTATGTGAGCTATGTGCTACGTAAATAACTTGCCGGTTTTTGTGAATAATGTTCAAATACCCTTCGGCAAAGAAGCAAAATACCTCGGAATGACTTTCGATATAAAGCTCAAATGAAGGGACCACGTCAAAAAGAAACGCGAGGAGCTCCAATTAAGATACAAAGACTGGCTTCTTGGAAAATACTCCAAGCTAAGTACTGACAACAACTTGCTTATATACAAGCAAGTGCTAAAAACCGTCTGGACGTATGGTATACAACTATAGGGTTGTACCAAAGAAAGTAATAGAAAAATACTACAAACTTTTCAAAATAAAGTGCTAAGGATCAGTAAGGATTCAACGAACCTTGGTATATACGAATCAACGAAATCCACAGAGATCGTGGAATTTCATCGGTCCAAGATGAAGTTACGAATTTTGCTCGTAAGCATAAGCGTCCCCTGCTGTTCTTCCAATTCTTGGCGGAAGAAACTCTTTTCCGCGTCTTCAAATGACTAAACCGCTTGACCTAGCACGATGAACTCAACCCGCGCTTAGCTGCGGTGTTAGCAAGAACTCTCAAAGGAGAATCTCTTGCCAAATGCGTCTAGACCATGAAAGAAAAACTGCTGGATAAGTGTAAAACTTAGTTGTAGTGGAAATATATTTTATTTGAAGGGAGGTGTTTTTACCTTTCGCTATGTGGGAATGGTCCCCATACCTACCCTTGCAAAAAAAAAAATATTCTTTATTAGTTTTATTATTAGTTTATTAGTCTTTATTTTTAACTAATTTTAAATCTTAATTTTTTCTACGCCTTCCATCATTGTTCTTACGATCACATCTGTCACCTTTTCAGAGCTAATTTTCAACATTTCACATAAATTTCGCCATTTATTGAACCACTTATACTCCACTTATACTCCTATGACAACTTTCCATTGTGATTGGACCCATTTTTATGCCACTGACCGGCAATTTACTGACCAGTTCCTGTTTAGGACTACTAAATGAATACCTGTAAGACACCTAGAATACTAGATTCTAATGGCATATCCTAGATTTGCCGAGTTGACAGTCAATAAGTTCTTTTTATATGTAAATTTTGTCTATATGTAAAAAATGTCCTAAATATTTATGTCTGACATTTATTCTAGGCTATAGAACGAATAGGTTTTTTGTACTTTTCCTTGTCATTGCAAGTGCTAGGCAAGTGCCGAGGTAGTGAAACGTAGGTTCTTCTTTCTCCCATTGAGTAAGACGGTGCACTTGATAATTATCTCTACTCTAATCATTTCTTAAGCACCATACCCCCAGATCTTACTAGACGTCTGAACACCAGACGCTGGACGGTCCTCTTCGTATCTTCACAAATGGATCAAAGATGGACGAAGGAGTGGGTTTGGAAGTCTACTCTAAGGATCTGAATTTTCAACTGTCATTCCGACTACCTTCTCACTGTGGCGTCTTTCAGGCAGACGCTATAGCGATAAAAGAAGCTCCGTCCTGACTAAAAAACAATGCAATGTTAGGTACAGATATTGTTATCTGTTCGGCCAGTCAGGTAGCGATCAAATCTCCAAACTCAGTCACTTTTAATTCCAAGATGTCCCTCAATTGCTGCCGATCTCTTGACGAGATGGCTAAGAATTTCAGGATTCAAGTTATATGGGTGCCGGGACACAGTCAACTCTCTAGAAAGGGTACCACATCAACGCCCTTTCTGGACGGATAAATGCCGTAAATGCCTATCGCTACTTCAAAACATCTACTAAAGGTTGAAACGACTACTCGCACCAAATGTAGATGGTCCTCTGGCAAAAGCACTTACGGCCTAATATCGATCTAAATAACTCTTCTTTGTCTTTATTTGGCGTTACAGTCCGGGGTGGACCTGGGCCTCAACCAACAAGCCTCTCCAACTAGGATGGTCTCTGGCCAGCTGTCTCCAGTGTCACACGCCAAGTTGGTTGAGGTCCTTCTCCACCTGGGTGCGCCACCTTAAACGCGAGCGTCCTCTGTTGCATTGTCCCACGGGTTCGGAGTCGAAGACTCTTCGGGCCGGCGCTGAGTTGTCCATACGGTCTACATGGCCTAGCCATCTTAGGCGTTGGATCCGAAGACGCTTGACAAGACTCATGTCGCTGTACAGTTAGTGGTTGAACCTTCTCCTCCAGAAACCGTCAACGCAAACAGGACCAAAGATCGCACCCAGAGCTTTTCTGTCAAAGATACCAAGGACTTCCTCATCCGCTTTTGAGATTGTCCATGCCTCCGCGACGTACAGCAGGACTGTGATGATCAAGGTCTTGTATAAAGTCTGCTTGGTCCTTCGAGAGAGGGCTCTACTACTCAATTGCCTCTTGAGCCCATAGAAACAGCGGTTGGCAAGAGTTACTCTGCGTTTGATCTCGGTACTGATGTTGTTTGTACTATTTACTGCGGAGCCGAGGAAGATGAAGTCCTTAACTACCTCCTTATCTAAATTACTCACGCGACCTAATTAGAATGAGCGGGTTTTTGTAGTCTGACTAGGGGATCACAATGGACCAACATGGTCTAAGTGTGCTGGTGAATACACGCAAGCAGCCCCCCTACCTAACCTAACCTAAGTAAGATTAGCATCAGTCAGCTTCATCGGTTTGTCAAAAGCTCCAGATGGTTTTCGAAATTTCTACTAGATCCTTGTGGTAGCACAACGGGCCTACCTTTGGCCTAAGTTTGGCTACCTTTTAGGTAGTCAGCCACTCTAACCTAACCTCCATCTCCACTGAAGCCATCGAAAGTCTTTTTGGAGTCGATAAATAGGAGATGTAGCGGGGACCTCTTATCAACGTGTTTTTTGTGTAGACTATGCGGGACCATACGCGGAACCCGACGAGAGTAGAATCTAAACGCTCTGAAGGTTGGAAGTGAAAATGAAGAGTATACCGGGTGTTGTTGAGAGCTTGGATAAAAGCCTTGGGCGGTCTCGACATCCACCTAAAGGACACTCGACTCCAACAAGATGCCCCAATTGGCTATTCTTCTCTACTTTGTTTGGTCGACGGGATCAATTCCTCCAAAAAGCTGACCAAACCACAATGAGATTAATTTAATTTCACTCCCGTCCAAATAAGACCATAAACCGATGGTCGGCTGACATATGCTCTGACCATGAACTCAAATAAATTGGCCGCGCAGCGATGCATCCATCCACGACTGGATAGGCGGATATTCCCAAAATTGTAATTAATAAACCCTGCAACTCAAAGTGCCACTTGTCTGCACGAGATTATCACACACGCTGTCGGCCAGCAGGTCACGCGTCCCACCACTGGCTCGCATGGATTGCACCCTGACAAATATTTGGCCTCCCACCAACACGGCCAACTATGTCAGTATTTACTCTCGCGGATAAGGTGAATTTATATCCGCTCAACAACCGCGTGGTGTTCATCACAAAATCTGCGGCTCGTGTGTTGTGATCATTAATTATCAATTAAACGAATGCTGCATTCGTAATTGAGGTCATGTGGGTGTTTGGAGTTTTTTTGATTGTCTCCCTGCGACAAGAGCTACTGTAAAGCTGGAAAATCAATAAACATGATTAATTCATTCGGACACCATTGGGCAGTCTGCACTGAATCCACACACAAAAATAAAACACAAAGCACTCACACGTGCAGACTCTGCCGAGTGATGACATGAACGAATGTTTGCCATTGTCCGGATGGTTGTCAGCGTTTTTCTTTCTCCGGGCCATGCTGTCGAATTCATGAGCTTAGCTTGGGAATTTGTAAATGTTATCACATCGCTTTCGACTCTTTTTGTGCTGCTTTTGTATTTTTAAGAGCTTACCCAGTGGACTGTTGCTGGATTAATGGGTTCATGTACAGTTGTATGTTAAATTGAATGGAATTGCTGAAATGTCTCGTGAATTGTTTTGACATCCCAACTCCGATTCGCTGGAGGCTAGGAGCGTGTGATGAGCATGGGTAGCATTCTAAGCGTTAGGCAGCAAGAGGGGATATTGTAATTTCATCTATAGACTCATTGTTCAATGTATTTCGGTTGCCTTCCTTCTGCATTATTAATATGGGTGCGCGACAATTCGATGTGGAGCTGGACCTTCATCATGCCCGCTCCAGACAGCACGATATCTTGGAAACTGTCTCTAGTTTCGTACACCGCACCGGCTGAGTTCGACTTCGACTAGCGTGCGAAACCTCGTGCGAGGATGTCTCTCTGTGGCATTTTACCACAGGCTCTGAGTCGAAGATTTGCTCTACATGGCATAGCCATCTTAGACGTTGGCTCCGTAGACTCCTGCCGCTGTACGCCCTACAATTCGTGGTTGAACCTTCTTCCCCGAATGACATCAACGATAACAGGAATGAAGATCGCGCGCAGAACTTTTCTGTGCGTGGTAGAGCAGGTCGGGGATGATCAAGATCTTATTCAAAGTCATCTTCCAAGAGAGGTCTCTCTTACTCAATTGCCTTTTGAACGCCAAAAAACAGCTGTTGCTCTGCGCTCGATCTTGGAGTTGATTTAGATCGACGAGATCCTTGACTACATCGAAGTTATAGCTACCAATTGCGGCCTTCTGTGCAATACGTTAATGTTGTATGATACAACCGTTTATGTTATTTTTATAGCAGCTTAACGTCAGATTTGGACATTCTACGAGTAGGTGTTACATAGTTTCCTTAGATTGTACACAGTGTCTACAGTTTTTTGAGCTGAATGAGAAGTGGTGATTAAGTAAATCCGGCAGCTTAGGTTAGGCTTGTTCATATAGGGCCACCATTATTCTCCTGCGATAGAATTTCTTGGAGTGTGAAAGTTTCTTTAACATCATCCTGGAAGAAATCGTGCAAGACTCACACGCCAACACTAGAGGCACGATCTTCCCGATGTCCGTACAACTGCTGATGACATTGACGTGATTGGTCCAACACAGCGAGCCGTCAATGAAGCGTTTGTTGGTATTGAACCGGAGGCGGCCAAAATGGGCTTAGCGGTGAACGAGGGCAAAACGAAGTATATGCTGTCATCGAGAAAGGACGCAAATGGGTTTACGACAACTTGGCCAAAACGTCACCATACGCAGCTATAACTACGAGGTAGTGAAGAGAATTACTCTTGCCAATCGCTGTTTCTTTGGGCTCAAGAGGCAATTGAAATGTAGAGTCCTCTCTCGAAGGACCAAGCTTACTTTATACAAGACCTTGATCGCGCGGAGGCATGGACAATCACAAAAGCGGATGAAGAAGCACTTGGTCTCTTCGAGAGAAAAGTTCTGCGTTCAATCTTTGGTCCTGTCTGCGTTGATGGTTATTGGAGAAGAAGATTCAACCAGGAACTGTACAGCGGCAAGGTCTAGTCAGGCGTCTACGGAATCAACGTCTAAGACGGCTGGGCCATGTAGAGCGCATGGACAACACTGCTCCAGCCCGAAGAGTCTTCGACTCCGAACCAGTGGGACAACGCAATAGAGAAAGCCCACGGAACCGATGGCGCACCCAGGTGGAGAAGGACCTCAACCAACTTGGTGTGCGCAGTTGGAGACAGCTGGCAAAAGATCGTCCCGGCTGGAGAGGCTTACTGGTTGAGGCCCAGGTCCCCCCCGGACTGTAGCGCCACCTGAAGAAGAAGAAGAAGAATCAAGCAGCACACCGTCCGATCTTTCATCATTATTTATTTGGGGGCAGCGTAAAGGTGACTGTTAATTCAAAACACAAAATCTATAGAGGATACATTTGGCAATAACTATCTCCTTTCTGATAGGGCCAGAGAGTATCTTCAAATTGACCACGATTTCTGTCCAAGAAATCATCTTCCGGTGATGTGCATTGCCATATTGGCGGATACATTAGCAAAAGAAAGCAAAGAATAAGTTGACAAGTTTTGCTATTAGAATGATCTACTGCCAAGACAGATCTCTTTTCGGTGAAAATTATTGAACAATGTTGGTTTTATAGTCTCTTGTATAAGTATTCAACAAATGACATCCGCCACCAATCAACAAGCCTTTCCAACTCTTGCTACCGATCGTGCTGGCCAGCTTCTTCCACTTATGTACACCTTGTTGATTCAGGTGCTTCTTCACGTATGTTTATGTGGCACCTTCGATGCTGATGTCATTTGCTGCTTTGTCCCACAAGCTGACTCGTAGACGCTTCGGCCTGGAGATACGTTGCCTGGGTATGGTCTACGCATGGTCCATTGGAAATTCGTGTCAGTCAGGAGCAGCAATAGGTTTACCTGAGCTTAAAATCAACCTCAACTACAACCTATTCAAACGTGTTTAAATGATGGCCTCCTTTTGTAACAGTAGAGCATTAGGAGCAACCCCCTTCGTTGAAAAAAATCTTCCCGCAAATAGACTTAATCGACAAAAAAATATCGGCCAGGACTCAATAGAGACGCTGGTCCAGATCTGGTTCTCGGAAACATAAGACTTGTATATAGATATTGTTGCATAGTTGCATTAGGTTATGTCAGGCTGCGTTTTAGGGGGCTATAGGGTGCATTAGGCTAAGGTAGGCTCAATATTTGCACACACAATTGCATTACGCCAATAATAACATTTTGTCGCCACTTTCTGTATGAACGCCTTTATTCCCCCTTTACTCCATTCATTTCATTCTCTTGGCTTTCCCAAGACTCAGAAACCAAACAACTCGCCATTTCCTCAAAACAAACACTCTCGACATTTCTTGCTTCCTGAAAAATACCTAAAGTCCCCACAGGAACTGTCCATCAGTCAAAAACCTAACCACCCGAAGCAAGATCTTCCTTGCGCTCATAAAGTTCCTATCAAGGACATCTCCCATCACAATCTCTGCCAATTAGTCCCCTGCCCACCCTGCCCTCCACTAGCTTCAGAGTCGAGTGTCTGATAACATGCACGTTTCGCGCTATCTAGCAAAAATAAAATTACGACAAATAATTTATTCACCGCAGCACAGATTTATGGTTACCAAGGATGGGCCCCCGCTCGCTCATTCGACCCATGAAACCGGAGCTCCAAAAATAAGTACAATTTCCGCCCTCAATTGGGACGCAGGCTGTGGCCCGATGATGGTGTGATTCAAAGGGAATCTTCCGAATGTCGTACAAAAATTACTTATGCAGACGTGAAAGGCCATCCTCGTGTTACTCCTCGTGTACATCCTAGTACACAATCAACGAAACAGTCACCCCCTTAAATCACACATCACACCACTTCCCCCAGCCTGACCCTGGGAAGATTGCCGCTCACCCCCGTCACGAGTGACATGACACAACTTTCACTTTAATCAAGCCAAAAAGGATCTGCACCAGCGCCAAGTGCGCGCCGCACTCCCAAGGCACTATACGTACACACACGAAGGCAAACGTGGAGAACTCTTTAATATTAATTGCAATTTAAATTTTTGTCCAGGCTCGTCCGTGGGCACTGCTACATCCCATGAGGACACTCGCTCGCTCTCACTCCTCGAGCACTCGCAACCGAGAAACAGAAGGCGAAGAGGGGGAGCGGTAAGCAAAGGTCAAGTACTCTCCTAACTAAAGCACTTATCCTTCGATGCTGGCGAGGAGGACGAAGACGCAAAAAAAAAAAGCAGAAATATCAACAACTTCTCTGCTGCTCCAATGGAAGGATAAATGAAATAAAATTCGACCCGAGAAAGGGACACCCCGGAGGCGCAGGCACAGCAAATGGTTCCCAGATTTACTTCACATCAAGAACGGACAGGACACTCCGTTGTGTGCTTCCACAGCAGTGACTTCTGCAAGGGGAGTGTGTCCTTGAGCGGAATGCACACGAATTCTCAACAGAAGCAAAGAGCTAAGGGATTCAGTTAGGATAGACTTACATTTCAGTTCCTCGTCGCATCGGGCTTTTATCCAAATCCTTTCAATGCATCCCATCGGCATACGCGAGACGAACTCACGCCACTCCGCGCACAAAATCGCACGTCTCCTTTACCACGCAAATCACAAGGACACTGATTTTTTTTTATTTTAAATCATTCACTATTTTTTAAGTTCAAACAATTTTTTTTCTCTGAAGGATAATCACTGAATCGGATTTAGCAACGAATCGCACACGAATTCACTTCACATCTGCACAGCAGCACTCGCAACAGGACGAACCGCACGACTGAAGCGAGAACGATATCCCCACTAGGGGAAGCCACAGTTCAGGGTGGCTGGGAGACAGTATCCTCTTAGAGCGTAAGCGTATATCCGTGCGCGTTGGACGACAGCAAACAGTTTGAAATCTAACTCGGAACTAAGTTGAAAATCAGGACGACGGGGATATTTAAAGTTTCGCCAGACACAAAGCTTACAGCCGTAGACTTGTTGAATGGACGCACACAGGATGCCTGACGTCGCCGTCGTCTGCCTGGGGGAGTTGTAAAAGCTCTGCTTCGGTGAGTAGTAGTATTTTAGTACACACAGGCTGGTGTACTAAAATGTGACCGGCGGTGGTGTGCAATGTTTTCGAGGGGGCAGCACTTGCCGAGGGAAATTTCGTGCGGTTGGTTTGTAAACAAAAACGCACATGGCTTGTGTGTACATGCGTCGGATTTAGTTGCTGACTCGCGGGGGATGGTGGGTCTTTTTCCTTGGGAGGGGAAAAAGTTGCGATTGATACTGATTTTTCTTGAATTAATGCGGAATCGTTTGTGGAGCGAGAGGAACTTTTCTGCGACAAGGCGACGGCAATTGGGGGGATGTTTGAAGATCTGTCATGCAATGTTGACTTAAAAAATGGGTTTATTTTTATGAACTCACCCTTGATGCGAAAGGGATGGCATCTTGGGGAATTAATGTCTCCGTTGAGGTTATCGATGATTTTGCGATTAAACTGTAGTCATAATTTGGGGCAGAATTGACACGGAACTTAAGGAAATGAGATTCTTTGAAGTGCAAGGTGGTGTTAGGTTAGGTTGAAGTGGGTAACTTCTGTACGGAAGGACAGGAGCCACACTTGGCCCAGAATAGATCAGACGAAGGGACAACGCCATAATATGGACAAGACAATTCCGAAGGTAGTGCACTCCGATGACTCTGATGTTTATCGGAATGCCACCAACGATGCACTACACGTGCATAAAAGTAGACTGCTGTCAAGACTTAAACTGACGGTTTACAGATTCAAGAAGTCCGGAAGTCGGATCCCTGAAGTCAGAGATCAAAAACCTCCAACAACTAATAAAAATCAATTACAATTTAGCTATAAGCTTGCACTGGGGCAATAAAATCCGCGCTGTATGATCCAACAACCCGCGTATGTTCCCGCAAGTAAATAAAATATTCGACTTCCCATAACAACTGCTGACCTCAATCAATGTTGATTCATATGAGGCCGTGCTATACAACTACTTTTTCATGGTCGAAGATCCCTAGGAAAATGTTAAAACAATTGTGTATACGGTCAACGAGGTTCGTAGGCCGAGCCACGACCAGGAGAGGTTAAACCACCTCTATCCCGTAACGAGATTAGTCCATGGCGTTCGGAGAATCACGGTTTTACCAGATTCAATGACGAAAATATAGCAAACAATGCTGTTGCCAATGATGGAAAACAGAAAGTGATTTCCCTAGAAGATCTCCAGGGGATCCGACGGCAGTGGAAATTTATACCACACTGTTCAACAACGCACTCAGTAACGCATATTACCCGGAACGTTGGAACACAGCTGTGGTGCAACCAATCCCTAAACGGGACAAAGGCAAAAGCATCCCGTCAAACCTCCGATCGATAAGTCTTCTCCCTTGCATTAGCAAGGTCTTCGAAGAGATTGTTATTCGAGCCCTGAGAACGTGGGTCGAGGACAACAATATTATACCGGACAACCAGTTTGGATTTAGGGCGGGGCATGAGACCACACATGCCGCGTCAAAGCTGGTATCCGACATTCAATAGAACAGAAATAAGAAACAGTGCACGAGTGCCTCTCTGATCGACTTAGAGAAGGCATTCGACACCATTTGGCTAGAGGGCCTTTTCCTTAAGCTCGTCAGGCTTGGCTTACATAGAACATTGCTATACAAGATATATGACATGATAATAGTGGCGGCGTTACTTCTACTACAGTTTTTAATATCAATAATGGTCTACAGCAGGGGCTGTTGGTCGCCCAATATTGTTGGCTATATTCACTGCTGATCTTCTAAGGTCTATGCCGCACCTAATCGCGTACGCCGATGACTTAGTGGCGTACAGATCAGGTCCGAAGGTAGGAGTCATTAATACCTTGCTGCAACGTGACTTTGACAATACTTTGACATATCAGCCGTTGGCAAGGTCAGCCGTTAGCCGTGAAAACTGTAGTTAGATATCTTGGCATTTGGTTGGATAATTTTCTGTATTTTAAGAAATATATAGAGAAGGCTTTGACCCATGCTAGAAAAGCCTTTGCTGTGGCAAGTAAGCTGTTTTACAGCAGCCAACTTGATACTAGGGTGAAGGTAATCTGCTACATGGCCCTCATAAGGCCAATCGTGGTGTATGGTTGTCCCCTGTGGTTCAACGTGAGGTCTTCCCAGATGGAAAAGATGAGGGTGTTCGAGAAACGGTGTCTTAGGACTAGTCTCCGGTTGTATTGAAAACCCGAGTCTGAGTAAAAGAAGTACTATCCTAACGAGGTCCTGTACAACAGGGCAATTGTGAAGAGGATAGACAATTTTATCATTAAATTACTAAGAAGTCACTTTGCAAGAAGTATGACTTCTAACAACAGTCGGATCTTCGGGGCTTACTATCCCAATTATATGTACCATGAGAGGTTGCGCCACAACGGCTTTGCCCCACCTGAAGCGTTCCTCTATTTTGATTCCATCGGCCTGATCCAGGACACGGAAGGATGTCCTGTAATCTACCACGCGATGCGCTGAACAGTTAACAGGCGACTCCTCTACGAATGGGATGTCGTCCGCGAACACTAAAATCTTCTCCTGTTCAGTAGAGCGATCCCTGCTTGAGACAGGAGAGAGAGTGATAAGGAGCGGCACTTCTTTTGGTGGTTACACCAGAACCAGTCTCCGCCTTCGCCGCCCCTGCCTATATGATATTAATCGTTTAGTTGGTATAACGGCCCACTTACCTAGTTGTAAGGTGGATTAGAAAAAAAAAATAAAAAAATAAAAAAAAAATTAAAAATAGAAGAAAAAAATGTGCACAAGGGCGTGTGGATTATATATGTTAAGCATATACATAACATAAACGCCCTTGTGTACACGTCCTTAAGTATTACGGACATAAATTAAATTAGATTAAGTTTTCTTAGGTTTTTAATAGATACTACGGTTTAAGTTTAGATGTAGGTTAGGTAATAATTTGAATGTATAGAACGCCAAGTTTTTCTTAGTTTTCGTGGCCAGTAAGCCTTCAATAATAAAGTCTGTCCAAAAAATGGATTAACAAAAATAAACTTAATAGCTTAGATGCCGCAGGGCAAACGATAAGTTAGATTAGACTATTTTAGAGTACCGGCGATGGGTCATTAAGATAGAATTAAGGACATGAATTGTTAAATTTTTGTGTACAAATGAAATAGTAAAAAAAGGCCCATTGTGCTACCACGCGAATCAATCCGCAAACCAGTTAGTACTTTTAATAAAGCGAAGAAGATGGCTGACTTTGAAGCTGCATAGCTCAGCCAGGCTATCAAAAAAGTAGGCTCCTAGAAGTCTAAATCTAACCGATGAGAGAGCACTGCAGTTGGATAGCAAGTGTTTTTTCCTCAACCTTGTCTCAGTAGCTTCTGCAGAAGTCGTTGTATAGGAGGCTAAGTCTGGAGGCGTTATTACGCCTCACAGTGTGTTTTTTTGCGAAACTTAATTCCTGTGGCGCTTGGTATCGATGTACTATCGACATAATAGCCGTGTTTTCTTCAAAAATCTATAAATAGTGAAGAAGGATTTTGCAAGTAAAGCACATACAACAACCTACTGCCTATAATATCGGCAGTGGAAGGTGGCTGCCGAGTAAAATCTGACTTCGATTTTCTTTTTTCATACATTTTTTCATCAATTTCGAACAAATAAATTTCTTTTTCTTATATTTTGACAGATAATAATCAAAGCCACTGTCAATCGTTTTTCTGAATCGTACTTCACTTCATTAGGTCTGTTCCCGTACCTTCTGCACAAAATTGTGAAGACTGTCATTTTTTAAGGAGTCGGGAAAAAAATCTCTCAGAGAGAAGCAAAATCTCAAGAAAGTACGGGAACGCAGTTTTACCAAATGTGTAAATTATGTCATTTATGAATCGTCAAGTCTGAAATCTCACATGCATACATACATACATGAAATTATCACATACATTCATACGAAAACAAAACCAAATGAATTTGACACTTCAATTCATTTGACATAAAACCAACAAACTGCCCACAGAAATTTCTTGTGTTAAAATGGGCAGGGTGGGAATTTTTTACTCTCTCTCTCGCTCATTTGACATAAAACCCAAATTTTTGGCGTACGGGAACAGACTTTCGTATTTTCGTGTTGTTTTGTACTGTTTTGTGTTGTTTATTTTGGGTACGGGAACAGACTTATTATCGATAGCGATGAAAAAAACAAGGCTAATATGTTTTTTTTTTTGTTCGGAAATAGTATAAATTTGATTATATGAAGTTCTTAGGACCTATGGACATATGTGATCAGAGATAGGGTGGCATATACCTCACCCAATCCATCATCCATAAACTTCATGGATACAAATATCTCTAACTAAAAAACTACTGGAATGATTTTGTTCAAATCTATGTGTTCAGACGAATGTGTTCAGAAAAGATAGTAGATCATTAAGATCCATGTCCCCAACCAATTGACACAAGTACCTCCCAAGATATTTTGATCAAACTAACAAATTATTCGTCCATCATCACCTTCATTATTTATGAGTAAAACGTAGGTTAGGTCAGGTTGAAGTGAGGTTGAGGCATACGGCCAGCAGACACACTTAGGCCTAGCATAAGCCCATTGTGTTACCACGCGGATCTTAGGCTACCTATTCCGCAAACCAATCTGTGCTTTTGATAAAGCGAAGAACTTTCTGATTCTGATGCTGCTCAGTTCAGCCAGATTAACAAAGATAGGGCTGCCAGAAGTCTGAATCTGCGGGATGAGAGAGCCCTGCAATTACATAGCAAGTGTTCGATCGTTCCTTCCTCATCCTCGTCCAAGCAGCTTCTACAGAAATCATTATAGGGAAGGCCTAGTCAAGAGGCGTGAGATCCGATGGCACAATGCCCTGTTAGAACGCCAATAAGAGATCTGCGGTTTTTTTTTTTTTTTTTTTTTTTTTTATAATTTGCGCGTGCTCAAGGGATTGCTAATACCCTTATGTGTCCGGGGTCAAGACACAGCACGGGTCGAAGGTATAGAGGGAGAAAGGGAGAGGAGGTACCTGTGCACATTGGTTTTAAATACCTGCGGGTTGTAGTCTGTGGGAAATATTAGTTTGGGAAGAGCATTCCATATTCGTGCAGTGCGGCTGAAGAACGAGTCTCTGAATTTAACTGTGCGTCCGAAAGTAGGCTTAAGGGTATACCGATGGGCATTCCTGGCGAGACGAGTATTGCGGGTGAATTCATGGAGAGGAGGAATGCAGTTGGCTAGCCCACTTGAGCATCGTTTGTTGAAATAACGATAAAACACGGACAAAGAAGAGACGGTACGTCGATGTTCGAGCGAGTCTAATGACTCTGCGATATTGTTGTCTCCTATAAGTTTTATCGCTCGCTTTTGGATTCTATCAAGTAGGTGCAGTGTGGTCTTGGGGGCACCAGACCAGATATGAGCGTTGTACCCTAGCTTGGGGCGGATGTACGCCTTATAAATTAAAGCCAAATCAGAAGGCGTAAAATATTTCTTGCATCGATTAAGGAAACCTAAACATTTCGCAGCATTTTTGGCGACCTCAAATATGTGATCGCTCCAACTAAGTGTTGTGTTGATACACATACCAAGGATGGAAAGTTTTCCGGTTTCATCGACACGAGCGCCATTCATGGATAATGGCTGATTATCAAGGGTTCGCTTGAGTGACAGCAGACAGCATTGAGTTTTTGAAGCATTGAATTCCACTCTATTGTTTTTTTCCCAGTTAATTATGCTGTCAAGATCGGAATTCAACGTGCTTAACATAAGCTGCCGTTCCAATTCTACGGCCGAAGGGCGGGGTCGTGAGTCTAGGAACCTGGCCTGCTTAATCTGACCAAGCTAAGTGATGGCTTGGGATTGATCATAGCCCATAGTTGTTTGTTAATGAGGCATCCTGTGCCAGATGTCCGTCTGCGGTTTGTTTGAGCAAGCGTTTCTTGCTTTGGCATATGCTTGATACTAGCGATAGGCTCCACCTGGAAAGAGCACGGAGTTTGTGCCCTATCTAGCGAGCTCGACCGCTTTGCAATTCTCTGGAATGACACAGTGTCCCGGCACCCACATCACTTGGACGCTCAAATACTTGGCCATCTCGTTAAGAGATAGGCGCCAGTTAAGGGAAGCCTTGGAATTAAAGGTGACTGAATCCAGAGATTTGATCGCTGCCTGGCTATCGGAACAGAAGACGATATCTGAGCGCGATATTACATTGTTTTTCAACCAGGACAGGGCTTCCTTGATCGCAATATAGTTTCAGCCTGAATACTGGGAGTCTAAAAAGCTCACGTCTGGAGATTTTCAAATGGCGATGATGACTCTGACGATGACTACCGCTGTCAGGCAGAATGTTCAATCTGGACGATGGTCGAGGAGAATTCCGTCCCCCCGAGTTAGACAAGGTCAAGACTCAGTTCAACAAATCTGAATTCTTTAAGGCAGCTGGAGATGATCTGGTTTGCCGCATGCATCAGTTCATCTGTAAGGTATGGTCAGAGGAAAGCATACTCGACGAGTGGAATCTCAGTATCGTTTGCCTGATCCACAAGAAAGGGGAGATAAGTCTCCATAAACCGTTCCGCTTTATATTCTTTTTTTGGGTTATTATAGGTTATACTGTCCACTGTTCGACATATCGATAAACTATTATCTTGCTCTTTAGCAGCTTTAACATATTTAAGCTTCATACATTGCAACGGTAGCAATTTCTACGGCTTTTCTTTCCTTTCGCTAAGATGGCTTATTTGTATGAGCATGAGTGTATGTAAGATCTTTACTGCCATTTTGTGTGGAGCTGTTTTTGAACAATCTGATGGGTCCATCGGTGTGGCTTTGACATGAGAAGTCCACCACTGACCTGATTTCGCACTACGACAGGTCCTGGAGATTACCCAAGAGATGCATTTCGAAACTCACCAATTTCACTGTTTGTCCATTTCAAGGCCGCATATGATGACGAGACGAGCTATACAACGCCATGTTTAGCTTAGACATTCCTGGCAAACTCGTCAGGCTGTACTAGATGACGATGTTGAATTCTCGGTGCGCCATCAAGGTCGGTAACGGACCCGCCTAGACTTTAAATGTCAAAAAAGGATTTATACAAGCCGACGAGCTGTAATGTGACTTCCTTAATATCATACTCAAGAAAGCGCGCAAGACTCACATGCCATCATGAGAGACACGATCTTCCGGAAGTCCATTCAGGTGATTGCATACGCGGATGACACTGGCGTGATTTGCAGAACACACCGAGCCGTCAATGAGGCGTTTGCTGGCATTGAGATGGAAGCGACTAAAATGGGTCTAGCGGTGAATGAGGGCATAACGAAGTATATACTGTCATCGAGAAAGGACGCACAACTTCGACGACTCGGCCAGAAGGTCACCATAGGCAGCTATACCTTCGAGGTAGTGAAGGACTTCGTCTACTTCGGCCCCCAAGTAAATAGTGCGAATACCATCTGTACCATGTTTAGTATTCATATTTGTAGAATCGAAAAATCAGAAGCACATGTCTCTAGAAAATACTTCAGCTGTGGATGTTATTTCCTCTGTGGAACCACTATGCGCAGCGGTACATGGATGGCGTCTGGCCTCTCTTGCCCACACATTTTCTTTGTCATTGCGACAGTCTTGCATGTTGTTGACTCAGTCTCCAACACCTAGGTCCAAACTTGACTACCGACTGCACTCCAAAAATACCACATTTGAGTCACTGTCAGAAGCACAACCCCTATTCCATTGCGACTTCGTTTCTTATCGCCGTTTAATTAACCGTTTGTTTGTTTACCTTTCGCCGCAGGTTCCCCGTTACTCACAAAAAGTATGAATACGTTGATTTTTTTGTACATGCCCGCCCACCGCATCGAACCTACCCCTACGGAGACGGAGAGTGCCCACAGCAAGTGCGAGTGGCTTTCTCTCCAGCTCTCCGGTGCGTCTTGCTGATAAGATTAGTGACAACTATTGGTAAACACGAATTTCGTTCGAATCGCGTTCCCAAAAACACCAACAACACACCACCCGTTGCCGCGATATCTGGAACATACGACGAGATAACTAATCAAAGAGCACAAGTGATTGTTGCCGAGAGAGAGACCAGAGACCCCTTCGCGTTCCAGAGTGTGAGAGAGAGAGAGCGAGTGAGCGAGAGTCAGGCGGTGTCAAGAAAATCATGAAACATATTTAAAATTAGTATTTCGTCGAGACTCAATCGTGATTAGTCAAGTGTATCGCTGTCGGTGTCCGTGAATTGTTTCGAATCGGAGTCCTTGGCGTGACGCAATGAGCTCCTTCGAGGGAGAGGAACTGCCCATCAAGACGGTGATCAAGTACGAGAAGACGTCTTGTTACTTTTGCAACGAGTGGCTGGAGTCGCAGACGTTCAAGGTGAAGTCAGATATCAGTTGAATTCGAGATAAGATAGAATCGAATGTCGATTTGTGGAATTAACGCCCATTAATTCGTGCACAGGAACACCTAATCCACTGCGGCCAAGTGCTGGAACCCTGCCCGAACTCCTGCTCGGCGTACGTGCAGCGGAAAAAGATGCGATCCCATTTGAGAGACTGTCCCAAATCGGCGAGGAGATCGTCGACCGTGTCGAACGGATTGGACGAGACGCTGGAGCATAAGGTCGATGGTTTGGAGCAGGAAATCACAGCCCTGCGCTCGGTGCTGAATGAGGAGATACGACAGCGGCTGCATCTGATCACGGACGTGGGCAGCTTGAGGAAACAAAATCAGGTGAGTTCTGGCCGAACATCTTCAAAGATCTAGCGACCATGAAGCTTGTGCCGTTGACGCGTGTTCGGTTTTTGCGTGTTTATTCAGCAGTTTTGCCGGAGGAAAGCATGTCTCCACCTGCTTTGATCGGCTTCTGTCTTAAATGAGCCCCGTTTTTCGTTTTTCGCGCAATCAGTTGATAAGACGTGTGTTCCACTGTAGAGGCACAAGACATGAATGAGTTGTCAGTGTACTCGCGCTCTCAACTGTGCCCGTGGTAATGAATCTAATCGCCCTTGTTGTGTGAGTAGGAAATACCCGTGGAAAGGTAAACAAAGCGTCCAATATCAACGACTCCTTAGCCGACTGGCGTGAGAATCTTACAGTGATTAATCAAACTGACGGAATGTGCTGTTTGATTGAACTGTGCATTTTATTCAAATAAAGGCGTGGAGTGAATGGAGAATATGGGGGAACCATATCAGTTGAGTGACCCCTGTCTCTTGTGTTGGCCATTTAAACTCGTGCTTGGGGGCCATAGGAATTGGTGTCATTACCATTGTCCGTCTTTGAGACTGGACTTACCGCAAGTACAATTCATATTCCTAATTGGGTCGTAACACGGTCAAACACAAGTCGCATCAAATACCGCAAATTATAGAAAGTAAACGTACCATGGTACAATCTGGATAGCAGACGATCTTTCCCTCTTTTCCACACATACCTTGTCACTTAGGTCATGTATGTGGGTAGACGAGGGCCTGTCTCTGAAAGGTCGTGCTGGTCCCAATGTGATGCCCGTTGGGGGATTTTAACCCCTTAGCTTGTACTCATACTGTATATGTCTTGCTCAATCGGCCTGTTATCGATATGAATCTGAAAAGTGATAGATCCTGGAGATCTTGGAAGCAGTGTTCTACCAGTGTTATGGCCACTTAATAATAATAATTTGGGCGGCGCTACAGTCCTAGGCGGACCTGGGCCTAGCTTCTCAGCAACCACTCGTGCTGTGCGTGATATTGTTCTTTCACGCGTGCAAGGGACCTACAGTTTAATGCCGACTGCGAACGGCGAAGTTGAGAAGCTTTTTCTAGACAGGAATACTCTTTGAGCATTGTCAGTGACTCGAAAGAGGTGGAACCGTCAATTATATTCTTCTTCTGGTGGCACTACAGTCCGGGTGAACCTGGGTCTCAACCAGTAAGCCTCTGCAGCCGGCATGATCTTTAGGTAGCTGTCTCCAACTGCGCACACCAAGTCGATTGAGGTTCTTCTTCACCTGGGTGTACCATCGGTTCCGTGGGCGTCCTCTATTGCGTTGTCCCACTGGTTCGGAGTCGAAGACTCTTCGGGCTGAACCAGTGTTGTTCATGCGCTCTACATGACCCAGCCATCTTAGGCGTTGAATCCGTAGACGCCTGACTAGGCTCATGCCGCTGTACAGCCCGTGCAGTTCGAGGTTGAACCTTCTTCTCCAATAACTATCAACGCAGACAGGACCAAAGATTGAACGCAGAACTTTTCTCTCGAAAAGACCAAGTGCTTCTTCATCCGCTTTTGTGATTGTCCATGCCTCCGCGCGATCAAGGTCTTGTATAAAGTAAGCTTGGTCCTTCGAGAGAGGACTCTACTACTCAATTGCCTCTTGAGCCCAAAGAAACAGCGATTGGCAAGAGTAATTCTGCGTTTAATCTCGGCACTGGTGTTATCCGTACTATTCACTTGCGAACCGAGGTAGACGAAGTCCTTCACTACCTCGATTTTATAGCTGCCTATGGCGATGTTTTGGTCGTCGATGTTGTGCGTCCTTTCTCGATGACAGCATATACTTCGTTTTGCCCTCGTTCACCGCTAAACCCATTTTGGCCGCCTCCGCTTCAATACCAGCAAACGCTTCATTGACGGCTCGCTGTGTTCTGCCAATCACGTCAACGTCATCCGCGTATGCTAACAGTTGTACGGACTCCTATGAGATCGTGCCTCTAGTGTTGGCGTGTGAGTTTTGCACGATCTTCTCCAGGATGATGTTAAAGAAATCACATGACAGCGCGTCGCCTTGTCTAAATCCTTTTATGACTTTGAAGGTCTCGGAGAGTTCGTTTCCGACCTTGATGGAGCAGCGAGAATTCTCCATCGTCATCCTGCACAATCTGACGAGTTTGGCGGGAATGTCAAAACTAGACATGGCTCGTCTCTATGCACGCTATCATATGCGGCCTTGAAATCGACGAAAAGGTGGTGAATGTCAATTTGCATTTCTTGAGTCTTTTCGAGGATCTGCCGTAATGTGAAAATTTGGTCGATGGTGGACTTCCATAGCCTGAAGCCATACTTATAAGGACCTATCAGGTTGTTGACGAATGGTTTCAGGCGCTCACACAAAACGGCAGAGAGCATCTTATGGGCGATGTTGAGGAGATTTATCCCTCGGGAGTTGGCGCCGTTGAAGGGGTCTCCTTTCTTGCAGATCGGGCAGACAATACTGAGATTCCACTATTCGGGCATGCTTCCCTCCGACCATATCTTACAGATGAGTTGGTGCATCTACCTTACCAGCTCATCTCCAGCTGCCTTAAACAGTTCCGCAGACAGTCCGTCTGCACCAGAAGCTTTATTCGACTTTAGTCTCGATATCGCTATCTTGACTTCGTCTAGGTCGGGGGGACGGAATTCTCGTCGATCATCGTCAATTGCGTTCAGTGGAATATTCTGCCTGACAGCGGTATTGGCGTCCTCGCCGTTTAACAGTCTACAGAAATGATTTTTCCAGATTCTCAGTATCGACTGCGAATCTACTACGAGTTGTCCCTGAGCGTCACAACAGGCTTCTGTCCGAATTTTGTATCCATTGGATAGTAGTTTTACCCGTTGGTAGAACCTTCGGAAACGATTTCTGCCGTAACACCTCTCCATTTCCTCGCTTCTCATGCTTTTTCTTTTTGAGAAGACGAGCACCGTCTCCTTTTTTTAAGTTCGTAGAGCTCACGAACCGCCTTCGTCATTCTGTCCAGCGTCGCCTTGTATGCTGCTTGCTTCGCTGAATGTGCCTGCCTGCACTCGTTGTCAAGCCAGGGATTTTTTGGGTGGCGCTTTAAAACCCAGCACATCAGATGCAGCTTCTCTGATGGCGTTTGGACAACGGTTCCATTGTTGGTCGATGGTTTCGCCTGGCAGGGTTCGACTCTCTGAGAGCTTTAGGGAGATTCAATCGGAAAAGTTGCTGGCGGTCAATTGCGATTGTAGCTTTCTGACGTCAAACTGTTCTGGTCTTGCTCTACTCCGTTGTCCTATCGATATCTGTGTTCTTACATTGGCTACAACAAGGAAATGATCCGAGGCGATGTTAGCACCTCGGAATGTTCGGACATCGAGAATGCTGGAGGAGTGTCTGACGTCGATCGCAATGTGATCAATCTGGTTGACGGTTGATTGATCAGGAGACCGCCAGGACCCTTTCTGGATGTTGAGGTGAAGGAACCGCGTACGGGCTACAAAGAGGTTTCGCCCCGTTACGAAGTCCAACAGCCTGAGTCCGTTCTCGGACGTGTTGTCGTGCAGGCTGTGACTTCCGATGACTTTAGCAAAGATGTCTTCCTTGCCCAGCTTCGCGTTGCAATCTCCTAGAACAATCTTGGTGTCGTAGCTGGGGCATTGATCGTATGTTCTTTCTAGCAGATCGTCAAAGTCATCTTTGCTGTCGTCATCTTTATCCTCGCGTGGGCCCAGATCAGGCTGATGTTGCCAAATGTAGCCTTGATGCGGATTGTTGTTAAGCTTAAGACTTCTTGCCTAAGTCTGCCTCGAAACACAAACCCGCATCCGAACAAGCGCTGCCTTCGCTCTTTGTAGCAATCGCCGAAATATATATCGCAGTTTTTCATCCTCTTTTTGCCCGGCCCTTCCCACCGCACCTTTTGTGAGGGCGGTGATATCTGCTTATAAGCTTCGAGGAATTCCGCAAGTTCATCGGCTGCACGTGGTTGGGTCAGGGACTGAGGTCCCTGAGGATTTTCGGTTCTGAACGTGGAATGTGAGCATTCGAAAATCGTTGTCCTTATTTCGTTGACCATGGTCATCAGCAGTTGGGTCATCCGTATCCGAGGCTTCTCGTCGTTTCTGAACTATTCGTTTTTTTACACTGTGGGGAAGTTAACCCCACGCGTAACCCCCGAACCTGGAGGACCGGGTCCTGGTTTAAACCCATGGACAAGGGGGCCGCTGCATACATTAGTTCACCTCTAAGCGGTTGCTGTAAAGGCTATCCAGAGGGCGCCACGAGGAGGCTGGATTTCAACTTGACCTGTAACAGGGATCGTTGCTGGCATCTCGCCAAGTTGAGAGCAGTCAACAACTTTGCCCTGGATACACAGACCCATGCCCTCCAGGTCTTATGATGTTATTCTAGGACGAGTTTCCTACTTTGGGTCCATCGATTTTGCAAGTATAAAGTGTATTCCTAATGCTTCCTATACAGTGGGAACAGTGGAAAGAAGGATCTGCAGATTCCGATGGGCCAGCTCTGGAGTCACACACTCACCCTCAATGTGTAGCCGAAGGGCTTGTTGCAAATCACAGGGCTCTGCAGAACCGTGTCATGTTGCTTGGCCTCTTCGAACTTCTTCGCAAAGTCCCTTAACCACCATATCAGGTGGCCTGCAAACGTCAAAAATGTGAGAGGATCGGAAAAACAGAAATTGATGTCCCACACGGACCTCTGGTGTTTTGAATATCAGACATTATGAGTTGACTATTAGTTTGCATTTTTGACAAGGATTTTCATTTAATTATTTCATTAAAACGAACTAACAACAATTCAATTAACTAAACATTTTGATTTGTGAGACAATTTTGAACAACATTGGCTGCTGCGTGCAAGTTCTTGAGCTGCACTCTTAAGCAAAATCAGTAGGATTGGTTTCGGGAATGTTTAAGTAAGCTTATGTTTTCCTTAAGCCTCTCTCACCAATGAATCGGTGTGACACCAAGTAAATCAGCTCCAAACTATTATTCGGTCTCGTACGTTGGAGTCGGCGTACTAAACGTCTCATGTCCAAGGTTGCTGGCTGGACGGCATTGTTACAATGACCACGAAGTCTGATACTTAGCTTTCGAGTGGAGTTTGTTATTTCGTCGTCGACGGTAGTTATCCTTAGCTCCCTTGTATCACAATTCCTGAGATACCAGGAAGCTTTCACAATATTCCGTATAATTTTATTCTGAAAGCACTGAATAAATCCTCTGTTATTTGCTTTGGCACAACCCCATAGTTGTATGCCGTAAGTCCATATAGGCTTCAGTACTTGCTTGTATAATAGCAGTTTGTTGTACATTCTTAACTTGGAGTGCCTTCCTAGTAACCAGTACATTTCTCTATACCGGTGTTCGAGGTCATCCCGTTTCTTTTTCACTTGGGCCTTCCACTTGAGTTTCGCATCGAGTGGCATACCAAGGTATTTTGCTTCATTAGCGTACGGTATTTGTACAGTTAATTCTGGTAGAATAAAACTGGTAGATTTTCAATGTTTCTGTAGGTAAAATTTATGTGCGTTGATTTCGTCTGATTGGGAGCAATGGGCCAGCATTTTGACTATTCGTTTATTATCTCCAAAGCTCGTTGCAGTATTTCAGTTGAGGACTCAACTGAACTTCCCGTTGCCAGGATCGTTTGTCATCCGCAAATGTAGCCACAAGTGTACCCTCAGTTTGAGGTATGTCTCTAGTGTACAACAGGTACAATGTAGGGCCAAAGACACTCCCTTGAGGGACTCCTGCTCGGATCTCTTTAAAATCGGAGTGTTCAGTTCCTTGCTGGACTCTATTTATCGAGATAAGATTCTAGTATCTTATACCCGCTTATCGGTAGAAGCCAGCTTAGTTTGTATTTTAGGCCTTCATGCCAGACTTTGTCGAAGGCCTGGGAAACGTCAAGTAGGGCGGTGCAGCAAATCTTTTTCTCCTCTAATGCTCCTTCAATTTCATTCGTTATTCTGTATACCTGGTCAATTATCGAGTGTTTGTCTCGAAACCCTAACTGATGGTCAGTTATTAGTTGCTTCTCTTCGATAAATTTTTGAATGCGTCTTAATAAGAGTTTTTCAAAAATTTTGGATATTATTGGTAAAAGCGATATGGGTCTGTACGACTTTTTGTTGTTCAACGGTTTGCCCGGTTACTTCTGAAACCTTCCATGAGTCTGGAACATATAATAGCCTAAAGGAAGCGTCTACTAATTAAGTAGAGGAGTTTATGTAGCGCCTTTTTCGGCAAGTTCTTCGGGATTTGTCCAGTTATTAGATCATAGCCAGGAGCCTTGAGATTTTTGATAGCCTGTCACAGTGCGTTTAGCGATACTCTTTCAATACTAGAGCTGTCAGATAAAGAAGTTACACTTCGATCATCTTCCAGCATTTTTTCCATCAAAGGGCTGGAATGTTTCCTCCAAATGTTCGGCAAAGAGATCCGCCTTTTCTTGATCACTTTTTGCCCACTCATCATTGTTTTTCTTGATTGGCGCGGCCTGCATTTGGGGCTTCTTGATATTTTTTACTTCTTTCCAAAGTGAATAGCTTTTAAATTTTTCATTTGTTAGGCCTTCAAGATAAGTGGATATCTCGTGGTTTTTAAAACTTGTAAGGCCTTTCTTCGTTGATTGCACAGGCGATTTAGGTATGTTTTATGTTGCTGCGCACGAGACTTCTGCCATTTCTTGCGCGCTTTTCTTTTTTCGAGGATAAGTTCTTTTATTTCTGGCGGAAGATTTGTTTCATTAAATTTGGGTATTTTTTTTACTGCAGTGGCGTAGTGGGTAAGTGCATCGACTCCCACGCAGAGGGTGCAAGGTTCGATACCCGAATTTACCACCTTTGATAATTCACGGCTCCGCCTCTTTCGACTAACTGACAATGCTCAAAGAGTATTCCTGTCTAGGAACATCTTGTCAAATTCGCCGTTCGGGGTCGGCATTTAACTGTAGGTCCCTTCCACGCGTCAAAGAGCAATAGCACGCACAACACAAGTGGTTGCTGAGAAGCTAGGCCCAGGTCCACCTTGGACTGTCGCGCCACCCATATTATTATTATTTTACTGCGAGGAGTATTTTTCCAGGCTGCTTTCTAAAGTTGTTTTTAAAGACCCATTTAGACAAATATTTTCCTTAGTCATGTCTAAAACTTTCCCAGTCAGTTTTCAACTCAGTCATGTCTAAAACTTTCCCAGTCAGTTTTGTTATTTGTCCATCTCGACGCACCTTCCACTTTCCTTAACTTATTGCTTATGGTCAAGATTACACGTGAGTGGTCGGAAGAGAGGTCAAAGCTTTGGTCTACTTTCACAAAGCTTGTAAGTACCCCTTTAATAATAAAAAAGTCCACTAAGTCGAGTACTTTTGCCGTTTCGGCAGGCCAATATGTCGGTTTTCCTGAAGAGTGGAAGTCGACCACGAGCTCCATACCGACTTTGTACAACAGTCTTCCTTTCGTTAAATTTTTACGCGACCCCAAAATGTGTGTTTGGCGTTAAAATCACCACTAACGATGAAACTCGTTCCAAATTTCTCGAAAAGCCCCACAAGGTCATCCTTTGTGGGCACGGTCAGATACGATGTCTTGTATTTTATTTTAACTGACACTGATTGTATTGCGTCAAGTTCTGTTATTGTATTCATGAAGTGCTCTATATTGCCTCTAATAAATAAGGAGGATCCCCCTCTGGCTCTGCCGGAGGGATGAAAAGCGTGGTACGCACAAAAGCCTCTTATTTTAAATTTGGACTCCTTCGTCAGGTGGTTTTCAGATATCAAGCACACTTCAACGTTAGTGTTACGCAAGAATATCTCCAGTTCATTGCTTTAATTTTTTATTCCATTGGCATTGATCGTACCTTCCAAATTCATATATTGCGAGAAGATCTGTGTTGTTTACCAGGTTTAGGCTCAAGTTTGCTAAGTTTGTCAAAAATTATTTTATTTATCGCGGCCTGCTCGTCAAGTTTAGCAAGAATCGTGGCGAACACTTGCACAACCGGGTCTGCCGAATCGGCAGGTTTTTTGTTTACCGGTAATGCTTGGGCATACGTCAGAGTCTTTGAGGACTCTGGCTTATCCTCTATTTTACGTAGGGTAGATTTGCTTTTCCCCACCTTTTCAGTTGTGGCCTCATTTACTTAATTATTTTCATTGCTTTCGCTTTTTTCTTATTGTTTTTGCGTTTTAGTCTCGACGGCTTTACATTTTGACGTAAAGCGTCACGTCTTTTTTGTACCTCTTTGGCAAATCTCACAGCCTCTCAGTTGAACATAACCATAGAAGTGCAAGACAGTTTTGCTTCCCATTTTCCTGTATTTAGCGTGATCAGTGAAAGTAGTTAGGTTCCACTTCCTTGTGGACACCATGTCTTGGATGGGTTGACATCAAGTCGGAAGCTGTCCGTCCACTTAACTCATGCTCCAAGAGGCATTAAGACAATTGAATATTAATTTTGTTTTTCCAATCTCCCCAGGCATCCGACGAGTGGAATCAGGAGGCCGACCAAATTATGATTCAGCTGCAAAAGATGATATCCCAAGAGTCGGACCTTCGAGCGACAGCGGTTGAGGAATGTCAAAATGACTTCCGTTTCTGCTACGACCTCGCCCAGGTAAGCACCTGTTTGAGATCCCCCTCCGCCAACTGCCACCACTAATGTCTCCAACAGACTCTCAAAAGCGAACTGGAACGCTCCATGAACGAACTGCAAAAGCAGATCTCTGAGCTGTCATTCGAGACGAAGAAGTCGCAGAACAGGATAACGGAAACCGTCATCAAACTCGACGACAACATCTTCCAGCAGGAGAAGAGTTTCAAGTAAGCAAACCCCTCTCGCCCTTTCCAAGTATCTCCAGTTGCTATTCTTCCCCATTCCAGGGCAAAGATAAAGCAAGTTGAGACGACAGTCAACGACCTCAGCACAGACCTGAAGACCCGGTTCGTGGCCAACACCGACCTGAGTACGAAGCAGGTGAAGATGGACTACGAGATCAAGAGCATGAAGAACATCGTCTGCGAGACAGAGGACAAGTGTGAGAAGCTGCAGAAGCTGGTGCACGACGTGGACCGAGCCCTGCATCACACCATGCAGAGTCTGTCGGACCTGGAGGTCAACCTGATGGCGCAGTACAAAATGTCTGCTATTCAAAACACCAGAGGTCCGTGAGCGACATGAATTTCTCTTTTTCCGATCCTCTCACATTTTTGACGTTTGCAGGCCACCTGATATGGCGGATAAGTGACTTCGCGAAGAAGTTCGAAGAGGCCAAGCAGCATGACACGGTTCTGCAGAGCCCTGTGTTTTGCAACAAGCCCTACGGCTACACATTGAGGGTGAGTGTGTGACTCCAGAGCTGGCCCATCGGAATCTGCAGATCCTTCTTTCCACAGGTTGACATCTATCTCAACGGCAAGGGCACGTGGAAGGGCAGGAACATCATTGCATGCATCAATGTGATACCGGGCGAGTACGACCCCCTCCTGATATGGCCATGCAAGCTGCAGGCTGATGTTATCATTCGTGATCAAACCGGCGATCCAGGGAACATGCACGACTACGTCAAGACTGTGGTTGTGCGGCGCAAGAGCGAGGAGTTCCAGAGCAACCAGTTCTTCTACATCCCGCACAAGGTGCTCGGCAGTAAGGAGTACGTGAAGGACGATACGCTGTTCTTTGAGATTTGTGTTCATAAAAATAAATATGTGTAAAAAAGGGTTGTGAATTTGATTTGCAGAGCGAAAGTGAATAGGCCCTGCGTCTGCTCTTGTCGCAGTGCCCAGCGTCGGCCACATGTCACTTGCTATTGCTTTGGTTTCCCGATTGAGCCAACGTGTCCTGGATCTTTTCAGGGCTTCGTCCACCAGTTTTCTTCTTAAAGAGCTAAGCGGTGTAAGTGCGTAATGGATTCCCCGAGATTCAACCTCCTCAGCTCAACTTTTCGCAGATTGTTCACTTTTTTGTTTCCTTAGATGCCACTGTGCCCTAGTACTCAGCAGAGGGGTCCGCGCTCGCCAAGGATATCTCACTGAAGCAATGTCTGCAAGAACAGATGTCAAGATGCCAGGTTCTATGGCTTCTATCGCCGAAATCGATCAGCGCGACTGATGCTTCGTTTATCGAAGCTACTACAGCTTGAAGGACGGTAAAGTCGTCTCTTGGTCCCAGGGATGTCTCGAATAGGTCGCGCAGATCCCTGCGCCTGTACTCGCACTCGTTTTTGAGCAATCAGTGTCCAGCGAGAACTGACGTTATTTTGCTACCAGTTGTTTTTGCCATTGCTTCCGCTCGGGGAATCATACATAGGTGTCTTCTCCGGGGCTAATGTTGGTCGCAGGTAGTTGATAATCTGTGCTGCTGTCCAGTTTTTGAGTATGGAAGAGTTGCCGTACTGTTTTTCCTTCCAGAATCCCGCCACTTTGTCTCTCAGATTCGATGAGCCTGCACTGTTGCTGCAGAATAGATCGGAGAGATGGAGGAATATGATAGCTTCGAGTACCGTCAGTGTTGTTCTGAGGCCACCTCTCATTCCTAGGCAGGCCGATCTTTGTACGTTTGTTAGATCCTTGAGAAGATATTTCTTCTCCAGAGCTTTCCACCAAACCGAAGATAAGAATTTTAGGATAGGTTTTAAAAGCATGGTTTATAGCCAGTATATCACCCGTTTACACGTATAGAACTCCACATACGCCTTCTTTATACGGTCCTCCATGTTGTCCTTTCAAATGAGTTAGGAATCATATTGATTGAAACAAATGGCATCGATCTGACCAGCACAAAATTGATCACCACCTTTTTAGAGCCCTCTGAGGATGTATGTATGTCCTCTAAGGGTAATCACAAACTAGCAATAAGTGAGAAAGCGATGCGGCCAAAGCATCCAATTCGCCGAACTTCAATGGAGAATGAATCCAAGATCAGATGTAGTACAGTTGTGTGTTTATCAATTAAGACAAGCTAATTTGTTCAAGATATAAAAGTGATCGTGACAAGATCTCACCTTTAAAGGGAGTGGACAATAGCTGGCGTCCAGGTGGATGCGGATGCAGGGCATGAGAGCAAAAAACCGGGGAGAAAAAGTCCAAATGGAAGGCCGACCTGGCAATTTAGTTATAGCTCAGAAATATCTCGCTAAACTCATTTTTTAGGGATGTCTTACGTTTGATGGGCGTGGAAGTCTGAAACCAAAATATGTACGAAATACGACGCAGTTTTGACACAAGTGTTGCTACCAATCATACAAGCCATAATACACTGAACATTTCGTTTAATAATTATAATATGGGTGGCGCTACAGACTCTAGAGAGACAGGGCTTAGTTTTTTAGCAACCACTTGTGTTGTGCGTGCTATTGTTCGCTCATGAGTGGGAGGAACCTACAATTTTATGTCGATTCCGAACGAAGCTTCTCCTAGAGAGTTATTTACTCCTTGCGCATTATGAGTGGCTAGTGTTGGGACCGTGAAAACAGCGGTTAAGTTGCGTTGGAGTTGACGCACAGACCCACAATGCCACGGCCACTAGAAACGTTTATCTCAATTAATTTGCTCACGATTGTAACAGACGCTTTATTGATCTACAATCAATCAAAGTTACTGTCGAACCTTCTTAAAATCCTTGACGTGGGTATCAAACATCGTAATACGGTCACAGGAACAACCGGTGACCAACAGGAGTGGAAATTATTTCAAAATGCATGCAATTTATGGTAAACTGAACCTATTACCGCCAAATTGATGAATAAATAATTTAAAATCAATAACTTGTTCGATATTCAAATTAAATGCGTCCTCACCTCGCCCCTCACACTCACAAAAATGATTGCAACTGAATCTCATTTTCGGATAATGCACGTTTATCTTTATGTCATCAAGCTTAATGGTAACGAGGTTAACCGAGAGCATAAATCAGTAATTCAGGGGATGGGACGTTGAAGAATTTTATCGCAACCACCCGTGAAGCTCTTTTTGTGTGGTTACGCTTATCTTTTGCATATTTTTCATATCTCCGAGCAGATAAAAGGGGAATCTGTCACCCAATAAAACGAATCACACAACGCAACGCCACAGGTGGATAAGTGAATCATTTTAATGATCTATTAAGTCTTGCTGTAAATTGAAAGAAATTCCTGGCTTCGCACATGTGAGGTGATAAGTTGGATAAGCAGTGCCCTGTAAGAGGAGCCCTTTGATCATCATAAATAAGGTATTCAATTGCGACATGTGCGTGGGAATAATTTGTACTTCATTTGATGGAGACACAGTTCTGGTTCATTTTGCTGGATGATACAATTAAGAAAAGCGTGGGATCTGAAGAAGCCTGGCATTGTTCTCAATCCTTATAGCAGCGGGATACCGCAGGACGTAGGCAACTGCCAAAACGGTCGATGAGTCAACTAGAAAATTCCAATGTGCTTTAGACCGGGTACACGAAAGGATGAACAATCCACGAATTAAGCTTAAAAAAGCTAAATCCTTAAAGGAATGTGAATAAGTTGCCCGTTCTTAAAAATTATATTCAAATACCCGATGTTAAATAGAAGAAGCACGTCAAAACAAAACGTGAATAGCTTCAATAAAGATATAAAGACATGTACTGGCTAATTGGAAAATATTCGAAGCTACGTGTGGAAAACAAATTGTAGCAAGTAATAAAACCCGTCGACGTATGGTGCCCCCGAATATGTAGTATACAACTATAAGGTACCAAAGAAAGTAATAAAAACATTCTACAAACTTTTTAAAAAAAAAAAAAGTACTAAGAACCATCGCCAACGATCCCTCACATACGAAGCGACAATATCCACAGAATCCACCACATCAATCCATACTAAAAAAAAGAATTTTGCTCGTAAGCATAAGCGTAAACTCTCCTGTCCTTCCCGATTCTCGACGAAAGTAACGTTTGCCACCGTCTTCAAAAGATTAAACCCCTTGACCCTGCACGGTGAATTCCACCCGCGTTCAGTGGAAAAATTCTTTCCCAACGCGTATTAATTAAGAAAGTAAGACTGCTGGATAATTGTAAAACTTAGTTGTCGTAGAAATATATTTTATTTGAAGGGAGGTGGTAAAAAACGGTAAAAGTCCCTATCGCTATTGTGTGTTTGAAGGTTTTCACCGACCCTCAAAAAAAAAATGTCTCTCAATGCCCTCCAGGAAATTCCCAAATCACCCCAATCGATTGAATTCTAACTCCGATCAGATAGTGCGAACCCCGAACAATTCACTATCAGCAGTTAGATTAAACAATTGATTGTTGAGTGTCACAGATGACGTTGCTAACATGGCTTATTGGCTTTCAACATTCAAAATCGCTAAATCGATATAACGACTTAGTTAAATACTTCAGTGTCATATACAGTCGAACTTCGATAACTCGAATATTTGATAACTCGAATGAAATTGGTTGGCAATAGTGCCACGACTGAAATTTACATGTACTTTGACTTCGATAACTCGGTCTTAGATTACTCGAATGTCTTGTTAACTCGAACACATTCGATAAGTTGTATTCTGAAGAGATATTCCGAAATTCTGCGTTTTCCACAAGTTCGTTTTGTAAGTAAGCGCTTTCGGGGCACTGCGTTTGTATCTGCCCTTGACCTACTATAAATAAAATCGTGGTTTTGGTGAATATTCTAAGCGGGAGTAAAAGGATGAAATTCCTTTGATTTTCTGAACTGATCGCCCAAATGAAAGAATTGAGGGAGAAATTCAACTGCAGATCGAATTTGAATCTTGAAAGCAGAAATATACAAGGAGTTACGTACCTTTAATGATTTTCTGTAGGTGGATGACGATGTTTTAATTTAGGAGGTTCCCAAAGATGAAGATATTGTCTAGGTATTAAGTTGTGTGGGTCGCCAAGTTCGATACCCGAATTTACCCCTCTTTGATATTTCGCGGCTCCACCTCTTTCGAGTCACTGACAATGCTCAAAGAGCATTCCTCTCTAGAAAAGGCTTCTCAATTTCGCCGTTCGGAGTTGGCATAAAAACGGTAGGTCCCTTCCACTAGTGAAAGAACAATAGCACGCTCAACACGAGTAGTTGCTAATAGGCTAGGCCCAGGTCCGCCTAGGACTGTCGCGCCACTCATATTATTATTATTATTATTTAGATGTGAATCCGAACCTTCTCAGCTCAACAATAACGATAGGGAAAGGGCGTTAATTGAGACAGATTTCATTCATTATCCACGGGTCGCTTGGATCCTGGTGGACTCATTACGATGCCATGGAAGAAGAAATTGTGTACTTCACTTTGGAACATTCGCCAGTTGGTGTATGGGGGGACGAGTATGGACAATGAGTAGCAGAGTCGCAGTCGATCCTGAGAATTTCGAAGAACCATTTCTGCAGACTGCTAAACGGCGATGATGACACCAATACCGCTGTCAGGCAGAATATTCCACTCCACGCAATTGACGATGATCGACGAGAATTCCGTTCCCCCGACTGATACGAGGTCAAGACAGCAATATCAAGACTGAAGTCTAACAAAGCTGCCGGTGCAAACGGACTGTCTGCTGAAATCTTTAAGGCAGCTGGGGATGATCTGGTTGAACGCATGCACCAGCTCATCTGTAAGATATGGTCGGAGGAAAGCATACCCGATGAGTGGAATCTCAGTATCGTTTGCCCGATCCACAAGAAAGGAGACCCCTTCAACTGCGCCAACTACCGAGGGATAAGTCTCGTCACCATCGTCTATAAGATCTCCTCTGCCGTTTTGTGTGAGCGCCTGAAACCATTCGTCAAAAACCTGATAGGACCTTATCAGTGCGGTTTCAGGCCGGGGAAATCCACCATCAACCAAATCTTCACAATAAGGCATATCCTCGAAAAGACGCAAGAAATGCAAATCCACCACCACCACCTTTTCGTCGATTTCAAGGCCGCATATGAAAGCGTGCATAGAGACGAGCCTTATAACTCCATGTCTAGTTTTGACATTCCTGCCAAACTCGTCAGATTGTGCAGGATGACGATGGAGAATTCTCGCTGCTCCATCAAGGTCGGTAACGAACTCACGGACACCTTCAATGTCAAAAATGGTTTTAGACAAGGCGACGCGCTGTCATGTGACTTTTTCAACACTATTCTTGAGAAGATCGTGCATAACTCACACGCCAACACTAGAGGCACGATCTCATAGGAGTCCGTACAACTGTTAGCATACGCGGATGACGTTGACGTGACTGGCAGAACACAGCGAGCCGTCAATGAAGCGTTTGCTGGTATTGAAGCGGAGGCGGCCAAATGGGTTTAGCGGTGAACGAGGGCAAAACGAAGTATATGCTGTCATCGAAAAAGGACGCACAACATCGACGACCAAAACGTCGCCATAGGCAGCTATAACATCGAGGTAGTGAAGGACTTCGTCTACCTTGGTTCGCAAGTGAATAGTACGAACAACACCAGTACCTAGATTAAACGCAGAACTACTCTTGCCAATCGCTGTTTCTTTGGGCTCAAGAGGAAATTGAGTAGTAGCGTCCTCTCTCGACCAAGCTAACATTATATAACACCTTGATCATCCCAGTTCTGCTGTACCGCGCGGAGGCATGGACAATCTCAAAAGCGGATGAGGAAGCACTTGGTCTTTTCGAGAGAAATGTTCTGCCATCAATCTTTGGTCCTGTCTGCGTTGATCGTGTTTGGAGAAGAAGGTTCAACCCCGAACTGTACGGGCTGTACAGCGGCATGAGCCTAGTCGGGCGTCTTCGGATCCAACGCCTAGGCTGGCTAGGCCATGTAGAGCCTACGTAGAAGTCAGCTCCGGCCCGAAGAGTCTTCGACTCCGAACCCGTGGAACAACGTAACAGAGGACGTCCGCGTTTAAGGTGGCGCACCCAGGTGGAGAACGACCTCAACCAACTTGGCGTGCGACACCGCACACAGCTAGCCAGAGACCATGGTAGCTGGAGAGGCTTGCTGGTTGAGGCCCAAGTCCACTCGGACTGAAGCGCCAAATAAAGAAGAAGAAGGACATTTTTTAGTAATTGTATTTAAGTCTATTTCGTCTAGTGGCGCATAAATCTTTTACCCATTTGAATCCTTAGCCCATTGTCTCTTAGATGTGATTGAGCGAGCTCGTTAGATAACTGTGAGACACACGTGCACTCGATATGATGTAGAAACATTGAAAGTCTCAAATGGAAACTGCATGAACTACACAATAAGGTCCGAGACATCACGCAGAGTGTTCTCATAACTACGAGTCGCATCAACCAACAACCTAGCATAGAAATGTTTACGGCACTGGATCTGAAGAAGCTCGATAACGTAATCATGCTTTGATAACTAATTTCAAATGGGGCTCAAGAAAAATGTCTACCCACCACCTTCAGTTTGTTGGCCGCCGACAAGAGCAGCCGAAGGCTCGCCCTTTTGGAAATGATTCCGCCTCATGACAGTCCAAATTGGCAGTCGGCATATAAGAAAAATGTGTATTCGGCACAAGGTACCTATCGGAGATTAGATCATAGCCACACCACCACACCACATTGATAAACATGATGAAACATGCTTGTTGCATATGAGTCGTCCGACAGTCAACAAGAGACATTTCTTCATCCCGAATGTGTGTCGACCCATCGCTGAATATGTGCAGAAAGTATTCTCCTCAGCCTCAACCAAGATTCATTCAATGTTTTGAAAGAAAAAAGAAACCTTTTGACTGTAGTATTTAATATTACAGCATGTATACATGCATACATATATTTTTTATTAAACATCGACAGCGTAAAGAATTCAATACAAAAAGTGAAAAATTACTCTCGACCATAGTGAGTCTGACTTAACAATAATAGAAGATTCATGATTTCTTGTTTGTGTGTCATCAATAAATCGAAGGTATGCTTCGAGCATAGAGCAATATGAATGAGAGGCTAAATGTTAAACATGTCCAGTCTGGCTGCGGTTTTGCGTTTGCACTTATCGAGGATTCGCTGTTCCTTCCAGTTTACACTACATTCTAAATGACGATAATACAGCTTTAAGATTAACGTACAAAAAAGAAATTAAACAGATAATCATTTGTATTCGAAAAATAAGGTATCTCTGAAATGAGGATTTTTTTTTGTGTGTGTTGTGGAATTTTGTTTTAATCCTACGAAGACCTCTCCTCGCCAACAAGGGCGTACAAAGCATGCTTGTAGTGGCCCGACGTGTCACCCTGAAAAGGGAGAGAAGATTGTTTGTGAAAAAAAGAAAACTTACAAAAAGCGGATGTGTAACGTACCTTGATCCAACTCTTGAGACTCTTGCCGTACATGCGCTCGAATGTTGACTTGATTTCCTGCATGTCAATCTAAATTGAGAAAACGGGAGTTAGAGATAAAGTTCACATTGGAATGACGTTTTGAAGCTTACCTCACAACGTGTGATGATAACACGAATCAACTGTTTGTCATTGGTGCCAATGCCAGCCATACTCTTGTGCAGACGTGAGGCGAAGTATTCAGACTTGTTCGTGACGCACTTGTAAATGGCCAAGAGCCCGTCCTGAATGTCTCCCGAGAATTCACGCTTGATTGCCTTCTCCAGAGTGTGGCCAGTCATGTTTTCGTACTCTTGGAAAATCTAGAAGAAATAAACGCAATCAGTTTCATTTTGTTGTTCATCAGTCATGATGTGTGCTCTTACCATTTTCAATTGCGCATAGTTTCTATGGCACAGGACCATGTTGAACATACTCTCGTCGGTTCCAACACGTAGTTCGCCTGCCTTCAGCAACTCCCGTGCGTCGTTTTGAGCAGCGACTGGGTCGACTTGTCCACTCTCATCCCTGGCAGCAGTGCAGAGGGACACCAACAATCGCTTAAAGTTGCCCGACGTCTCAGACTTTAATTCCGATTCCAAGTGAGCACCATAAACTGCACAAAAGAAATACAAGTTACAACATAAATATGTCCATGCCTCGCATCTGACTTACTTCTCAAGTATTGATTCTTGATTGTGTGAATCTCCATGTTGGACAGAGTGCAGAGAATCTCAACAAGCACATCCTCATCGGTACCTATGCCCTTCATCGCGTCGCACAGCTCGTGACAGTAGAAGTCAACGATTGGACGCAACAGACCAACGAGGAGTTTTTCGAAATTTCCACTCGTCTCTGATTTGATGTCTTCGATGAGATCCTTCCCAAAGTGAGTTTTGTATTGCCGTTGAATTTCCTGCAAGACAAAAAACAACAGTTTAGTACATGGCAACCCTCAAGCGGAAAAGCTCCCGCAAAAGCTTTTGTTTTTTCGCTTAGTGCGGACATTCACCAAGCTTTAGTTCACAATAGACTTTGACATGTACTGTCAGCCATTCTGACGAACAAGTTGAGTAAATATTTATTTGTTTACGTGAAATATCTCGTGCAAACAGCGTGCACCTCATTAGTACATATTGCTTACTGAATTCGTTTGTAAATTGTTTACGTTTGGTTTTGTTTTACCTGTCTTTGGTCGTTGGAGCGACGGCAAATGATGTTGATTAGGGCGTCTTCGTCTGTGCCGAACCCTTTCATCGCCTTCCTCAATGCGTGGGCATCCTTAACGGGATCGAAGTCCTGCGCTGGGAATACTGTTGGTGTTCCCTGTTAAATAAAAACCAGACATTCATTAGTTCATGTCGGGAGTGAACAAAATATGGGAGAAAGGGAGAAAGAAGATGAAGGTTAGGTTGTGTCTACTTTGGTGTGTTAAGGAAGTCTACTAATTAACTACGTAACTACGTATATACGGATGCTTATGGATTAGTAATTACTTGTGCAATATTGTCCTCTCTCTGCTTTGATGGCAATTGGAGGAGATGATAAACTAGGATTTGTATTGATTTGTACAGTGACTTGAGTAACTACGATACGTCATGGGGAACTTGGCTCCAGTGCAAAGAGCCAGTGTGGCAAGGCAACAGATAATGGCCGGCTTTAGCAGGGACCATCCATATCAAGAATAATCTGAACGGATTTGGTAAGCGTAACTAGAGTCACTTCAAAAAGATGTTGCTATCTGGAGAAGCTTGATGGAGTGTCGCTTGTGAACTTTGCAAGTATTCGTTGGACAAGGAAGCAAACATGCTACTGGTTAGTTTTGTCATGGGGTAAAATAGATCTTTATGGTCGCAGTAGCCAGTAGAGGATATTCGTCGAAGGTACGAATACACACACGGTCGACGGCACAGACTTGATGGTCTTCGCAACCTCTTTGGATTACTAAACCATTCAATTATTGTGCTTAGGTGTTGGTTGTATTGTAGGTTGTTGACAGTAGGTGTCCTTCAAGTTCTGAACGCTCGCTTCAACCCGAGTCGACCTAGCTTCTGTAGCAAACACTCATGTTGTGTGCATATTGTTTTCTTGCAAATGGGGGGAACCTATAAGTTTGCGAAGTGTGAGAAGCTTTCCCTAGAAAGTTATACTCACTGAGCTTGACAGTGACTCGAGATAAGTGGAACAGTGAATTCTGAAAGTGATCCGTTTCGGAAATGAATCGTAAACACTCGGCTTAGGAGTCTACGGACATTACCACATACCATCGCGATCGGTGCCAGCAAAGTCTATTTGATTTAGGTTGATGAACATTTTGCGGCACATCTATACCTATTCTGGTATCATTGGGATAAGAACGAGAGCCCGAGGAGTCAGACCGGGGACGAGTCTAATTACGGAGTAAATTTTACCCGCAAAGCAAGGGATTAAATCATAATTACTGACTGAAGTGAATACCTGGAGATGGTATGACATTGAGTATTCGTAAATGTCTAGACTAATCCCTGTCGATCGTATCGGTGTGGATTAGTGCGTCGGCTCCTACGCAATTGAACTTTGATACCTGCGTTCGATTCCTGACACGGCCAAAATCATTTTTCACGGCTCCAGCTCATTCGAGTCACTGACAATATTCAAAGAGCATTGCTGTCTACAATTAGCTTCTCAAACTTGGCCGCTCGGAGTCGGAATAAAAGTGTAGGTCCCTTCTACACGTGAGAGAGCAATAGCACGTATAACACCAATAGTTGCCGTAGAAGCTAAGCCCTCTACGGGCTGTAGTTGTACAGGGAGCCCTTTCGAGAAGATGTCTAAATAAAAGTTGGCTTGTTGAAGCTTCTTTCCCTGTTCAGGGACTACAAGTTTTCTGGTGATGCATTTCCACGTGTTGGTCAGGCTAGAATTTTGAATGTACAGTTTGTGTCATCAGTTTTTAATAGCTTTCCAGTTGAACAAACGCGTTTCATTAAATTCTCGATAGTTTTGGTCTATTTTATGAAACGCTTTGGTCTTTTCTGAATTGACCATCAATGCATCCGACAAAAAAGTCCAAATAGCGTGAAATCACATTTCCGTGACGGTCAAACAGCATCACTAAAACGACTACATAATTACACGAATATTGAATTTATTTGCTGTGTAACTAGAGATAGGTCATCATCAGTTTCTGGACAGACAATAGTCCAGTCCAAAATGAGTAGCTACTATCCTGCAATGGACATTCCGACCAATGATCTAGAAACGGCGGTTGCTTTTGAAACCTCTAATATAATGTATAATAATATGGGTGGCGCGACAGTCTGAGACGGACCTGGGCCAGCTTCTACAGCAACCGCTCGAGTTGTGCCTGCTATTGTACCTTCACGAGTGGATGGGACCTACAACTTTAAGGCGACTCTGAACGGTTTTTGAAACGTAGACAGTAATTACTTATGAATCGAGAGACACTCGCACGATGTACTGAAATATGTCAGGATTCAATGCGAGATTATGAGTGAACGATTGCATGCGAGATTCTGACACTGAAGTGACTCATTTTTAATCGTTTGGAAATATTAGCTTCGTTTCGGTAAAACCAAGAGTTGAGTGATAGTTGCCTGTTGTCAGCTGTGTTGTGTTCAGTATTTGAGCCATACTTGTTGTAGAAAATGACGCAGTAATGGAGTCAACGAGTTGCCTTGATTGAAAAATCTTGCCTTACATGTTTGACCTAAATTGAAGATATAGACTGTTATTTTCCGCAGGCAAGATTGGGCATCGCATCAAATAGAGTATTTGTTGGCAAGGGAGATGAAATATGCGGGTAGCGGATATGTACAGAAAATATACCAGCCTTCGAGAGAACTTTCGCACGTTTCCTATCTTTATTGTATTTTTATTCTCAGCGTTTGGTATCGGAACCATGCAACGCATGTGTGAGTAATGCCTGAAACACACATAGTTCAATGGCCAAGCACAAAATACAGCGTCGACCTGCGTCAGTGAAAAATGAGAGAAATGAGAGGATCGTAATAAAACGTAAAATGTAGTCCATCGAACGTCATTATTCAACATGTTGGATATTTTTTGACAGAGGGGTGCGCTGTGAGAGAGATTTTCTCCCAGATTGAGAGTTTTCTTCCAAATTGAGAGTATTTTGTGGCAACTGTCATTTGAGAAATGAAAACAGCTGATTAAAAATAATTTAACGACAAAAGTCATTTCAAAGGAGTGCATGCGGAAAGGCGGCAATATTTTTTTGATCTGGTTGATGAGAGAGAGAACAGCTGATAAATTGAGTATTTATTTCAACGCAGTGCGTCATCGCACTATCTCTCTCTAACATGAAGTCGACTGGCTCAGCGCACTATTGTGTTTCAGGCATAAAGGCTCCGGAACATAGAATGCTTTACATGCGTAGCGTCAGAGCATAGGTACAAGCTGAAGTATTTAACGCAAGGGGATGACACAATGAATACTTCAACGCACAGCTGATTTCTTTTGACAGTTTCAAGTTTGAATTGAAAATTCAAGTTGTTTTGCTTATTTATGCACAATTAAAATATGTATTTTAATATAAATACTCAATTATAAGCATTCATTTATATTTTTATCTATTTTGAACGTTGCCTCAACGAGAACCAACTCCAAACTTTAACATAAAAATCGAATTCTCTTGAAATGTCACAATGTGAGGATTGTCAACGCTGAAGGAGAGAGAAAAGTTGAGTAACTATATCCTTCGCCTGAGCGTCAGCGTTGGGCTATGTGTCACCTCCCATAAGAACACATGTATTTTATGTATCTGTCAAAGTATTTCTGAAGCTCACGCATGTAAAGCATTCTATGTGCCGGAGCCTTAAGAGACAATGCCTGTGGCGAAAAGGAAAGGCAACAGCATAATTATATGGTATCGAAATTGGATGTGTGAAAGCATGGTATGATAACGTGCGACAAATGGCGACATTTGATGGCATATCAATATTATCGTATAACACATAGTCCGTCAAAGAATGACTGTGTTAGGTTAGGTTAGGTAGGAGGTGCTAGTGAATTCATCAGCACACTTAGCCCATGTTGGTCCCTTCTGATATCCACAGTCAGACTACTACCACTGATTGACCACGCCAGAGATAGTGCCAACGGCAAATGGTGGCTGGACCAATTTCGAAAACATTTCGATACGGACCGGTGACCCCGCTAACCAAGGGCAGGCACTCTAACCAACTGCGCCATCCAGTCCTCTCAATGACTGACGTTACATGGTACATATTGCCGGATATTTGATGATGAAAGCTTAAGCTGCAGATATTGTGCGATTCAACACATTTAAACAACCTAATTAATACTCGCGTCCAACATATTGGCTTTGTGTACTTAGACTCAAACAAAGCAAAAAAAACCGAACGAAAAGCAGCGCCAACAAATTTTGAAACTGTCATCTTTATTTCTGGAAACTAGCGCAAAATTCCACTATTTAACCAACTGTGTCATTTACATACAGACAAAGCAATTCACTTCGCTGCATAATTAGCAATATGTGCCGTTTTAATGCCACAGCTGTTTACCTATAAATACGGGAGGTGTAGGTTTATTTGAGTTATCTCTAAGTCCAACCTGAGGTATTTAGGAAGGAAATTAGTTACTTAATGGGTCGCCGTCGACTCCTACGCAGAGGGTGCCAGTTCGATACCCGAATTTACCACCTTTCATATTTCACGAACAATAGCACGCACAATACGAGTGGTTGCTGAGAAGCTAGGCCCTGGCCCTCTACGGGCTGTAGCGCCCACCTATATTATTATTATATTATATATTAGTTCCTAAATATCTTTCGCAGAAATCTCATAAAACGAGTCGAAGAAGGTTTTACACAGAAAGAGCCCTTTCATTTCCTAGGATGAGCCTGTGACCTGGAACTTATATAAGGGAAATGATCAGGCATCGACGCTATCTGAGCGTATTCTTGTACTAATTTCTAAAGCGAAGCAAAGTTTTGATGGCTGCTTGACTATCAATGCATATAGAAACCCTCTGTCTTGGCAAGATTTTGGGTGTATTTTTATTTGACGACATTGCAAATAGCTCCGCGGAACACGCTGAAATAGGCTTTACGTATGAGAACACACCCGCACCGACTCCGTCGCCCATTTTGGAGCCATCAGTGCAGACTGTCCAATTAAAATCCTTGCACATCTGCCCACTATACAATTCCGTTTTTTCTGGGATTTTAAGGGCAATTCAAGTATTAAGCAGAACTGAACGAAACTCAACGAAATTGAGTCAAGTGGTTATTATTGTGGTCACCGTTTATCATTTCTGTGTAATACATCCACTGAGTTGAGTCAATGCATGTCGACTGTGATTGGAGAACACATGCCATCACTCACAAGCTGTCAATCGCGAGACAGAAAAAACTCTTATTCGAAAATTCCATTAGAAATGCCATCACAGAAAAGACTGTAGAGTGTAGCTGGACCAATATGGAGATTTAGCAGGTGTTATTTTGCACCACTAATGTACATTCCCATCGAACCGAAATCGCGTGGTTTGGATGAACATTTACTGAAACCTCAATAGGCCGTTCGCACGAAGTTGAAGTGTAGAAATGAAGTGTAACCGAGATGGCTGACTTCACAGCTGATTGCCCCCTATTCCATCGACAAATTTGAGTGCGTTTTTGACAGATATTCATGCATTTTTGACGGTTATTCACGTTATACATTGTCGTGTACATACATGTGTACCTATCAAAAATTTGACGGGGCAAGGGAGGTAGAATTGAAAATAGTAGAAGAAAAGTACTTCGTTTCTGTTGAAGAGTTTTCAAATGTCATCAACTGTCAATTTTGAAGTCGGTCGCAAAATAGGTGTTTGGAATTAAATACGAAATAGTCTTTAGAACATCAGAGAAGAGAGAAAACGAGAAATTGAACACCAAAATGGCCAAAACAAACTGATGTTCACGCTGCAGGCTTTTTCGGTTTGACAACATCTCATGAACGGATAAACTGAATGGGTTTCAACTAGCTTTCGCCGAAAGCGCGAGGTTTCGAAACCCCGAGAATGTATAGCGAAGACTAGGAGGTTTAGATAATGTACGGAGAATCATCAAAGGTTTGGAGAAATTTGATGAAACTTCACGATTTCGTGGGAAAATGGCATGACTTTTTTTTGGATGCCATTTGGATGCCTTCGAATTCGTTTGTTTTCCAATGACACCACTTGTTGGATAACGCTCTCTACACATTGATCCTCGTGCACTTGTAAAAAAAAACAACAAAGGATGCAATTCAGTGATTTCGTGATCATAAAGGTCTCCATATCTTATCGCCTTCGCTGTATATTCGCCTTTTTCAGCGTTTTCTTGCATTTTTTCTTCGTTTTTTTTTTATGGCAAACAAGTCTGTGTACACACATCTCGGCATCAATTCACCAGAAGCTCGTAGTGAATTACTGTAATTATTTCAATTGCATGATAAAAGACGTTGTTCAGCTTTCCGGGCAGCTATCGTCAACGCCACACCGCCGGAATGTGCTCAGGGGAGGGGGGGAAAAACGCCTAGACAGAGATGAGAAAAGCGCGACCAGAGATGCGCCTCGAGACACTATAAAACTATTGTCTGTCAATAGAGGGAAAATACACTGGCGCAGTTAGGTTAAATACAAATCCCTCCCAACTACCCCACTACAGCGCTAGCACTAAGTTCACCGATACATACTCTGCCGTTGCACACGAAGCCGATTTCCTGCATCCGTTGCCAGTGCATTCGCAATAAAATATAATTTTTCCCAGTTAGTATGTACCACAAAAAAACAACAATAAAACAACGATAGAAAATGAAAGAAGTTTGAACAAAACAAAAACAAAAAAAAAAATTATATCAATCCAAGACACAAACCTCTCTTCTGGCAACACTGCTGTGCCGATTGTTCATTTCGTTGAAGCACTTGGCCATACTTGTTGCCGCGTAATTCACCCCCGTCGCCATGTGCGCTTGTGGTGGTTGTGCCGATGCCGGGTATGGTGTGTGCTGGGATGGGGGATAGCCCTGATGATGCTGATGATGGGAGGGCGTGGGGTAGGGAGCCCCAGAGGCAGGATACGGTGGCTGAGCTGGCGGATAGACCGAATGTGCGGGCGAATTGGATGCATTCGCAGAGCTCGGGGGATAGGGTGCATGGCTCTGGTGCTGTGGATTGTGTGGAAATGATGAGCCCGGATAGGGGGGATGAGATGCAGATGGGGCGGCTTGACCGTAGCCTGGATATGGTGCCGAATGAGCTTGTTGACTGGGATATGGATAGGACGGGCCCGTTGGATAAGGGGCGGCGTTTGAGTGCTGCGACGGATAACCACCGTGCATCGGCGGCTGATTTGGTTGGACCCAACCAGCACCGAAGGGCGCACTGTTTGATGGTGACTGATACTGATTCTGGGGTGGAGTCGGTTGTGGCATACCCGAGCCCTACAAATTTGAATACAGAAGACGATGTAATTTAATTGTCGACTGAAGAATGAAATGTGATTCGGTGGACATTTTTTTTTTCGTTTCGAATTTTGATCTTGAGACATTGTGTTATTTTTGAGGGAGAGGAGATGTGGGGCGTGCGGGATTTGAAATCAATCTTGATGAATCGGATTGTGAATTACTTTCCACAGAGAGGCACAAAAGGAAATAAATGCGATGTGTGCCTCCGTGGGAGCATATTGTTGTTGTGGATGATTTCCCCGAGGCATTGGTTGAAAGTTGAAATGTGCATGGAAGTGATTGTGTTTGCTTATCGAACCTGCGTTGCGTGCCATGAACATGCGACGATAAACTGAATTGGTTGTTTAAATGCTGACTTTGACTTCGATTTTTTAATGATGGAATGAATAAGCTACGCAGTGATGAAGGTTGATGCTGCGATTCTTTAACCACGAGCACACAAGGCCCAGGCCCATACGCATGATACACTTCAGTACACCATTGCAAGCGTCCTGTGTATTCCGGCTTATACATGTGGTGAGATCTATTTACTCTCGACTTGACACATTTGTGATCCCAAGACAGGACTACTCTTTAAGTTGAAATCACGTGGTTTCGATTGCAGCACAACTTGTCTATTTCCCACTCTTGCTCGGACCTGCCTCGTCGTATAGCATGCTCTCATTACCGACCACAGAGAAAATAGGAACAAAGCTATTCGAAGAAAAAACGATGGAAGATAGAAGGGAATACGCAAAATCCCAAGCAAACCTAGAGCACACCGGACAAGTCCTACCTCTAGCTGATCTCCCTTTCTGACAGCACAATTTTTCAGCAGCACTCCTATGGATAGACTACATCGGCACTCCAGGGTAACTGCCCTGGTTTCCCACCTGAAGCATGATAGTTGATTGTTTGGGCCGAAATATCAGGTCTAAGTCCATTCCTAAGCAACGAATGCCTACCTACCTACCTCCACTCATCACTGAGATGAAAAATAAACCATATCTAGGCATTCAATGCGCTTGAACTCAAGGTTATCGCTAGTGAATGAGTGGAGAAGACGATTTCCTTCGAATTCATTTGATTTTTTGCAAGCAGTTGGTATGCACAAGCTTATTTGTGGAATCAGTCATTTTAATCAACCCTTTGACTGCTACAAATATCGAGGAATAAATCTGCTCAACATCGTGCAGAAGATCTTCTCCGTCGTTTGATTTGAACGCTTTACATTTGTAGTGCATGTTCGGAATAGGAAAACAACATACATATTATACAGTGGACTCCCCCTAAGTCGAATTGTCACGGGATACCAAAATTTGTTCGAGTTAGAGAGAGGTTTTTGTATGGAAAGTTAAGGGAAATGTATGTAAAATATGGCGAAAAAGTTCGAGTTACAGGGAGTATCGACATAAGGAGAGTTCGACTTAGGGAGAGTCCACTGTATATTCATACTATGGAGGGTTCTGATAAAGCGTAGATTTCAAGACCAAGTAGTGTGTCAATCCCCGACACGAGTAATTTTCATAATGGCTCCACACTTTCACACGGCTCCGCTTTGACTTTCTCCTCTCCCCCCGGCACTGTGCGTGTGTGAGACGGTTGTAGCGGTTAGACAGCTTTCAAAGCAGTATTTTTACGGGATTGCTAATACTCTTAAGTGTCCAGGGTCAAGACACAGCACGGACCATACCTTCGGCCCGTGGGAGAAAGGGAGAGGTACCTACCTGGGCACATTGGTCTTAAGTATCTGCGGATTGTAGTCTGAGGGAAATTTTAGGCTGGGAAGAGCATTTCATATTCGTGTAGTGCGGCTACAGAACGAGTCTCTAAATTCAACTGTGCGCCCGAAAGTAGGCTTAAGGGTATACTGATTGGCATTCCAGGCGATTCGGGTATTGCGGGTGAATTCATGGAGAGGAGGAATGCAGGTGGCTAGTTCACTTGAACATCGTTCCTCCAAATAGCGATAATGCGCCTTGATGTTCGACTGAGTCTAGAGACTGCGATATTATTGTTTATATATATATACGTTTTATCGCCCACTTTTGGATTCCATCTAGAAAGTGCAGGGAAGTCTTGGGGGGCACCAGCTCAGATATGAGCGGTGTACTGAAGCTTGGGGCGGATGAGAGCCTTGTAAATTAAAGCCAATTCAGAAGGGGTGAACAATTTCTTGCACCGATTAAGGAAACCTAAACATGAGATCGTTGCAATTGAGTTGATCTCAAATATGTGATCGTTCCAATTGAGTATTGTATTTACACACTTTCCAAGGATAGAAAGTTTTCCAGTTTCATCGATACGGGGGCTGTTCATGTGGAATGTGTACCTCCACAACAGACGAGCTTGTTTGGCCAGTTCATCGGCTTTCTCGGTACCAAAAAACGCCTCTATGCCCTGGAACACATTTTACGGTTGGACTCATTTTGGATTATGAAACTGCTTGGATGGCAGATTGGCTTCAACGAAGATTGGCGTTGTAATTCTTTGCATTGGCGTTGTGATCGGATGAGATTAAGTTAATGACACGTCTCCCTAATGATGAGGATTTCCGCTTGGAAGATACTGCCGTTTGTAGTATGTGGTATTCCGGAGTTTGAAGGCTTCAAGGACACTCGGAGTATCTGAGTAAATGCCCGCACCGACTCCGCATTTCATCTTTGAATCGTCTGTGTTTTCACTCACATCTGCTGAGAGGCATATACCCTTGGTATCACAGTCTGGCCTAACAGGGAGGGACACATTTGAGCACCACAATTAAAATCGTATGTGGTGTTCAAAGGTAGCGTACCCCACGTTCAATGGTATCCCCTCTCCTCTAACTCGACATATTTTGAAAAGTGGAATTTTTGGGTGGAATGTTGTGTATTTGAAGCCGTTCTCCCGGTCTCATATGGTCTTGAGCTCCATAGCCGACACTCTCTGCGTCCGATAGCACTGTGTATCGCTATATTTTGAATATGAAAGTCGGAAGATAGAAGATGTACAATGACCGTGAGTGTCTGAAGGTGTTATCCTTAACTTTGTATCTTGTGGTTATCAAAAGTGAGGATAGGACGAACGGCTGTGTGCATTTATCGAGTGACGTCTGATAGCCCGATTCTAACCCTTTCCATGGCTAATTCCACGATCTCACTGATCACACACGTATCACCATCATATTTTAACATTGAAATAGGCTAGGGCTGTGTGTCGCCGTGGCGTAGTGGCTAAGTGCGTCACCTCCTACGCAGAGGGTGCCAGGTTCGATACCCGAATTTACCACCTTTCATATTTCACGGTTCCACCTCTTTCGAGTCACTGACAATGCTCAAAGAGTATTCATGTTTAGAAAAAGTTTTTCAACTTCGCCGTTCGGAGTCGGCATTAAACTGTACGTCCCTTCCACGCGTGAGAGAACAATAGCACGCACAACGCGAGTGGTTGCTGAGAAGCTACGCCCTGGCATTCTACGGGTTGTAGCGCCACCCATATTATTATTATTATAGACTACGGCTACTCTCGTCTAAAGTGTGCATTAGCTCCAGAGCATCAGAAGGATCATCATTACAACAGCTCAAAACTGGAGGGCACTAGAAAGAAGACACAAGTGCCCTCCCATCGATATGGTAAATATAAACGTACGAAATCTTACCAGCCTTGCGATCGCTTCAAAGTCATTCTGTATACAGGAGAGTAATAGTTAATTATCTTTAGTTGGTTTTTCTGCTTTCAGAGAGTTTCAAAGAGTGACACACTGTGTCCCCATTTATCTATGCGAGCCTTCCCTAACCTAACCTTAAAACACCGACTAAGAGATTATAATGATCATGGTTCTTGGAGAAGAATATTCAACCATGAACTGCACGGGCTTTACACCGACATGAGCCTAGGCCGGCGTCTACGGATTCAACGCCTAAGATGACGAGGCCATGTACAGCGCATGGAGAACACAGCTAATAGAGTATGTCCATGAAAGCAATGACCCATCCAGTTGGAAAAGAACCTCAAACAACTTGGCGTCCGGCTAGCCAGAGATCGTGCTATTTGGAGAGGCTTGTTGGTTGAGACTGTAGATTTATTTGACCATTGTTAAACTCCTCAAAGATCTATTCTCCCTAAACAGCACAACCTAGGACCCGATTTCTGAAGGAGTTTGTGTCACTGTCGGTCGCTGTTGACACTTACGATACAAATTGCTTTGAGGACAATTTTTCAGCAGCACTCCTATGGGTAGACTACATCGGCGCTCCACGGAAACTGCCTGGTTTCCCACTTGAAGCATGACAGTTGATTGTTTGGGCCCAAATATCGGGTCTATGTCCATTCCTAAGCAACGAATGCCTACCTACCTACCTCCACTCATCACGGCGTCTACGGATCCAATGCCCAAGATGCCATGTAGGCCATGTAGAGCGTATGGACAACACAGCTCCGGCCCAAGGAGTCCTCGACTCCGAATCTGTGGGACAACGTAACAGAGGACTCAACCAACTTGGCGTGCGCAATTGGAGACAGCTGGCTAAATATCATGCCAGCTGGACAGGCTTGTCGGATGATTCCCATGTCCACCCCCGACTGTAGTTATATCAGAAGAACAAGAAGAGAGTGCACAACTGTAGACAACTGCAGAACCACAACATTTTTCAACAACAGCTTCCAATTTCACAATTAAAATTCTTAATTATGTAGATTTACTCCAAGAAAATCCACTTAAACCTCGATAAATACGCCCATTCCATCAAACTGTTCCTCCTAATCTCTCATCAACTTCAAGTGGCCTCAGATGTGTTGCTGCCGCGATAAAGCCGGTCAATTGGAGATTACAAATTGAAAAAGTTGTTAAATCGCTACTAATTGCTTGTTAGCCAAGTGTAACACATTGCCAAGTCACATTGGTTGGACTTTATCTTCAAAATTCAATCAACCAACGATAAGACAGAGGAAAAAAAAACAAAAAAACACGCGCTGCCATGAGACATTAATTTTTATTTCCGAAAATTAAATGAAACACTGAAGCACTGCGAGAAATGAACTGGAGACAACTCGTACATTTGACAGAAGCCAACGAAGCACATGCATGAGATGAGAGTGAGTCAGACTGGACTTGGGCGAAACTATTTTTAGATCAATGATTGCCGGCAGGCACCCCACCAGAAGCCCAATTAGAGTCTGGCCACGATGAGTGACGTCCGCATTCCGCATCACCTCATATTTTGTGTGACGTCAATGCGTCGTCATTCCTCGCGTGGACTCAACTTGACAGTCATTCACTTCCCGAAAAGGCGTTCTTTGTTTACCAATTGATGTGACCCCTCCGCCCCCATTTTGGCCTCCCACTCAAGGTAACACAATGTATCTATGATGACTAGTCGTTGCCAAAAGGCTGGTTTGTGCACGAATTTGTTTTGTTAATATTGTCAAAGTAAACTCTTACATATACAATATCTGACAATTTGATGCGTTAGTGTGAGAGATTGCATATATCGTTAGTCCTCAAAGGGGTCTACTTACGAATGGATACATGGTGGCTACTGCTGTTTAAGTTGTCTGTCCTGACACTGATGCGAGGGTCTCACTTGCTGAGCTGAAATGAGAAAAAAAGACAACAGGTTAAATCGATTTTACGCTTGTTTGGCAAATGAATTGCCTCGCAATTTGATAAGACGACGAGTCACGTGCGAGCGCAAACCGCTTTCTTTTGTTTACTTTTGCTCACTGACACATGTCTGAATAATTAAACAATATGGTTGCTGTTCTGAAGTACGATCGGTGAGGTGAATGAGAAGTACGTAAATTATTTAAATGACACTATATTCAACTGCTTTCTTGGAAGTACAATGCGTTGTGTGTCTATTTGCATGAAAAACCAACCACAAGATGGTGAGTGGATGAGTTTCCTAACTCGTAGTGATCTTCTGAGCGTGGTGCGAGTGTCGTCGGTATCAATGACATCATTGTCGTCAATTTGTCATGCTTAGACATCGGCTATCAAAAATAAAGTTTAGAAATTAAGCAGTTTAGCGACGAGAAGTCGTTTTCTTTGACAGCTTATTTAATTACCTACTGCCACTGCCCAGCTTTCCAGAATCGGTGCCTAGCTTCACAGAGACTGCGAACTTAGCGAATGCGGATATAACGGATCTTCTAAGATCTGTAAAGAGCACGGGGTGGTTTAAGCCATCACGTGACACAGGATAGGTTTAAATAGAATGTGTACTCCACAAATGAAGAGATTCACAATGGGCCCTAGGGCCTCCGAGTGGAAGTGATGTTCTATCATCACACTCCCCTTCAAAACGATTTCATTTCGTGTGGTTTTTGTGTCTCGCGAAATGTATAGTATATTTAGAAATCAGGTTTTTATCACAAGCAACATGAAACGTTACACTAAAATCTGTCGGCCCTATAATTCGTGAATTAATGTGAATTGTTACTTATTTATTTTCTGAAATACAATCCAGTCGACTCTCGAAAACACGAAATTCCCGATAATTTGAACCTATTGTCATCGAACGGACGCAAGGCAGCTTGGTCTTGATGACTGGAAGCAGCATGCCCAGGACCATCAACCATGGAAGGCAGCTTTAGCGCAGGCTCTGACCCCCTAAGTGTCGTTGGCCTTATATGCAAGTAAGTAAGTCTCGTTAACTCGAAATGATCAGTATAACTACATTTTTTTGCAATTCTATGCAGTAATGTGTGTGAAACTATATTTGCAAACTTTATATATGTATACTTGACAATTTTTCGTTATTTCGAACTCTCATTAATTCGACGTTTTTGGAAGGTCCTTTGTTTCAAATTATCGACTGTTGACTGTAGTTGAATTGTTGAACTCAGTTTTTGAGCGAGTTGTGCTTCAGACTGTCGAGACTTGTTCATCGTCATTCAACTCAACAAACTTACATTTTTTCTATGAATTATGGATTTATTAGTAAGAACAAAGATTCAGATTAATTATGCAGCTGGCTTCACAGAAGCGCATTCTGTCAACCTGATTTTACAAGGCCTTGTTGATGGTTTTGCGCGGGAGCTCACGGATTGCTTGGATGATATTGGCCCTAAGTGCTTGAATCGTTTCCGGATTGTTGACATAACAACGAGTTAAATTGCCGCTCCGAGGCTGAGAATTCATATCGCCAAGACGGCAAATAACACGATTTTCGAACTTGGTGGGCAAAAGATCGATCGTGGATTCGATCGAATTTCATTAAAAAAGAAAACTCGGTTAACATGGCTCGGTAACGCTCACCGTTGACCGAAACGTTGTTTCCAACACAAAAATGGTCCAATCATCACAGCAGCCCCATTCTCATCTGTGCGCAAGATATGACATGTTATCCGCTAGCATACCAGTCTCACGAACCTTAGCCACAAGCTTGCGTACAGCAGTCACTGTGGGTGCTTCATTTGGGTCATAACTTCTTTCCGAAAAACGCAAAGCTTGTGTTTCACAGCACTCACTTTGGATATAAGTTTTTAATATTTCACGTTGTTCAAGCTTAAAGCGACTCATTTCCTTCTTTTACTGAGTTTCTGTTAAGTTTTCGAGCGGGGAAAAGCTGTCAGTATCAAAATAACCTATGACTTAAAAAAAAAGCTCAGAGAGATGGTACACCCTGTACTTATAAAAGCCATTTTGAATTAAAAGTGACACCCCTACCCCACAAATAGCAATAAAGTCGCTGCTACTGACAAAAGTCCTAAAGGACACCGACCGTAGGTGGGCGGAAATAGATACATGTTGGTCATCGAAAACGCTGTTACCTGCATTAAATCTACAAGCAACGGAAGATCTCCTGGGGTCATGAAGGAAGCAAATTAGCAAACTGGTAGGCGTAATTATTGGACAGTGCCAAATAGGCAATAGACTACTACCATGAAATGTCATGAACTTGCAATTCGAACAAGTTAATCCTTTGGGAGAACAAAGCCGGTGCCTAGTTTTATTTTTTTGGTTTCCAAAAAAATGTTCCAAGTAAACACCAATATTAAACTTACAGCACATGATCACTGAAACTGGGTTGTTACCTATAATGAGCCAATTCAGCAAATTAATCCAAACACAACTAGGAACACATGTGTGCGAATGTTCTTCAACATGACAGACACTCGAAGCGCTAATTACATGTTGACACGTATGACAGTGTTTGACTTTCCGTAATGTGGAGTTTCCCTTAGGCCGGGGACTGGGCGAACACATTGAGTACATTCTATATTCTGGGTTTTTTCCTGAAAGCTAAATGACACTGGAACAGTGCAAGCTCTATGACACACAAATAGATTTACTTGTTCTGTCATATCATTCGATTTCCCCGGAACGTGTTGCTTTAGTATTCCCACTTTCCTTGTCAAACAGCATCGAAACACACGTCGACTGCGCAGAAAAAAATACCGTGCTCTCACAACTATCATTAGCACAAAATTGGACACAGAAGCTCAAAAAATTGAAGACACTGTGGACAGTAAAAGGAAACCATGGAGTACCTACTCATCAAGTGTCCAAAGCTGACATCAAGCAGATACATAAAAACGTACAGAATCCCCTTAGAAGACTCAGATCAGGACATTCCATCTAGAGAGATTATCAAATTTGTCAAGGTAGCTCAATGTCCTAGATCAAGAATGGGGGCAGAATAGATTTTTCGTGGTCACAGTGCTATGTACAGTCACTCCTCATTTTCTTCAATTCAAATCAACGATGCAGAAAGACGATTGGCAATTAAAGTGTTTTATTTTCAAAAATCTGGCAGAATTGACTTTCAAGTTGAAACTGGAGCAACTTTATTACACATGTGAACAGATACAGTCGCCTCCCCCTAAGTCGAATTGTCATCGGATACCATAATCTGTTCGAGTTAGAGAGAGGGTTTTGTATGGAAATTCGAGGGAAATGTATATAAAATATGATGAAAAAGTTCGAGTTAGAGAGAGTTTCGACTTAGGGAGAGTCCACTGTATATGTGTATCACCGTCACGTGCCAAGTTGGATTCGGTTTACTCACCCACCACTGCTTAGTCACACTCAGTCTTTCAAATCATTAGCCGTGTTTTTTTCATCGCTATCGACAGTGAAATGAAGTCAGATGCAAAAAAAAAAAACGATTCGCAGTGGCTTTGATTTTTATCTGTCAGAATATATGAAGAAAACAATTTATATGTTCGAATCGCTGTCAAAATTTATGAAAAAATTTCGAACTCGAATTTTTATAGGCAGTCACTTTTCGCTGCCGATACTATAGGCAGTTATAGGCTTTACGTGCACTTCACTTTTTATAGCTTTGTGAAAAAAAAACATCTATATTGTGTAGTCAGAGCGTTCAGACAATACAGTGTCAAGTAGTAGCAGAATCCGTAAACTTCGTACACGGAAAACACATTCTCCAGCCACTACAAAAGGTGAGACAAAAAGTGCTACAATGTCCCAAGGGCAGCAAAAACTTTTGATCATTTGTAAAAAACATGAAGAATTCCGCCTCGTCTTCAATGCCCACGTTCATTTACAATGACATTCCAGCTGTCAGCTTTTGTTTGCGGCCCATTTTGCAGCCAGCTCAACACTGCCAGATTCCAATATGTCTCCACCTGTACTTGAGAGTGTTGATTTCACCCTGGGACAAATCCACTTCCGCACTCGTACAGTTGCAAGAGTACTGAAAGATCTCGACGTGCACAAATTTGCTGGCCCGGATGGTATTCCCCCTATACTTCTGAAGAGGTGTTCTTCTGCGCTGGCAAAACCACTGCGTAAGCTTTTTCATCTAACCTACTCCTTAGGCCTCTTTCCGAGCATATGGAAAACAGCATTTGTCCAGCCAGTCCCTAAAAAGGGCGAATCTTCGTCACCCACTTCTTACCGACCCATAGCATTTACGTCCCTTCTTTCTAAAGTCATGGAAACTCTGATAAATCGTCAGCTTATGAAATATCTTGAATCGCAGAAGCTTCTTAATGACCGACAATATGGCGACAGGTCCACTGGTGATCTGATAGCTTATCTCACCGAACAGTGGAACCAGTCTCTGCACAATGCAGGCGAAAGCAAGATCTTTGCGCTTGATATTTCTAAAAGCATTTGACAGAGTTTGGCATCAAGCTCTCTTGTCGAAAATGCGTGCCTATGGTTTCGCTGAATCTCTTCTTCTATGGATTAAATTACCTTTCGAACCGTTCAATTCAAGTTGAGTTGGATGGGTTCAAGTCTGATATCCACCAAATAAATGCTGGTGTTCCACAAGGCTCAGTTGTGTCTCCGACACTCTTTCTCATTTTTATAAATGATCTCTTGTCTTCTACTTCTTATCCAATCCATTCCTTCGCTGATGACAGCTCCCTCAGCTTTTCATATTCGTTCCAAGACTCACGACCCCGCCCTTCGGCCGTAGGATTGGAATGGCAGCGTATGTTAAGCAAATTGAATTCCGATCTTGACAGCATAATTAACTGGGGAAAAAACAATAGAGTGGAATTCAATGCTTCAAAAACTCAATGCTGTCTGCTGTCACTCAAGCGAACCCTTGATAATCAGCCTTTATCCATGAATGGCGCTTATGTCGATGAAACCGGAAAACTTTCCATCCTTGGTATGTGTATCAACACAACACTTAGTTGGAGCGATCACATATTTGAGGTCGCCAAAAATGCTGCGAAATGTTTAGGTTTTCTTAATCGATGCAAGAAATATTTCACCCCTTCTGACTTGGCTTTAATTTATAAGGCGTACATCCGCCCCAAGCTTGAGTACAACGCTCATATCTGGTCTGGTGCACCCAAGACCACACTGCACCTACTGATAGAATCCAAAAGCGAGCGATAAAACTTATAGGAGACAACAATATCGCAGAGTCATTAGACTCGCTCGAACATCTGTCCGTGTTTTATCGTTATTTCAACAAACGATGCTCAAGTGAGCTAGCCACCTGCATTCCTCCTCTCCATGAATTCACCCGCAATACTCGTCTCGCCAGGAAAGCCCATCAGTATACCCTTAAGCCTACTTTCGGACGCACAGTTAAATTCAGAGACTCGTTCTTCAGCCGCACTGCACGAATATGGAATGCCCTTCCCAACCTAATATTTCCCACAGACTACAACCCACACAGGTACCTCCTCTCCCTTTCTCCCTCTATACCTTCGGCCGGTGCTGTGTCTTGACCCCGGATACATAAGGGTATTAGCAGTCCCTTGAGAACGCGCAAATTAAAAAAAAAATGCAATACTCTGCTCTTTGGACGATCATTCATCGATCACGAACATTTTCGATGATCTGTTTTGAATAGCGGATGCATTCTTTTGTTTCCTTGTGCGAGGCTTTGTAATTCAGACAGATCTGCTGTGGCCTTATCAGAAACAATAAGTTCAGTAACGTAAGTCGTGGCAACGTAATAAATCATTAATTTCACTACTGTGCTGCCGTGATTCATCTGCTGTACACAAATTACAGTCGATTGTGTAATTCGTTCCGCCCTCAGTTCGTTTAATTTAGTTTGGATTGGAATGGAATTCCTGAAATACAACCTTGTATGCTGATCTGATGTGTTGATTTGTTTGGTTTATCCGGCATATTGTTGGAATCACATTTCATTCATATAATAGGTGTAGTAAAAATCAATTATTTTCCCCGTAGATGGCTTTAGTAATCAACGTCTCGTGTTGTAAACATCCCTTCGGACCAATCTAACTACCGCTAGAGAGATCAGACTAAAAATGTACTCAGTTTCGTTTGACCGTGCGTCAAAGATGAACACCAACTAAGAGAAAATACGCCAAATTTTACAGTTTTTCTCCGATAAAGGCGAAGACGCAAGCCCAGCGGCTGAAAATGTGCATAATGTTTCTTCATTCTGTCACATTCACTGTTACAGTATCAGGGCCTAACTAGCTTACTTTCAAGAAAAACCGTTTGTGGTCGACAACCTAGCCGGGATTGACGGCCAGGAAGGTCTTGCTGTGTGTTTGGTGGTATAGAAGAGCAATCATTTACCATAAACTGAGCTGCTAGGGCAAAATTCTTAATGCGAACCTGCATCACCTTGTCATCAATTGGATCAATTGGGGAGGGAGTGAGAGAGGGACAGAGAGAGGGAGAGGAAGAGAGACAGAGAGAGGGAGAGGGAGAGGGAGAGGGAGGGAGCACCTTTGAAAACCACAATTGATTTTGTTTGTGGTGTTCAATGGTACCCCTACGTGCAAGAGTGCTCCCCTCCCCCCAAATTTTTTTTCGATTATATTTTGTGTCTGATGGCCTAACCAAGGACGGAATTACACCTAAATTCCATTTGCCCTTCATTCGATAGATGGCAAGCGCCAATAAACTTATTCTAGAACAGACAAATAATAAGTGCATTGTTTTGAAATTGGAACCCATTCAAAAGGCAGGATGTTTGTTTACCGAATACACATTATCTAAGTGAAAACTGATCACGCACACAATCGACATCAAAACGACACCTGCTCACTGCTCCAGTTACCTACACAGACAAAATTACCACACGCAATGAATTGAAAGTTAATTATCTTAATACATTTTCAATGACAGTCGTTAAGGCAACTCCGTTGACCTTAACCTGGCGCAAAATGTCCCATTACCAGTATGAAGACTAATCGTCTCCGCAGTCAAGCTGGTAGGCAGCCTTGTCTGGTTTGTTTTCCACTTACATGGCGACGACAACCAGCAGCAACAGGTTGACGGCACACCACTGCGTCGGCGTTTGTTTGTCGCCACTGTGCGACACATTCAGTGGCGGCACACATTTCCCACCCATCCACGTTTCAACGAAGAAAGAAAGTGTCTGTGAATGTATTTCCATCTCTCGGCATCTCCCTTTGAAACATAATGTGAAAGCAAGACGAGCGAATGTCTAGTAATGAAACACTGTGGCGGCCACTTGGCTGGCGCCCAAAATCGACCATTGTTGTCGATATTTTTATCTTCTCGATTTCTCGCAAAAAGTACTCAGTAAACAAATCGAGGGATTTCATTCGAACTGCAGTTTAGACAATTTACCAATTTTCTGTTTGTGTTACATGATTTCATCAGGCACAATGGATCGTACAAATTTGGGTGGTGATTTGCGTTTGAAGCCGATGAGGTCACCTCACATGTGCGGTATGGTGTTTACAGACGGGAAAAACATGAAAACACAAAAAATAGGTCGTCACGTCAGAGGTTATCATCTCTGCTAGGGCTTTAGAGCCACGGAATGTTTATGAAATGTGTATACGTCCAGAAAATGCTTCTAATTTTCAGTCAAACATATGTTTTCGCATTAATCAGTGCCTTGCCCGCATGGCACTCACATATACACAGCATGGCGCGTGCTGTTGTTGTTGCTCTTTATTCTCACGCCATGATGATTTGTTTTAACAGCCCGTTGGCTAAATGACATAATCAAGCTCATATCTGAAGAAGATATTTTTGTTTGAAGTTAATGGCTGTACACAGACACGAACTGTGAACATACAGTGGTGGAAAAAATAATAGAAACAATGGTTTCTATAACGCCCAATGCTTTGCAATAAAATATCAGTAAAATAAACAAAATATCAGCAAAAAGCCTTCTGTGGGCAAATTATGCCAACTTGATATCTTTATTCAAAAAGATTTAAAAGGCATTTGTTTGTGTTTTATGTATGTAAGAAGTAGTTAATTTTACGAATCTATACATTTATTACAAAGAAACCTCTGTAGATTTATTAAAAAATGCAAAAGAAACACGAGGTAGACAAGAAAAACGACTTCCACTGATGACTGCCGTGTAGTGTTGCTAGCCAAAAAGTATCCCTTTATATCATCAAAGGCAATAGCAGCAGAAATAAACATAGTTGGGGCACTGCCCAACGGTCCGGCGAAGATTGCTTAAAAATCAACTACCAGGAAGGATGGCTCGCAAAGTTCAATTGCTGAGTAAAACGAATATAAAAGCAAGAATAGAGTTCGATTTAAGTTTCAGAAACCATTCCAAAGAGCTGTTTCGTAACATTCTCTGGAGTGATGAAACCAAAATAAATGTTTGGTTCTGACAGTTGTAGAAACGTTCGGCGGCCTAAGGGAAAAGAGTTTCACTTCCGATTCACAAAAAAAAAAAACCGTAAAGCATGGAGGTGGAAGCGTCATGGTGTGGGGCTGTTTTTATTGGTGCGGTGTTGGACCCATATTTCAAATAAAAGACATCACGACTAAAGAAGTTTATCGTGATATCTTAAATGATGCGATGCTACCATACGCTGAGGACAACATGCCGTTAAGATGGCACTTCCAACATGACAACGATCCCAAGCACTCATCGAAACTAGTGAGTGCTTGGTTAAGGGACCATCAAGTGTCGGTATTACCATGACCATTACCAGTCTCAGTCCGCAGATATCAATTCTATCGAAAATTTGTGGGCGGAACTGAAAAAGTCTTTGACTACACAGACATTCCATTATAAAACTCCCCTTTAGACCGAAATTCAGAAAACGAATGGAAGGCCATTCCTTTAATTAAGTGTCAGAAACTTATAGAGTCTATGCCAGGTGGAATAAATGCTGGGCTAAAGAACAAGAGCGGTCATTCGAGACACTAATCTACACAAATTTAATCTCTATGTGAAAAAGAAGTATAACTTAATAAAAATGTTACTTTCATATTATTACTTTCTTGTAAAACGAATGTTTACTCTGAATTTCCCTATTATTTTGAACAGTGTATTTGGAAGTAATTTCAATCACATTGTGATAGAATTAAATATGAATATGAAATATAAAAAATCCTAAGAAAAACATTTTCGTAATGATATCCTAAAATAAACGAAACATTTTAGTTACCTGTTAGGTTTCAAATATTTGATATAATCCTTGAAAAATATTCTATTTTACTCTTTCCCTATTATTTCGAAGAGCTCTGCACATAGCTTCGTAATCATAATAAAATCTTATGGGTAATCCTTTTCAGTTTTGTGAAGAATTCTCGTTTAACGAAGGCAGTGTTGTGCTAGCCCACAACGAAGATGTAGTGGTAATCCCTTGTATTTTACTTATACATTTACAACGCTCGTCAATTCACCACAATATGGCGGTCGATTCGTGAATTTTGTGGGAAAAAAGCGGCAGATTCATGAATTTAGTGGGAATCCATGTACGATCCATGTAACATACATGGGTATGTTGTTCGGAGGGGTTTCAAAAGTTGACTAGTATTTCTAAGGGAATTTTCTTACATTGTTATATGGACTTTCGTGAATAAAAATGTATTGCAATGTCGATTTAACTGGAACTATTTGACCTAAAATTAATTCTTAAGTGTATATATAGCCTATTCATAAACCATACCTGACAAATTAACTCAAAAGATGAAGCCCGCTATATACGCTTAAATCATGAATTCTGAAAAACTCATGAATTCAATTTGAACAATTTGATAAGAACAATGGCAATATATTGCAACTTTTACTAATGCTAAGAAATGGTTGTCAAAACAACTTATTTGTGATTCACGCTTCAATAATATTTTTATTATTGGTTAACTGAACGTGTGAATGTATTATTAATTTTTATTCATATGAAAAAATTCACACTATGTTGTGCATTCATTAATTATGTCCAAGTATTTCAGATTGTAAATTGCTCAAAGTTTTAATGAATCGACTTCATGAACATAAGCTTTGTTCGTTCATTCTGTGTTGAAAATTGAACACCGAAATTTGAAAAAACGTTCAAATAACGAGCGAATTTTTAAATGAGAACTCTAATTCACCCCAATACTAAGGTGGGGAAGGGTATCAGCTGTTCCACAGCTGTTCTCAAGAGCTCACACGTATTCACAGACAGGGGACAAAAAGCGTATAAAAAACGCTGTCAGATGAAATCAAGGGGCAAGGGAGGTAGAATTTGGATATCTCGATTATAGGTTATCTTTGGTACATTACCACCCTTCAAAAGAAAAATAGCGTTTATACTTTTATCGAAAACAATAATTCCTTCTCATCGTAACATAAGTGTTTTCTAATTCTTCACATTCGAGAACTCAACAGTCTCAATTCTTGGAAAATACCACCGAAAATTTCGCACAAAAAGTCTGCGTGCATTTATATTTTTTCCCGAGAATTTCCAATTCCGGTCCATTCCAATTTATATTTTCATTTTCTTCTTTCATTCAGTCGAGCGCTTGAATTATCTAGGGTATATGTGTTATTATTATTTTCTTCACTTTTAAGAGTATTTTTTAAACTTAAATTATGAACAATTATATCAGCGGAAACTACATTCGGAGGGTAAAAGTTTAAGAGAAATTGGTGAAACCATTGGTAAACCACATTATGCCGTACAAAGAGTTTTAGAAAACTGCGCATAACCTGTAAATTTTACTTCAAAATACAGATCTGGACGTTCAGCAGTACTTACAGCCAGAGAAAAACGGTCAGTTATGGCTGAAGTAAAAGCAAATCCAAGAATAAGTGCTCCTAAAATAGTTCAGATAATCCAAGAGAAGTCCGTTAGTTGCTCTACCGAGAGAAGGAGGTTATCATATACGATCCGGAATGAAAAAACCCTAAATTTCACAAATCAACCGAAAGAAGCGTGTTGCTTTTGCCAAGAAGAATATTGACAAGCAAGAAAGATTTTGGAATAGTGTATTATTTTCAGACGAAGGCAAATTTTGCATATTTGGATTAAATGGGCTCGGTATTGTGTGGATTAAACCAGCAACTGAATGGAATAAAGAAAACTTATTTCCAACAGTTAAACATGGTGGTGGCTAGGTCATGGTATGTGGGTGTATGACAGCAAATGTAGTTGGGAATTTGGAATTTATTGAAAGTACAACGGAAAAATTCCAAAATTTAAACATAATAAAAAAAAAATATCCGTCAAAGTGCCAGCAAACTAGGCTTGGGTAATCATTTTATATTTCAATACGATAATGATCCCAAGCATAATTCTTACATTGTAAAGCTTTGGCTACTGTTTAATGTTCCAAAACAGTTGCATACACCTTCGCAATCACCAGACCTAAGTCCCAGAGAACGTTTGTTGGAGTTGTTGGACCGGCGCATCCGTCAACATAATATATCGTCCAAAAATATGCTAAAAAAAAACTGCTTGTAGAATGGTCCAAAATAACTCCTGAAGATACGAAACGCTTAGTAAATTCAATGGGAAAACGACTGATGGAAGTCATATTCAGAGGTATCCAACAAAATATTGAAATATTTTTTATTATATTTTGTTTTCGTTTAGTTTTAAATGGTGTATGCTGACTTTGTGTGTTGTTTTTTTTTTACCTTGGGTTACTTCAATCCACATTTTACGAGAACTGAGTCAGTTATTTTTTTTTTTGAATTACTTAATTACTATTGTCTTAAATTAACGATCGATTTGTTCGTTTTTTTTTTCATTTTAATGAAAGTTTCATGCTTTTTACGCAGACTTTTTGCACTGTATATGCACGCTGAGGCAGATCCACAGAAACTTTACTCTAACTGACGGAAACTATCGGAAGCGCCCTTAAAGCGAGAGAAGTAGTTTTATGGGATTTCTTGGATATTGAAGGAGCATTTGACAACACATCGTACGATGAAATCATTCCAGCTCTTACCAAGAAAAAAGTTAACAATACAGTATCGAAATGGATGTACGAACTCCTGAGAACGAGATCAGCAAAGACTCACCCATGCTAAGGCACAATAAAAGTCAACATGCAAGGAGTTTTATCTCATCTCATGTGGAGCCGAGTTTTGGACGAGCTTCTAGACATACTGACAAACCATGGATGACATACTCATCATAGCCAGGGGAAAACTGGAGGAGACACATGGTCACTAACACTTGGGGTTAAGCCGAAATCCGACAAAAACCACGACCATAGTATCTTCCACTAGGAAACGAAAACTGGATCAACTAGAACCAATAAGTCTGTCCGGCACAACACTGACACCAGTAAACGAAGTTAAATACTTTGGAGTAATCTTCGACTGCAAACTCATTTGCACACAGAAGAGGTAACCAGGAAAGCGACGCGTGCTCTGATGCATTGCAAAAGCCTAGTGTTTTTGGTCTATGACCCGCCGTGCCCATTGTTTTTGGGTGCCCTCATTTTTTTTAATTGCTTTAGAAAACTGCATTTGAGATATTTTTCTTTGGGGTCGCGTTTGAATTAAATATTAATTGCAACGCAGAACACGTATATGCTGTACACTCACTTTTGACACTGACTGTATGTATATGCAAGCTCGTTTGACTTTATTTACAAGTTTCATCATCGCATCGTCTCTCGCACACAGACATAGCCCTTTATGAAGACGATAATGAAGAGATCACAATTTTCAGTGGAAACTCAAGCACGAGTCTTTGCATCTCGAAGGCAGTATGGGATTGTTTCGTAGTTGTGTACATGACTCGGAATATACTCGCCCACATGCATTTGTTTGTACTTAGCTCGAAAGCAAGATCTTTCCGTAACACAGACAGCATTTGCTGGGATATACAAATTCGCAGTCTCTTGTCTTGCCACAGATGTGAGCGGTAATCTGAGCTCTATACGCAAAATGGTCCACCCTGCACTTTTACAGACGGATCCAAAACGGATGCCAGAGAAGGGAACTACATAGAGATAATAGCGATCAAAAATTTTCTAGGTGTTGTCTCAAAAGGGCTACCGTGACATGATACCAATGAGCAAAGAGGGTCTGTAATAGATCAAGAACAGCGTTGTTTCCAAGAAGGATACTATCCGTTGCGTTCTGTCAACAACATTGACAACACATAGGTCGTAATGAGAAGAAGAGAGATAGCAAATACGGCCCACAAGTGGAATACATCACGACGGATGAAGTTGGACATTTTTCGACGATTTGTGCGTATGTCAGATGTTTCCATGGAAACTGATGTGTCCTTTATGAATGAATACTGTATCGAACTGCATGAGTATATAACTCAGCAGTCGATGGATTGCGAACGTCATTGGGTACCTCTTTGCAATCCCGCAACTATATTTTTTGTGGATTCCAAATGCAACGGATTCTATGGATGTGGGCTTTAAGTCCTTGGACATGTTCAAATTCCATTCCCGAAGATGTAAGCCTGTCCCATGATCAGGTGACCAAGCATTCCAAATGGATGATTCGTGACATGTGTCAAAATCAACCACGTTCCACAATTACATCATGGAAGGACTCACATATGAACTCACTACCAATTGCGAGCCTCGCAAATTCATCGGCCTAGAACCGTTCTGCAGTATCAAGACAGTATCAATTGGACTGCAGCTACAACTCCGATTAACGAATGGGAAAACAAACTTCGCCTAGATCAGTGAATTATCTTAATTGCTCCACAGTTGACATAAAGGTGTATCAGTCCTTAAGTGGTTCATTAGCCTTTATCAGCATAAAAACTCGGCTTGATATTTTACACTCAACGACAGTTACTGAGGCCTTAGACAGTACAAAAGATTAATCGCGCCTTATCCATACAAGGAAATACTCCATCTTAATAAGGATAGCTTAAGATTGCTAACAAGCTTTCTTACCGGCCACACGGCGGTGTCGTTGCCTACACGGCATGGGATGATGGATATAACCGCGAATCCTTTGAGTTGTGGCAAGAAATCAGCAAGACGTGTGGTACCTTGGTGTTAACGTCTGGAGACAGAGTGCCTGGTCATCGGTATTGCTTTGGGTGCAAGAGGAAATGAAATACGCTAACACCCGGTCATCACTTGAGACGTTTTTTGTTGGACGCAGTAAACCGGGGATAGAAACCTCTCTTGGAAGAGATTCTGAACACTGACCATCCCATTCCTGTTGTAAGGAGGTGTGGTCAAATCAAAAACCGACTAAGAAGCACTTGGTATCTTCGAGACAAAAGTTCAGCCTGCCGTATTTGGTCCTGGTCCTGGAGAAGAACAAACAATTGCACGGGCAATATATGTTTATAAACCTGATCAGCCATCCAAGTCTAGGCAGTCCCTATAGACCTCATTTATTTTCAAAAGGTTCAATGGCTTCTTCAGAGAGCCTTACGAGATTGTCCAGGGCGCAATAGGCTTATTGCAGCCGGAGAGACGTGTAAAAGTCGAAGAGCGCAGTCAAGACAGGAACTCAAACCCAAGGAAAGAATGTCAATTTTTAAATTGATCCCGAGACAGCTAACAACGTATCGTGGTATCTGAATAGTGAGCACCCCTTTTCTGTTGATGTCCAGACTCCAGATCTACCCGAACTACAAGCTTATCGACTATCGAAACTGTTACATTAATTAGGCGTCACATGCGCTTTCCTAAACGGAAATTTAAATGAAGACGTGTACATGTACCAACCGCTGTGTAAACAAGAAGCAGTCGCAAAAAGTCTGCAAATTTAAGAGGGCGTTATATGGCCTTAACCAAACTGAAAGGCAATGGAGCCAGAGATTAATTCAAGTTTGGCTTTTCCAGCATTCAGACGGTAGTTGCGTTTGGAAAGACCTGCTCACATCAATTTATTAATTGTAAAGTGGATGATTCCCCTTTGAGCGAAGAAAATATTAAAAAAAAAAAAAAAAACAAAAGTGGAAAGCGGAATTTGAGGTTGTGGACAAAGGAGCACTGGACTAGGGATGGAGTTCGAGGGGTTCAATAAGAAAAGGACACCAAAAATTAATCA